>BLBF01000003.1:19374284-19417213 GCA_015471245.1 Laticauda colubrina | reverse complement strand
AGCACAAGCGTATCTGTTATTTTTACTGTATGTTAATAAACATACAAGCTTATCTCACTCATTTATCTGTGTGCCTATCTGACTAACGCTGCACATTCTGTTTAGCTTGTCTACCTAACCCTGGTTGGGGAACCCAGGCTTAACAGATCTCCACCATGGATCATTGTGGTCAGAGAAGTGGTGCAGGCCCTCATCGAAGAATACCTGGAGGAGCTCCTCCAGTGCCCCACCACTGAAGAAGGCTGGAAGAAAGTTGCAGAACAGTGGTATCAGAAGTGGAACTTCCCCCACACCATTGGATCCATAGATGGCAAGCACATATCCTGCAAAGCTCCAGCCAAGTCAGGGTCCATTTATATCAACTACAAGGGCTTCTTCAGCATCATCCCCAATGACACACAAGATGTGCCCTACTTCATCGTGGGGGATGACGCCTTCTCCCTCAGAACCTACCTTATGAAGCCCTACACTTCCAGATACCTCACCCGTGAAGAGAGGATCTTCAACTACAGGCTGTCCAGGGCAAGACGGGTGGTGGAGAACGCCTTTGGCAACCTGGCCAACAGGATCCAGGTACTTCTCACCACCATGCAGCATCACCCACAGACCGTGAGGAACATCATGGAAGCTTGCTGCATCCTGCACAATCTCATGCACACCCGCTACCCAATGTTGCAGAACAGGCTTGTGGACCACCAACAAGGCAATCGGGACATGGAGCCTGGTGAATGGAGGCAAGGGCGAAACCTGATAGACACGGTGGATGTGCAAGGCCCCAACAGAGCTTCACGTGAGGCGAAGAAGCAGTGCAACCTCCTGAAACACTGGTGCAACTCCCCAGCTGGAGCAGTGGAGTGACAAGACAGGATGGTAGATGCTTAATGGATGCTTCCTTCAGCCTGTCTCATCACACTGATGAGATTGGGCCATGTATGTTGAGTGGGCCTGCAATGAACAGGGCATTTAATAAAGAGTTGTGTTTATGTTGAAATGTGTGGATCAATGATTAAATTGTTATTGATAATAAAGGGCCATAGGTGTGGCACCTGGGAAGGTGGACCATACAGTCCCACTATGCTTGCACTGGAGGCTTATCTATCCCACAGCTATTACCCATCCCACAGCTATTACCCATCTCACAGCTATTATCCATCCTACAGCTATTACCCATCCCACAGCTATTACCCATCCCACTGGTATCCCTGCCCATCCCACTGCTATCCTTACCCATCCCACAGCTATCCATCCCACAGCTATCCTTACCCATCCCACAAGCATGCAAAGGCTTAAACCATTTCTGAAAGTTTCCACCAAGACTTTATTAAATAAAAGAACTGAACCAAGTGTGTGAAGCAAATATAACCTTTATTAATAACAAACTGTAGGACTTTATTAAAAAAGCAAAATGAATCAAGAAAAGTGTCCCAAGCAAAGATAAAGTCAACAGGTAGCAACCCAATCTCTGGCACTGTTCTCAGTCACTCTGAGGCATGCCCATGGTCTCAGGGGTGAAGGGTCCAGGGGCTGTGGAGGTGGCAGTGGCTGGAGTGCTGGTCTGAGGCACCATTGGGGTGCCTGGCCCTGAGAGGACAACAGGGAATGGTGTGTTCAGGAAGCTCTCAGAAAGCTGGCTCAGTCCTGTGATGTTGAGAGGCCCTTTCTCCAGGACATGGGATGTCAGTCCCAACACCGATGACAGATGTTCTGAGGCCAGGCTTGGCTGTGGGGTGGAGGAAGGAGGAGTGTAGTGGGGCTGTCTGGTCTACAGCTGAGCTCTCTGCCTTCTCTCTCCAAGCTGCCTGCTTCCGCTTGGTGTCTCAATAGAGCCTGTGGCGTTGGTGGCATCTGTGGCATTGGTGGAATCTGTGGCGTTGGTGCCATCGGTGGCAGGTGAGGAACCTGTGCCTGGACTGGGAAGGGCTGCCTGTGCTGCTGAAGTCCTGGTTTCCATAGCCTTGGTAGGTGAGGAGCTGTTGAAAGTCTTGGAAGGGCTGTGACATCACCTGGGGTGGAGGAGCAGACCTGGACTGGGTTGGAGCAGGTTCAGCTGGGTCTGGAGGGTGGTGCAGAAGACCTGTGATCCTCTCCTTGATCACCTGGTACTGGGCTCTGGGCATTTCCATGAGGGTCTGGTTCACGTAGGTGAGGAAGGGCTTTCTGTTGGAGGATGGAATCTTGAAGTGTACCAGCTGAGAGAGGATATCTACACTGCTTTTGATGGTGTCCCTGATCTCCAAGAGGACAGTGTGGCTCTGTCCCTCCGGTCTGCCTCTCTGTCTGCTTTCTGTGGAGGTGGAGCTGGGTGTGTGTGTGGGTTGGTCTCTGGTGGCCGTGGCCTCCTCTTGCTCCATCTGTGTCAGGGGATCCTCCATTTGCTCCGGCATGGGGTGTGCATCTGTCGGGGGGGGGGGTCTCCATCGCGGGGCGCTCCAAAGATACCTGCCTGGACACAGGAGCTGACTCTTGGCCAGAAGAGGACTGGCTGTCTGTGGGCTGCCTGAGAGAGAGGGTTGACAGAGGGGCTGCTCCTCGGTGGCAGATCTCACCCTCCAAGAAGCTGCACTTGGCCATCACATAGATCTCCCGGTCCGTCAGCTTGACCACGGCCTGGCCAGACTTCTTCAGGTGCAGCTTCCCGTACTAGGTGTGCATGTGCTTCCACCACCCCAAGAGGACATCCGAAGTGGAGCCCAGGCTCTCTGCCTTCTCTCTCCAAGCCGCCTGCTTCCGCTTGGTGTCTCAATAGAGCCTGTGTCCCTTCCTCCAGAGGTACTCGTTCTCCCTCAGCCATTCAAGCGCCTCCTCCTCATGTTCCTCTGCAATGGAGTACTGTCTCCTCTCCCCCTTTTCACGTGATTGCCTCTTCCTCCCTCTGGCAGGGCCTTCTGGGCCCTCATCAGCAGTGCTTTGAGGGCCTAGGGGCTGGTCCACCACACCACCACCACCAACAGCAGCAGCGGCAGCAGCAGTTGCACCACCAGCAGCAGAGTCAGCAGCAGCAGGAGCACCAGCACCAGCAGCACCAGCAGTAGCATGAGCAGCAGCAGCACCAGTAGGACCAGCAACAGCACCAGCAGAGTCAGCACCAGCAGAAGCACTAGCACCAGCAGAATCAGCACCAGTAGGAGCAGCAGCAGTAGGAGCACCAGCAGCAGAAGCCCCAGCAGAAGCAGAGTCAGCGCCAGGTGGTGGAATGGTGGCCCTGTTCCTCTTGTCAGGGCTGGCAGGAGTAGGCACAGGCTTCCTCTTCTTCCCCATGGTTGTTGGCTGAAGATGTGTCTGGCAGCAGGTCTTTCCTCTGAATGGTGACCTGCTTACGAGCTACTTCCCTTTATATCCACGGGGCTGACGCAATGCATTCTCCCCGCATGCGCAGTGAACGCTTTGCATCTGCTAGACATCCACTAGGCATCCACTAGGTGTCCGTGATGCATCTGCGTCATCCGCTCAGCATCCGCTACGCATCCACTCCTTCCACTGCGTGTCCGCTTCGCTGTTCTCACACGGAAGCCCTGCGGATGTGTCATCCACTTCCATCTGCTTCCATCCACTAGGCTTCCGTTGAGCATCCACTTAACATCCTCGCTACATCCTCCCCACATCCGTTCCTTTCCGTTGTTGTCCATTCTCTTTATGCAAATTTGGGGCACTTTTGAGAGCGGATAACAACGGATGGAGCCACGGATGGAATTTTTGCCCGTCCGCTGTGTCCTTTTTACATACGTTTTGCATCCGTTGGCCGATGTGACCTAGCCTTAAGCTGTTCTTTCATATTTCCCAGTGGTGCACTCATACTGTTATAATCAAATTCATTATTTTTGCTGCAGGTTGCCTTGTTCTCTTTTTTCCTGTCTTTCCCAGCATTAGAGTCTTCTCCAGAAAGCTAGATCTACAAATACTGTGTCCAAAATAGGATACTTTGAACATGGTTATTTGTGACTTGAGGCAGAACTCTGGATTGATTTGTTTGACGGCCTTCCAGTAGGCTTGCTTGGGTGTCTACAGTATTTTCAGAAGTCTTCTCCAACACTAGATGTCAGTGCTCTTCCTACTTTAAAGTCTTTCTTTAAAGAAGCAAGAAATGGTTGGCAATAATGTATTCAAAATGAGTAAACAATCTCAGAGATTAGCCCATCATTAACTCTAAAATATTTTTTATTGCAATATATGGAGCTTTTTGAAAATGAGATAGCATGTCTATAATGCTAGTCAAGACGGATCACAATTCTTTCTTATTCTTTTTTGCTGTTCACATGGAAGCTTTATGAAAAATAGCATACTTTATCTAATCATAATCTGGCCATTTCTTTTTAACTAATACTTTCTGACATTTATCCTTTGTTATCCTGCTATGTCCCAAAAAACTTTATTTAGGGAATAATAGAAGCAATTGCTGCAGAAGAAAGGAAACATTAAGGATGTAGATACATACAAGAACAATTTTTCATTGAGACCCTTAGAAATATTTTTTTCACTGGAACCACCCTTGAGTAAATGTTTGTGCTCTTAGGCAGTTGCTTATTAAAAACAAATGGAATATTGAAGGCTGCATTTAGCCTACACACTGTTTTCCTAAAACATTAAAATAATATAAAAATTAAAGTATTTCCTCCCAAACACACTTCACAGCTGCTTCATTGAGTTTATTACTGCACCAGCTAAATATTAGATTAATTCTCAAGTATTTCCACTATCTATCAAGGGCATATAGGAAAAATTAAATACTTCTTGCTTTGCTTATTTCAGTGTAGTGCTTATATTCTCTCTTTTCTGCTTTTATAAACTTACAAATGTTAATAACTTTGCTTCAGAAATAATCATGCAATAATGTAACACAGTTCGGTACATATATAATGATAATTATATAAACATTACACTGAAAGAATGTAGAAATTCTAATAAAAGATTTAAAAGGTAACTGAAAAATAAGCCACCATACAGTAACCATTAGTTCTTTGCAATTGGTATTTGTCCACTGATAGCATGTTTGTAACCTGTGCTCTGAATCTGTTTGATCTACAAATGTCCAATTATAAAAATCTTACGTGAACACTTATTTCTAACCTATGAAAAAAGAGTCTATTGGTAGGTTCATGAGCATCATCCAATTTTTCTCTACTGGTGCAAACCTAAATGTTCTATTATCTTCTGTGGGATCATATGATAATAAGAGAAGTGAGAATCCACTGTTTTCAAGGGAAAAATTATTCTGATAAGCAAAGAAAGGAAGACTAAAATATATGAAGAACGGTTACAGGAACTGGGCTTGGCTAGCCTAGTGAAGAGAAGGACCAGGGGAGACATGAGAGAGGTCTTCCAATAGTTGAGGGGCTGCCACAGGAAGGAAGGGGTCAAGCTATTTTCTAAAGCACCTATAGGCCAGACAAGGAATAATGGATGGAAACTGAACAAGGAGAGATTCAACCTGGAAATAAGGAGAAACTTTCTGACAGTGAGAACAATCAACCAATGGAACAGCTTGCCCTCAGACGTTATGGGAGCGCCATCACTTGAGACCTTCAAGAAGAGATTAGACTGCCATTTGTCAGAAATTATGTAGGGTCTCCCGTATGGGCGGGGGATTGGACTAGATGACCTACAAGGTCCCTTCTAATTCTGTTAATCTATTAATCTGTATTATGAAATTGTTTCTAGATTTTTAATGAAGTTGCAGACTGGGAAAACTCTGGAAGCTGTGAGCCAAAGAGAAAAGGCAGAGGCTGGAGGAGAATGGATGCGCCCCCCCCCCCCCCAGCAAGTGAATTGGGAAAAGTCAAAAATCTACCATAGAAGCATATCTTAGTGAACCTAACCTTTCCCCAAAAGTTTCCCCAAAGGCTGCAGAGATACCAGGAGAGGGCAGCCTGGATAAATCACACCCTACAAGCATTGTGTTCCCCATTCTCATAGGGAAAATCTCTTCCAATCCACCCCCTCTTTTCCCTAATCTCTGCCAGAAACACATCCCTACACACACACATATGTGCATACACACACACACACACATACACACACACACACATATCCATGGCAGGAGCTGATCATGACAACGTGAAAAGTCCTGGACATGTTAAAAAATGCCTCCCATCTTCTGCCTTTCTTTTTCTTGCTCGCTTTTCTTGTGTGTGAGAAAGAAAGCTAGGGGGGAGGTGGTGGTGGGGCTTTGGATGAGCAATGACTGTGCCAGGGAAAGCTGGGATCAAAAGAAGCAGCACGGTGGACAGGCTTTCCAGGCTTTCCAGAGTATACAACAGCAGGCTACAGGTAGGCAAGCAAGAGTGCATGTCGGCCACTCCTTCAGGCCACTAAAGTTTGAGTTTGACACTCCTGGTGAACACTAATAAGAAAAGAAATCTATGGAAGTTTATAGTCTTGCATAAGCATTATACAAACAAGTTTGTAGTCTTGTATAAATATAAAATAATTTCTATTGTAAGTAGCATGTTTGCTTTGAGAAATGAAATGTGTTTTTCTTTTTTTTTTAGAATTCATATCATGTGTAATATGTGCTCTGCTAGCTATCATTGTGGGGGCAGACTGTGGACCAGGAGAACATTATGGCTGATTGAAATCATCCAACCCAGAGATTCTATCCTCTATTCTCTGAACATAGAAAGAATGCTCCAGTGAGATGGTGAGCAGTAGTGTATTAACCATTAAGCAGACTAAGCATGTGCTTAGGGCACCAGGCCCAAAGTGGGAATATGGCTTTGTTTGTTCAGTATGTACAAAGGAAGGGAGCACCAAGTTTTGTCAGTGCTTAGGGTACCGGTGAGCCTTGATCCGCCATTGGTAGTAAAGTTCCTTGAAAGGTGGTTGTCCCCTTGGGACCCTATTAGAGTGATTGCTTGGGGACCAACCTTTCATAAAGAAACAATGAAAGAAAGATAAATAGAAGGAACGGCTTCATTTTCCTAGCTTTATTGATTAACCTTGACCAGACAGATAAGGGAAAATACCTAATGGAAGTCTAGATAACTATTGCTTTTATGTATTTTTCCATCCGTATGAGAACTATACAGCTTTTTAAAAGAGCTACTGGCATTTAGCAGCTGTAATATGTAATCAGCATGATAATCATAAGGGCAAAAATATCTAAACGGTTTTATTTGTATGCATGTTTGTTTACATAAATTGTCTCCTGCTCCAATTCTTCAGACTCCTAATCCACAGCAGTCAGCTTTTTTGTTTGTTTGTTTATAAAATTTTTACCTTTAAATGTAAATTCTTAAATATTTCATTGTATTTCTTGCTGTCAAGGCAACCTTGTCTGAGAAGTTTTAAAACAGGGGTGGGGTAGGGTTCAAAAAAACCTGAGATGGCAGATTCAACTATATGATTGAAGCCCTGCTCCTTTTTACATATGTTGTATGTTCTGTATAAAATAGTTGGCTCCAAATAACTCATTCTGATTGGTTACTAACAACTAAAAGGGATTGGTTCAAAAAGGAACCAATCCTCGAAGCCGCACAAAGGCGGCAAAATCAAATGAATGTCATTGGCTACAAGCCGGCAGACAGGAGAGTATAAAAAGGCTGTTGCGGCTTGAGCCAATGTTCCGTTTTTACTGAATGTTGTTGGAATAAAGACTTTGTTGTTAGAACCCGGTCTACCTCGTGTTTTTCCGGACAGAACACTGGCGATGAAGGTGGGATTGTCCTAAATGCGAGACCAAGCATGCGGTGATATAGAATTCCAGACGGCAAACAGAATGGCCAGGAACAACGCACCGCCCACACCTTTTAATCCCAACGAAGAGGATTGGGATTCCTATGTAGACCATTTTCAGATGTACTTGGAAAGCAATGAGATGGAGGGAATCTCAGATCAGCGCAAGAGGGCTGTGTTCTTAACACACTGTGGGCCTACAATCTTCAAGATGGCCAAAGCCCTAGCGAAGCCCCGAGACGTCAAGCAATTGACGTGGCCAGAACTTCAGAGGCTGCTCAAAGCTCACTACGCCCCGATGGTGTCCAACCTTATAAAGCGACACGAATTCTATTGAAGAGACCAGAGAGAAGGTGAGACCATCGCTGACTTCGTAGCCATTCTCCGACAAATAAGGGGAGAGTGAGAATTCCTAAACCTAGATGAGGCCATGAGAGACCGAGTAGTGTTGGGCTTAATAGACTCGACAACACAGAGCAAACTATTAAACAAGCCCAACATAACCATAGCCGAGGCCATCGCGGAAGCCACAGCCACTGAAGCCACGAAAAAATCGGCTGTCAAAATGAAGCAGATGAACGCGAACGGAGACGAAACAAGCCTGGCCAGAGTAAAAAAAACAGTCTCCCGCTACCACTCACCACGAAGATTATGGCGAAACGTCCGATTCAGATGAAGTAGATGACGAGGTCCACCGCCTGTACGCCAACAAGAAAGAGCGCGAAAGGAGAAATTGGCGGGAATGCGCTGGCTGCGGAGGAAATCATCCTCGAGCCGAATGCAGGTTTCTCGATGCCATTTGCAGAACTTGCAAGAAACGAGGGCATATCGAGAAAGTCTGCAGGAACAAGAAAAACTACAGCCCAACGAAACGCAGCAACTCCCCCGCACAGGCCAAGCCCAGGCGAACTGAGAGAAAGTGGCAGCGGAACAAGCAAACCTCTAACTGAGAGAATACACATCAGACTGTTACTATAGGAAGCGCTCAGACGGAAAGTGGAAAGTCAAGATAATTGTGAAAATCGAAGGAAAGCCCTGCGAAACGGAAGTTGACTCTGGATCCTTCCTATCCATGGTATCTTGGGACACCCTCAAACAACTAGTCCCAGATATCAAACCTAAAGAACTCCAGAAGCAGCGGCTAACACTCAAAGACTACCAGGGAAACCGAATCCCTGTAGTCGGCATGGGACAATTCCGAGTCACTTACAAACATCATGTTGAAGTGCTACCGCTGACCATAGTCGACTGAGACCGACCAAGCCTCCTGGGCATCGAATGGTTCGTGCCATTGGGCATCGGGATGACCGGGATAGACTGAGTGGCCACAACTGACTGGGAAGAAAACCTAAGCCAGGAATTCCAGGATGTTTTTGAAGGCTCACTTGGCAAGTATCGGGGAAACCCTATTTCTTTTAGTCTAGACCCCCAAGTAACCCCATGGAGACTAAAGGCCAGGCGAGTTCCTTTTGCCTTAAAAACAAAGATTGAGGAACAGCTAAATAAACTAGTAGCACAAGGGGTATTAGAACCTGTGGACCATGCCAAGTGGGAAACGCCTATAGTTACACCTATTAAACCTGATGGGTCCATTCGAATCTGTGGTGACTACAAGGCTACCCTGAACCACGCACTGCAACAGAGCGCATACCCGGTGCCAGTAGTGCAGCACTTACTACATTCCCTGGGGAGTGGAAAAGTTTTTGCCAAACTCGATCTGGCACAAGCTTATCAACAGCTCCCAGTAGACCCCGAAACAGCAGAAGCACAGGCTATAGTTACTCACAAGGGGGCTTTCAGATGTAACAGACTCCAATTTGGAGTGAGTGTAGCCCCAGGCGTTTTTCAGAGCCTAATGGAACGCCTCCTAAATGGCATACAAGGAGTCGTACCATATTTCGACGACGTCCTAATCTCAGCAAAAAATGAAAACCAACTAAGAAAAAGACTTAAGGAAGTACTAACCAAATTCAGGGAATCTGGTCTAAAAGTAAAAAAAGAAAAGTGCTGCCTAATAAAAAAGAGCGTCAAATTCCTGGGCTATTTAATAGACGGAGAAGGTATACACCCTACCGAAAAGAAAATTAAAGCCATTAAAGACGCACCAGAACCAAAGAACAAAACCGAGTTACAAGCATTTCTAGGGCTGATAAATTTTTATAATGTATTCCTACCAAATAAGGCTACAATAGCAGAACCATTGCACCATTTACTGGACAAGAAAGCATTTTGGACTTGGGGTTATAAAGAAAAGAAAGCTTTCCAGCAAATAAAAAACTTGCTAACATCGAACACCGTTCTCATTCAATTTAGCGACACACTACCATTGAGAGTGACCTGCGACGCCTCACCATTTGGAATCGGTGCCATCCTGAGCCACCAAGTACCTGATGGAAGAGAGGCACCCGTCGCATACTATTCAAAAACCCTGTCAAAAACCGAGCGAAATTACAGCCAATTGGACAGAGAAGCCCTAGCAATCGTCGCTGGGGTAAAACGTTTCCACGAGTACCTATATGGGCGGACTTTTCAAATTGTAACAGACCACAAACTGCTATTAAGAATTTTGGCGGGAAACAAGCCCACACAATATATTCTGTTCCCAAGAATGACTAGGTGGTCGGAGTTCCTAGCAGCCTATTCCTATACTCTAATATATCGGCCAGGGAAACAAATTTCCCATGCAGACGCCTTGAGCAGAGCACCCTTGCCATCAACAGAAGAAGACCCGACACCAACGATGACTGCTCTACAGATAGAGACTTGCCCCGATCTAGCCATATCCGTGAATAATGTCGCCAGAGCCACCACAAAAGACCCATTGACTGCCCGCGTCCTTAACTGGGTAGGTAGAGGTTGGCCAGAAGACCAAAAAACTGAGACTTTTAAACCTTTCCGGACCAGACAAACTGAACTCTCAATCCAAAAAGGGTGTTTATTGTGGGGTGAGCGGGTAATTATTCCTAACAAATTGCAACCCAGGGTACTAGGTATGTTGCACGAGGGCCACCCTGGAATTGTTAAAATGAAAAGCCTTGCTAGAAGTTATGTCTGGTGGCCGGGTATTGATAGGGACATAGAATACTGGGTAAACTCATGCAACAAATGCCAGAGAATCAGACCATCCCCACCAAAAGCACCCGTAAGGGACTGGGAAACCCCAAGAGGCCCCTGGTCGCAAATCCACATCGATTTTGCAGGTCCTACCAAGGGGCACACATTTCTGATTGTCGTGGATGCATAGTCTAATTGGCTAGAGGTAAAAATTATGCCATCAACAACAAGAGAAACAGTGATAAAACAATTAGACAAACTTTTTGCAACCCATGGCCTACCGGATGTCCTAGTGTCCGATAATGGGCCACAATTAACCAGCCTACAATTCGAGCAATACCTAGCCTCCCTAGGTATAAGACATGCCCTTACCGTGCCGGCCCATCCGGCTGCAAACGGTAGGGCAGAAAGAATGGTCAGGTTTACCAAGGAGGGTTTAGAAAAAATGGACACTGGAGATGTCCAAAACAAAATAAACCGATTACTCACCCTCCAACATATAACACCAAGTACCACAACCAACAAAACCCCAGCAGAACTACTGATGGGGAGAAAACTAAGGTCGCACCTAGATAGGCTGCATCCAAATTTCACACCAGAAAACCCCCCTGACTCCTCTACGCGATTCAGGAGTTTTGAAATTGGCGATTTAGTGTATGCTAAAAACTTCACTGGGGACCCATTATGGCTACCGGGACAAATTACAAAAATAACAGGCCCCAAGTCCTACCGATTAACAGTAGACGACGGCAGGAAATGGAAGTGGTACATAGACCAGCTTCGTTCCCGAAATTTAGAAAGAAATGAAAAAACAAAACCATGCATATACAAAAACAACGAAATTCAAACCAAAGAGGCAGGGGAAATGCGAGAAATAAATAAAGAACCGTTTAAATCAAACTCCGAAAATGAGTACAGACAAAAAGAGCAAAATAGAGACTCACTGTTTGAAGGAAGTTGCGTGAAGAGTCCATCGGAAGGGGCCAGCCAGGCCAGCTCGACCTGCCCAGAGGAAACGGGAGGGAGCGGCAAAACCGCCGGCCTAAGCAACTCAGGCGGCAGTAAAATGGCTGACTCACCCTTCCAGACGGTTCCAGGGAGAAGGACAGAAGACACGGCAGCCCCATCCGAACCGGTCGAAGTCTCCAACAAAAATGAACCGTGCAAGTCCAGTCGAGTCAGGAGAAGCCCCACCTACCTGCGAGACTACGTCACCACATAGGACTGAACTAAAAGGGGAAGGATGTTCTGTATAAAATAGTTGGCTCCAAATAACTCATTCTGATTGGTTACTAAAAACTAAAAGGGACTGGTTCAAAAAGGAACCAATCCTCGAAGCCGCACAAAGGCGGCAAAATCAAATGAATGTCATTGGCTACAAGCCGGTAGACAGGAAAAGGCTGTTGCGGCTTGAGCCAATGTTCCGTTTTTACTGACTGTTGTTGGAATAAAGAGTTTGTTGTTGGAACCCGGTCTACCTCACGTTTTTCCGGACAGAACATTGTACATGCAAAACACATAAATAAGACTGGAGTTTTGACTTGCAGGCATCATCATGAGTTGCGATGGCACAGTGGTTAGAATGCAGAATTGCAAGTTACTTCTGCTGGCTGCCAGCTGGTTGCAATTTGGCACTTCAAATCTCACCAGGCTCAAGGCTGACTCAGCCTTTCATCCTTCTGAGGTGGGTAAAATGAGGGCCCAAAATTGTTGGGGGCAATATGCTGACTCTGTAAAAGGCTTAGAGAAGGCTATAAAGCACTGTAGCGCAGTATATAAGTCTAAGTGCTATTGCTATTGCTATCTTGAGGTTGTTTTTTTACCCTGTACAGTTGGATGCCCTTTTTTAAAAGATTAAAAATAGCAAATTTCTTAAGAAGAAGCAAGAAATTCATCTCCCTCATGTCCGGCTCAGTGTAATCTGAATGACTTGAAAGTAAGAACAGCCAGACAGATTTTCAACTACTTAACTGTAGGAATACTAAGTTCCTTTATCAGCCAGTTGCAGTAATTGGCACTTTGGCTTGCATATCTAACAAAGCACTTCATTTTCATTACACCATTTATAGATCTAACATTTATTTTTCATTGCACTTCGTGTTCTAATCAATCAATTTTTCTAACACTCCATAAAGCCTAATCATTACCCCCCCAGGACTCCCTAGTCATTAGATTATGTGATGACATGCATTTCACTTAGCACTCTTTAAATGCCAAATACACTATGAACTTGAAACAAATGCATAACGTTTCTAGTTAACAGAAAAACCAATGAGCTCAAACTATTCTCAGATAAATTGTTCAACCGGTACCCACACACGACAAGTTTGATGAGTGTTATGAATGTTGCAATCACCACCTGCTCTTATAGAAACTCATATCTGATGATAAATATAAGACTTGGTGCCAAAGACAGAATATTTTCAATGCACTACCTTCCAGGATGTGGTGATTCAAGGTTGTATTTCTGAAGATCTGCAGCCAAAATGATTATATTCAATTTTATTTTTCTAAATCTGGCTATGTACAGAAGAAATTGCCAGTGCTTCATCAGAAGAAAACTGAAAACATTTCAAATATTCAAGGAATAGTAAAAAGGTAGAACATGACACCAGCGGCTTTTCCCTTGTTTTTCAGACTGGGTTGCAAGAAGAGGTATTAGACCAGGGGTGTCAAACTAAATGTCACTGAGGGTCGCATAAGGGTTCTGTTTAATCTTGCGGGGCTGGGGTGGGGGTGGCCAGGGTGGACACAGCCAGCTTGATGTTGATCATGTCGGGGGCACCTGTGGTGGCCTGAGAGCTCTGCCAGAGAAGAAAGGCTCCTGATAGAGATGGTATTCAGCAGGTTCTGATCAGTTCTGAGAGAACTGGCAGCAGAAATTTTGAATAGTTCAGAGAACCAGCAAATACCACCTGTGACTGGAGATTTTACAGTATCCTTCCCCTGCCACATTCACCAAGCCACAGCCACAGAATCAGTAGTAAAAAAATTGAAACCATTGGCTCCTGAGCTCTGTTTTGGGCTGCAATAGACTCCTGCAGCTCTTTGCCAGCAAAAATGGAGCTCAGGAGGGCCGCATGCAACCTTCCCAAGCTCTATTCTCGCTGGCAGAGGTACCTTAGACCAGCCCTTTGCTGTTTCCAGGGCTGCCCCACAAGCCAGATCTAAGCATCCCAAAAGCCAGATCTGGCCCCCAGGTCTTAAGTTTGACACCCCTGTATTAGACAGTCCGTGCTGAATGCCAACCTGCCAGAGAGAGCAGCTTCATGCACTTCCTATATAAGTTTTTCTTAATGCAGGGGCATCCAATCTTGGCAATTTTAAGACTTGTGAGTCTCAATTCCCAAAATTCTGGCTGGGGATTTCTGGGAGTTGAAGTCTAAAGGTCTTAATATCACCAAAATTGGACACCCCTGTCTTAACATTTTATATATTTTTTAAAATAATTTATTTGGTTTGATCAAAGTTGTGAATACTTTTTGGCAGCCTGTCTGTCAACTGCAAAACCAGCATAAACGGTGTTGCATTTTTGATGTTTTTGTTTACATATATGCTGATTGTTGCTCCTGAAAATCAGAAAGGAAATATCCTTCTTAGTGCAAATCCTTCTTAGTGCATCCCAATAAGATGTGTAAAATGTGTCCTGAATGCTGACACATAGAAAAGTTTGATAAACCAACCAAACCAATATTATACTAATATTATGCTATTAGTTTTTACATGTATTAGTCAACATAACATTAGCAAAGTCAACCAATTAGGGCACACACAAAAACATGTCATACCTTTTGCATTATCTATAGTTAAATAACAGCATTGCCCAACCCAGTGGTGGTATCAGCAGGTTCTGATCAGTTCTGGAGAACCTGTAGCAGAAATTTTGAGTACTTCAGAGAACTGGCAAATACCACCTCTGACTGGATATTTTACAGTATCCTTCCCCTGCCAGGCCCACCAAGCCACGCCCACAGAACCAGTAGTAAAAAAATATTGAATCCCACCACTGGCCCAACCCTTATGGAACCCACCTATCCAGCCAAACTTGCACTAACAGCTCCATAGAAAAGGTGTTTGGGGATTTGTTGAAATATATTTTATCAGTCAAGACTGAAAACGGTCTTCTTCTTTTGATTGGACTTATCTTGAAGCAATATTACTCCATCCAGGCTAAATCAAGAACAGCAAGGATATGAGTACTCACTAGGCAGAGCAAAAAACATTTGACAACAAATAAGTCACAGAATAACAAATCCAACTGCAGTGCTCAGAGGAACCATGTTGTGTTTCATGCTTGGAACTCAAAATGAATGCTCAGAGGTCCAATAATTTTGTACTGTCTGCTGTCTAGCAAATTGGCTGTAGCAGTTTTTAGTAGCAGAAACTTCTGAATCTAAAGGGCCTGTCACATTGGCCGATGGGTGCAGAACATATGTAAAAAGGACACAGCGGACGAGAAAATGTTCCATCCATTGTTATTCGCTCTCAAAAGTGCCCTGAATTTTCAGACTGGACAACAACGGTCAACAGACCGGACAACAACGGAAAGGAACGGATGGGGGGAGGACGTAGCCAGGATGGAAAGCGGATGCTCCACGGAAGCCTAGCAGATGGAAGCGGATGGCACATCCGCAGAGCTTCCGGGGGAGCACAGCGAAGCAGACGCACAGCGGAAAGAGCGGATGCCGAGCGGATGCCGAGCGGATGCCGAGCGGATGAAGCGGATGCAAAGCAGAAGCCTGCGCATGCGGGGAGGATGCATTGCGTCAGCCCCGCGGATATAAAGGGAAGCAGCTCGCAAGCAGGTCACCATTCAGAGGAAAGACCTGCTGCCAGACACAGCTCCAGCAGCCAGCCAGCCAACAACCATGGGGAAGAAGAGAAAGCCTGTGGCATCTGCTGCCAGCCCTGGCAAGAGGGACAGGGCCACCATCCCACCCCCTGGCCCTGACTCTGCATCTGCTGGGGCTTCTGCTGCTCGGGCTGACTCTTCTGGTGCTGGAGCTTCTGCTGGCGCTGCTCCTGGTGCTGGTGCTTCTGCTGGTGCTTACTCTGCTGGCGCTGCTCCTGGTTCTGGGGCTTCTGCTGGGGCTTACTCTGCTGGCGCTGCTCCTGGTGCTGGTGCTTCTGCTGATGCTTACTCTACTGGCACTGCTCCTGGTGCTGGGGCTTCTGCTGGTGCTCCTGGTCCTGCTGGCACTGCTCCTGGTGCTGGGGCTTCTGCTGGTGCTTACTCTGCTGGTGCTTCTGCTGGTGCTTACTCTGCTGGCGCTGCTCCTGGTCCTGCTGGTGCTCCTGGTCCTGCTGGTCCTGCTGGTCCTGCTGGTGCTTACTCTGCTGCTGGTGCTGCTCGTGCTGCTGGTCCTGCTGGTCCTGCTGGTCCTGCTTTTGCTGCTACTGTTGTTGTTGCTGCTGCTGCTGCTGCTGGCATGCAGGAACAGCCCCTACAACCTCGAAACCCCTCTGATGAGGGCCCAGATGGTCCTGCCAGAGGGAGGAAGAGGCATACGCATGAACGGGAGAGGAGGCAATACAACATAGAAGGAGGAGGAGGTGCTGGAACATGAGGAGGAGGTGCTGGAATAGCTGACGGAGAATGAGTATCTTTGGTGGAAGGGACACAGTCTCTATCGAGACACCAAAAGGAAACAGGCTGCTTGGAAAGAGAAGGCGGAGAGCCTGGGCTACACTTCGGAGGTACTCCTCGGCTGGTGGAAGCAGATGCACACCTGGTATGGGAAGCTGCACCTCAAGAAATCTGGCCAGGCCACGGTCAAGCTGATGGACCGAGAGACCTACTTGATGGCCAAGTGCAGCTTCTTGGAGGGTGAGATCCACCACCGAGGAGCAGCCCCTCTGACAACCCTCTCTCTCAGGCAGCCCGCAGAGAGCCAGTCCTCTTCTGGCCAAGAGTCAGCTCCTGTGTCCAGGCAGGTATCTGTGGAGCCTGCCACGATGGAGACGCCCCTGACAGCTGCACTCCCCATGGTGGAGCGCGTGTAGGACCCCCTGACGCAGTGGGAGCAAGGAGAGGGCACTTCCACCAGAGACCAACCCACATGAACTCCCAGCTCCACCTCCACAGAAAGCAGGCAGAGAGCCAGACCTGAGGGGCAGAGGCACACTGTCCTGCTGGAGATCAGGGACACCATCAGAAGCAGCGTAGATCTCCTCTGTCAGCTGGTACACACCGACGTCCCATTCTCCAATCGCAAGCCCTTCCTCACCTACGTCAACCAGACCCTCATGGACATGTCCGAATCACAGTACCAGGTGATCAAGGACAGGATCACCGGTCTTCTTCACAACCCTCCAGACCCAGCTGAACCTGCTCCCACCCAGTCCAGGTCTGCTCCTCCACCCCAGGTGATGTCACTGCCATTCCAAGGCTTTCCACAGGCCCTCACCTACCAAGGCTATGGCTACCAGGAGCTCCAGCAGCACAGGCAGCCCTTCCCAGTCCAGGCACAGGTACATCTAATGCCACTGGTGCCACCGATGCCACTGATGCCACAGATGCCAGCCACGTCACAGATGCCACCCATGCCACAGATGCCACCCATGCCACAGATGCCACCCACGCCTCACCTCGTTCAGCTGCAGACCAGACATCCCCACTACACTCCTCCTTTCTCCACCCCAGCCTCAGAACATCTGTCATCGGTATTGGGGCTGACACCCCATGTCCTGGAGGAAGGGGCTCTCAACATCACAGGACTGAGCCAGCTCTCTGAGAGCTTCCTCCACACACCATCCCCTGTTGTCCTCCTAGGGCCAGGCACCCCAATGGCACCTCAGACCAGCACTCCAGCAGCAGCCACCTCCACAGCACATGGACCCTTCACGCCTGAGACTATGGGCATGCCTCAGAGTGACTGAGAAGAGTGCCAGAGACTGGGACTCTTGTCAACCTGTTGACTTTATCTTTGCTTAGGACACTTGGGTCATTTAGCTTTTACAGCTTATTATTAATAAAGATTATCTTTGCTTCACACACTTGCTTCATTTATTTTAGTAAATAAAGTCTTGATGGAAACTTTTAGAAATGGTTTAAGCCTTTGCATGCTTGTGGGATGGGTAAGGATAGCTGTGGGATGGGCAGGGATACCTTTGGGATGGGTAATAGCTGTGGGATGGGTTAGGATACCTGTGGGATGGGTAATAGCTGTGGGATGGGCAGGGATACCTGTGGAATGGGTAATAGGTGTGGGATGGGTTAGGATAGCAGTCGGATGGGTAATAGCTGTGGGATGGGCAGGGATACCTTTGGGATGGGTAATAGCTGTGGGAAGGGTTAGGATACTTGTGGGATGGGTAATAGCTGTGGGATAGATAATCCTCCAGTGCAAGCATAGTGGGACTATATGGTCCACCCTCCCAGGTGCCACACCTTTGGCCCTTTATTATCAATAACAATTTAATCATTGATCCACACATTTCAACATAAACACATCTCTTTATTAAATGCCCTGTTCATTGCAGGGCCATTCAACATACATGTCCCAATCTCATCAGTTTGATGAGACAGGCTCAAGGAAGCATCCATTAAGCATCTACCATCCTGTCTTGCCACTCCACTGCTCCAGCTGGGGAGTTGCACCAATGTTTCAGGAGGTTGTGCTGCTTCTTCCCTTCATGTGAAGCTCTGTTGGGTCCTTGCACAACCACAGTATCTATCAGGTTTCGCCCTTGCCTCCATTCACCAGGCTCCATGTCCCCATTGCCTTGTTGGAGGTCCACGAGCCTGTTCTGCAACACTGCGTAGCGGGTGCACATGAGATTGTGCAGGATGCAGCAAGCTTCCACGATGTTCCTCATGGTCTCTGGGCGATGCTGTATGGTGGTGAGAAGTACCTGGAACCTGTTGGCCAGGTTGCCAAAGGCATTCTCCACCACCTGTCTTGCCCTGGACAGCCTGTAGTTGAAGATCCTCTCTTCACAGGTGAGGCAACTGGAGGTATAGGGCTTCATGAGGTAGGTTCTGAGGGAGAAGGCGTCATCCCCCACGATGAAGTAGGGCACATCTTGTGTGTCATTGGGCAGGGCGTCTGGATCTGGGAAGTCCATGATGAGGTTGTGTTCCAGCCCCTCCTTGAGGTTACTGGCATTGTATATCTGGGCATCTGAAGCTGACCCGTTGCCTGAAGCATAGATGTTCATGAACTTGTAGTCAGCATCGACCATGGCAAAGAGGACGATGCTGAAGAAGCCCTTGTAGTTGAAATAAGTGGACCCTGACTTGGCTGGAGCTTTGCAGGCCACTTGCTTCCCATCTATGGCTCCAATGGTGTGGGGGAAGTTCCACTTCTGATACCACTGCTCTGCAACTTTCTTCCAGCTTTCTTCAGTGGAGGGGCACTGGAGGAGCTCCTCCAGGTATTCTTCGATGATGGCCTGCACCACTTCTCTGACCACAATGCTGATGGTGTTGTGTGGCACCCTCCAGCCATACTGCATGCTCCTGTCCATGTTCTCTGAGGCCAGGTGGCGCACAGTCAGTGCCACCTTGAGCCCAGGGTCCAGGCTGGGCCGGAAGTTGATGTTTGCCTTGGTCAACCTGGGTCTCAGCCATTCCACAACTTTGTCAAGCATGGCTGGCAGCATCCTCATGAAATTCTGGAATGCACAAGGGTCTTCATTCCTCAGCTCTACCATCAGCTTGTTATACAGTCCGTACTCTGCTCTTCTGGAAATCCATCTTTGGACCCAGACACTTCTTGGCCGCCTCCTTTTCTTCGCGTAGAACAGGTGAAAGAACCTGTAGATGGTTTCGCACTGTTGTAGAATGATGGTGGCTACCAAAAGGAGTGTGTGATGATCCATGGTGGAGATGACTGGATGCTGTGGAAGAGCAAGAGCCAGATGAAGGCTGAAAACGTCTGCACAGCAGGGCTGCTGGACTGAAAGTGAGATCCAGGTGAGTTCCTCCCCCTTTTTATAGGAAATATAGGTTTTCTGCTCGGTGTCCTTTTGCATCCTCTAGGCATCCTGCAGACCTCCTAAATATCCGAGATACGTCCCCTCTGCGAACATTTTTTCCGTTTTAATGCTTTGTATGCGAGCTGCATCCGCTTTCATCCTTTCTACGTCCATGCTACTAATGCTGCGTGTCCGTTCCGTGTCCGTTTCACTTCCTCCCTGTGTCCGTTTTCCGCTTGAGTGGATTTGAGTTGCGCGGATGCGCAGTGGATGCCTAGCGGATATAGCGGAGGCGTAACGGATGACGACGGATGTAGAACGGATGCTCCCCGTATGCGTTGCGGATGCAGAACTGACGCGTTGGATACATTTTCTGCTCAAAAAGTTTTGTGCAGCTCAAAACTTTTTGAGCAGATGAAATGTCAGTCGACGGATGCTGGACGGATAGAGAGGATGAAAAATGGAGGCAGTGAGTATTTAACCAACGGATGGCAAGTGTTTTTTTCCATTTTATATCCTCTTTCCATCCGTTGGTGCTATGTGACAGGGGCTTAAAGCAAGTACCGTACAATAGATCACTGCTTCTCAGTGAATGAACCATTGCATTTGTGATATCAGATTTATTATTTATTCTTCTCCTATGCTTGCTCTTTCTCTCCTTTCCTCCTTCCTTCCTTCCCTCCCTTGCACAGATGCACACACAGACAAGTGCTTAAGGTGCTGAACAGTGTGGAACATGGATAGATTTGACTCATAATTAAATATGTATAATTCTAACACAGGTCAAATGTTGAATTAGTTACAAAAGGCTGTACTATTAATGTCGGTTTTCATCGTGGCCTTTTCTTCTTCCTGATAAATTCCTTTGTTTTCAATATTTAATTTGGAGCCTTTCCTAATAAAATAGTTAAAGTCATCTTAAACTGGGGAAGAGGAGAGGAAGGCACAAGGTCCCTGTATTTTGCTTAGTGAAACAAAAGAGCCTGCTTTCAGATGAGAAGGCTTTTGCTTTTCATTATTTTATTTGCATAATGTTGAAAATGTTCAACTGATCAATAGAAGAATGAAGCTGTTGCAAGCTGATCTCTATGGAGTAAAAATAGTGTGGAGAGCTCGGGGAAGAATTATAGGGAAAGCAAATACAATTTACACATTTCAGATAATCAGGCACGTGGTTTACCCTCCGTGGGTTCTGTAATCTAGCTTTTCTTAATTACATTCTTTGTAAGATGCATTGTTTGACTTTTCCCTCCATGGACTTTTTTTTTTTTTTTTGCTGGGGGAGATTGCATTGTAATTACTAAGCTCTTGGCATTATTTCTGTGTTTATTATGAAATGTCAAGATTCTGAAAGGAACTTTTCATGCACTGTATCATGTCGATCATTTTCCTTTTTGACATGGAACACCGTGAGACAGTCTTTTCTTCATATATGTTATTGTAAATAGGGTAGATCAGTTTGTTTGCGTAGCAACTAAAAATGAGCATTTACTGTAAACATATCAGTTGGAAAAGCAGATGCAGGCCTGCTGACAGCAGGGTCCAATTACTTCATTGCACAGCCCAGGAACATAGTCAAACTTGGAAAAAACATGTATCGGCTTCAGGACAGATTGACTTGCTGTCTGTGACTGGTACAATTAGTCTTCCCTTAAATTCCCAGAGCTGGGTGGTAGAATGCAAGCCAAATATTTTTTAAAAATGTCTGTGTAGTTTTACAGCAGAAGATAGGATTCAGCATTTATACCAAGTTCTGAGTATGAGGACCCTTCATAGATGTCCTTAAAACTCTTCTGCATTACAAAACGCTTCAAGGAAATCTCCCAAAACTAACTTTGGAAATTCTACAAGATGTCATTGGCACAATTAGAAATGATATTTGTTTACAAATAATGAATACGGTCATCCTCGACTTACAGCCATTCATTTAGTGACCATTCAAAATGACAACAGCCCTGAAAAAAAATTGGTCCTTGAACAACCGGTCCTTGAACTTATGACCATCGCGGCATCCCTGTAGTCATGTGATCATAATTAAAGTGTTTGGCAGTTGGCCTGTATTTACAATGGTTGCAGAGTCCTATGGTCTTGTGAATACCATTTACAACTTCCCAGTTGGCTTCTGAAAACCAAAGTCCATCGGGGAAGACTGATTTACTTAAGGATTATGTAACTCACTTAACAACTGTAGTAATTTGTTTAACAACCATAGCAAAAAAGGTTGAAAATATCAGCCAGGACTCACTGAATAAGTGCCTTCTTTGGCATAGAAATTCTGACCCCAATTGTGACTGTAAGTAGAGGACTATCTATACAGGAAAATCACAAATACACAAAAATGCTTATTCAGCAACTATTGTTGCATTCGTTCCACAGGAGCATTGTGGTGGTTACAGTACTTACAATGCAAACCTACATAGTAAAATGTGTCTGTTTCTCCTTGGTGCAATCTATATTTTTGACTTGCATGGTTAACCTTTCTTGTATATATAAAGATATTTTGTTCCGTATACAGTATTTAAAATGCTGACCGGTCATTTCCCCATCCTAGAATTATCCTGATATTCCATTAATTTATTACTTGGTTTCTTTGAACATTTAGAGATAATAGCCAAAGGCCTTTACTTCTCCTCACACATTGCATTGATTTAAAACAGCTTCAAGTTATGAATAGTCTTTAGCAATGCTTCAAGCCAGGAAGAAGGTTTCTCTCCTCAATTTCATTTTGACTAGAACTTATCTCTATTATGAAAAAAAAAATCAACAGTTTTACTTGGTTATCTCCATTTATTTCTGCTTTTCCAGTATGTCCACAAAGAGAAAGTGAAAGCACTGCAGGACCCCTCTAGCAGGGGTGGGATTCTATTGGTTCAGCCTGGTTCAGGTGAACCAGATGTTAAAGGTACAACTGGTTCACCGAACCAGTATTTCACCTGACCGACTGGTCCTGCCCCTCCCACCCCACCTCTCCCAGGAGCCTCCATGCAGCCCATTTTCAATGGAGGTAAGTGCAGGGTCTGCACAGAGTCTCTGGGAGTGGGGAAAACAGGACTTCCAGAAGTCCAGAAAAAGGCCTTTTTCTGGCTTCCAGGGGGCCTCCAGAGCCTGGGGGAGGCTGTTTCCGCCCTCCCAGAGGCCCGGGAGAAGGCTCTGGATCCTTGGAAGGGTGAAAAACACCCTTCCTGAAAAATGGCAAAATGGCAAAATGGACCTATTTCCAGCTTCTAGTGGACCTCCAGAGACTGGAGGTGGCTGTTTTTGCCCTCCCAGAGGCCCTGGAGAGGCCTCTAGACCCTAGGGAGGAAGAAAATTGCCTCCCCGGGCTCTGGAAGCCCATTGGAAGCTGGAAGCAGGAAGTTCCAATAAGCCCTGCCCACCATGGCCATGCCCACCCAGCAACCAGGCAGTGAAATGGTAGCTGGGATTTTTGAATCCTCCCCCTGCCCTCTAGTAAAGGTTATCACTTGGTGGGACTTAGGTAGTGTTCCTCTATGTCAGGGATGTCAAACTTGAATCATCACGGCAGCGTCATGTGACGTATCAGGACTTTTTTTCCCCCTTCACTAAACTGGGTGGCGGTGGGGCCAGCACATGACACATCTGACCCACAGGCCATGAGTTTGGCACCCCTGTTCTTTGTTGTAACCCTTGCCATTTGGAAACCATCCCCCTTCAAGAGAATATATATGGTTCCCAATCTTTGTGTGTGTGTGTATGTGTGTGTGTGTGTTTGTGTGTGTAACTGGGAAGGAATTTTAAGAATGCTCAGGTTCAATCTCGTATCATTCTCAAAATTTTCTGCTTTTTCTTCACAATAAGTCTGAGAACCATGGTCTACCAAGAAAAGCAAATGTAGTCCTGGACTAACCTTCTGTTGTGTCCTAACAATTTTATTATTATTTTTTATTATTACTATTATTCCCAAGGGATTCCAGTTTCTCCAACAAACATCAAAAAAGTTATCACTCTTACTATATATCCAAGAGAGATCGAAGTGTTGGGGGGGTGTCAAATTTTTGATAACATCAGGAGAGAGTGTTTCTTGAATAGATTATAAATTCACTGCAATAATAACACTAGGAACCCCTTCTTTAAAAAAGCTTTCTTCACTTCACTGGAAGATATTGTCTGAATTTTCTCTACCTGAAGAAGTGGTTTTCAGAGAACTCATTTCATTAGAATGTGAGAATTTGGTTTGCCATTCATTTATATGGGTTTTATCTCAGCATGGCTCCACTGGCCGCTACTTCTGAGATTTGCAAGGGATTATCAGAACTCTGCTTGTTAGATATTTCACGGCTCTCTTAACACCCACCCTGTGTAAATTTGCTTTGTATTTCCTAATACTGAATGAATGCTTTAATGTCATATAAAAGCATTTCTCTTTTGTTACTAGATTTTTTTTAAAAAAAAGTTTACATTGTGGTTTTGTAATATCTCATCTATTATCACTTATTACTCATTAAATTAACAGTAGCTTAAGGGTGTCTTTGCATGAACCTACTCATTATTTTTTCATCATCTCCTCTTCCCTCTTCTGTCTGTTCTTAAAAATGTTGAAAAGTACCTGCAGTATTAAAGCTATTATATTATTGTCATTGCTATCTGCTCTGTGAAGATTAGTATTACCTTTAGGCTTAAGTGAATACATTTCAAATATCACAGAAAAGGTAGATAGGATTTTCAGGAGGATTAAAATGCAAAGAGAGAATATAAAGTTAAATGTATATGGCACTTAAACTGCAGTACTCTTGTGACAATGCTCCTGATGCATCTGAGGGCCCATAAGCAGGTCATTAAAGTAACAGTTTTCTCCTTTTGTTCCATCCTTATTCATGGTATTTATAACTTAGACTATTAACTGTTGGATTTGAATCTGAAAAACCTGTCCTCTTTATGCCTGAGCTTTTGGCTATATCTTGTAACAATCACATTGTAACTTTGTAATTCACTTCTGATTTATCAAGTGCCCAAGTGCCTTTCACAAACCTTTATCCAGAGGTGGTATTCAGCCAATTCTGACAGGTTCTGGAGAACCAGTAGCTGTCATGCTCCTGTTAGAGTCTGACTCTGTGGGAGAGGAGGAACAGCCAACAGGGAATGGAAGTGTGGCTCCGGAGGTTGTGGAGGAGGCTGGGCAGTCAGAGGAAGACCCAAGTCCATTCCCTCTCCATCCTAGGCATGAAGGTAGGAAAGGATAAGGGAGAGACATGAATGGTGTGGTCAACAGGGAAGGAAAGGGCCTTGATACTCTTCATGGGCTGCAGCTGTGAGAACTGGTTAAAAGGGCGGACATGCGTATGGGCCACTGCTGGAAACAAAATGTGGAAATATCTCCAGTTTGTTCTTCCTCTCTGAGTGTGGTGTCCTTCCCAGTGTGTGTTCCAATATCTTTGGACATCTTCAAACCCTTATCTTGTCTGGTTCCCTTAACTGCTCCAGTGTGGTTTGTGTTGTTTTTACTCTTTATAATTTCTAGGCATTTTTCATAACTGCTTGTGGGGGAGTTTTTTGTCTCCAGTCAAAGAAATTTGGAGCTTTGAAGCTAAGTGAAGAAATAAACCACCTATTTTTTGTGACTGTGTTTATTTTGTATCCCACCCTGGGTCATCACAGTAGAAGAAATTTTGAGTAGTTCGAAGAACCGTCAAATATCACCTCTGGTTGGCCCCACCCCCATCTATTCACTCTGCCTTCTGAGTCCCAGATGATTGACTGGGTCTTCTTTTGTTGCCTTGCACAGGAGAACGGAGCTGGAAAGCAGGTTAGTGGGGTGGGGAGAGAATGGGACTTTTCAGTATCCTTCCCCTGGAGTAGGGTGGAAATGGGGATTTTACAGTATCCTGCCCCTGCCATGCCCACCAAGCCATGCCAAACAATGCCACACCCACCAAGCCATTCCCACAGAATCAGTAGTACAAAACATGAATACCACCACTGCCTTTCTCCCAGGAGCATCTCTTAAAATGATTTTCAAATCTTAGTATACTCTCCATAATTATAGCAGCTAACCTACAAAATCTAAATATATAAATTGAGGGTTCCATTGAGAGGTCACTAGAGGTTCACAACCTTTCACAGAACCTCTAGTGACCTCTCATGGAAACTTCAAGTACAGAAGAACCTTGCGAGAGGCATTAAAGCTGCTAGAGGCATTAAACGCAGTGAACTAGAAACAGATTCTATCACTGTATAGTGATAATGTAAGTAAGAACACTTGCAAACAAAACATTGGTTGTTTTGTTGCAATCTCTTGGTGGTTTTATTTTTCAAGAATGCCTATGAGGCTGATGTGGGACCACTTGAGGCCTTGAAGTGATTGGAGATATCTAAACATATTAGTGTCAACAAGTTTTGGATGCCTTGTGGCTGGCAATAAAGGATGTATTTGGAGACATATGGATGTTTTGGATTGGGAAACATATTCCTACCTCTGACAGAAATAGAACAAAAAAGAAGTGGTAAAAGAAAGGCAACTATAATATGGTTAATAATTCATGGCACAAAAATTATGCACTTCTTCGCTACACATAATGCACTTCCTATTTACTGTCCTTAAGAAGTTCCTCTGACATGAGTTGATCAGCTATTTTTGAAACAGATACAGTACATGCAGTATGACTTGATTGGCATTAAATTATGTGACTGATCGATAGATTTAATGAATGATTACATGCTATCAACTTGGCGTCAAATTTTAGCACTTACAAATAGATTTTCTCTACCTCATCTGACAAATGTAAACACTGCACCAAATGTTACTCTTATTCAAACAGTGGGATTGAGTTCATTCTCCATACTAATTTCTATTTATAGATCCTTACAGATATTGGTAGATGATAAATCCCACCATCTTTTATAATGCTGATTAATATTAATGGGGGGATTTTAACTTCTCCAAAATGTATAGGTTATTTAGAACACTTTTTTTTTTTACCCATGACAGATTCTTATTTTTAGGTGCCTTTAAAATTTTTCTCTCAGATTATTCTAAATTCAGCTGCACTTAATTTCAATATCTAATTTCTTTTTATCTGGTCATGAAGTTAGGTTTATATGCTTAATTTCAGCATATTTTATTTTGGTTTATGGAGCCACAATCCAGTCTAGAAACAAGAAATAATAATGGAAGCTTCTTCAAAAGTTACAGTATCTGACACAATAAGCCAGGGGTGTCAAACTCATGGTGTCATATTGTCATCACATGATAATGTCACAACTTTTTCCCCTTCACTAAACAGGGGATGGGTGTGGCCAGTGCATAATGCATCCAGCCCATGGGCTATGAGTTTGACATCTCTGCAATATTCATTAAAACAACCTTTTCAATATTTAAATCTATAGGTGATCTATAAATATCTCCTTCACATTGAGATATCACATTTCACATAGATCTACCCGAAGCAACAAAGATTGTAGACCCATGCAATAGTAGTTGCATGTAGTCAAAGTAGTCAATATCAAACCCCTAGTGTTGTTGTTATCTTTATGTACAGTCCAATGGTGGGATTCAAAAAAAATTACTACTGGTTCTGTGGGTGTGGCTTGGTGGGCATGGCTTGGTGGATGTGGCTTGGTAGGCATGGCAGGAGAAGGATACTGTAAAATCTCCATTCCCACCCCATTCCAGGGGAAGGATACTGCAAAATCCCCATTCCTCCCCACTCCTGGGGGAAGGTTATTGCAAAATCTCATTCCCTCCCCACCCCACTTGCCTGCTTTCCAGCTCTGTTGTGCAGGGCAACCAAAAAAGACCCAGTCGATCAGCTGGGACTCGGGAGGCAGAGAATAGATGAGGGCAGAGCCAGTCAGAAGTGGCATTTGCTGGTTCTCTGAACTACTCGAAATTTCTGCTACTGCTTCTCCAGAACTGGTCAGAACCTGCTGAATACCACCTCTGGTACAGTCCTACTAGGTAAAAGTAGCTTTTATGAAAAATGGTTGATGAACAGAATGAAACTTCATAAAGGGTCGATGAGTTTAAGAGACTGGGATCACAAATATAGAAACAGAATAGAAAAAAAAAAAGAATCCGTTTTCCAAGGTTCCATTGTGAAGGTTCTAAGTCACAAAAGGGAACTTGTGACATTTTGACAATTTAACACTGGCTCTGGAAGCCAGTGGCCTGCTCCCAGGGAATAAGTCAAAGTCTCTATTCCAAGAAATTGCAGCAAGTTAACCTAACTTCTTATTTTTCCATTCAGTGTAACCTATTTATTTGAAGAACTTTATAAACAAAAAAATGTGCCCTCTTAAAATCTATTAGCAGTTTTGCTTGCATTTCTCTAAGAGGAAGCATCATGGGTGAAATGGAGGGGAGGATGGGAAAGTAGCATTATATGTATCTTGCAAAGACCAGAACAGGGTGGTCAAACTTGCAGCCCCTGGGCCAAATGCGTCACACGCTGGCCATTCCCCTGCCCAGTTTAACAAAGATGGGGAAGTCACAATACATCAAGTGATGCCACAGTGATGATGCAAGTTTGACACCCTTAATCTACAAAATGAATAGAGTCTATATGAAAAGAATATAACATTGCTTGCATCATTTTGACAAAAGCACCAGCTATTGCAGAGCTCAATGTCTCCATGCTTATGCATTTTTTTCAAAGTATGTTCAATTTATGCAAACATTTCCCCAGGGAATATATCTTTTTTTATTCAAAACTTGCATTTCTATGCAAGCTTTTCCCTAATATCTTCCTCCCTCCAGACAAATTGTGCTGCTAAAGTCACATTTAAATATATTTACCTTGATCCAGACTAGCCCACCTGGTGATGGAAAAAATGAAATCTAAACTCAACTTCTGAGCCCTTCTATTGTTAAATCTATCCCTTCTTCATAACTTATTTATTCAAGCAAAGTCTAGCATGCCTACATCATTTGCTGTCAAGGGCATATGAAAATGAATGTTTGTGCACCTATGTTAACAAAAGGACATCAGTTTTAGGCAGCCTGCAATTAATTAAAGAAAGCAGAGCATTTGGCAATTCTTGGATATGAATATGCTACCATGTGTAACAAAGTATTATTAGACAGAGGGAATAGGAAGCAAAGCAATTTACAATATCCTGCATAGTGGGCAACAATAATCTTTAATCACTTTTCTCACAAATAATATTCTGCAGCTGTCCTTACAATGTTTAATCACTTCCTTGTTTAATATTGCCTTTGCTTAAAATGGAGATTTACTGGAGCTGTCTGCAGGATGTACTCGTGCCATAGTTCTCCTGTACTACTACTGATAATATAATTTGTTTGATTCTCACCCTTGTGTCTGCTAAGTGGCTGATCAGGTTCCTTCTGTTTTCACTGATCACACCTCCTTCCTTCTAGTTGCACCTGAAGTTTTCTATGAACCTCTGACCTTATTTAAATACAGTTTGATAATATATCAAAACATAGTTCATTATAACCTCTTTTCAGATCAGTAGGACATTCAGAGGACTCTTCCAAAATTTTCTATTTAGAGTATTAAATTAATAGATTGCAAACTTAGCATTGGTATTTCCTAACCTCCTAGAACAGCATAGCGTAGAAAGCAATGTATATTTTGAATTGTGAGTGATCAAACTTCAACAAAAAGTAATTATAGTACATATAAGAATTATCATAGGGAATTCAAAGAAATTGAAGTGTTTTCCATAATCCTTGATAGCTGTTGACCCTTCTCCTCTATGGAAGTTTTGCAGAAGAAGTACTTCAAATGGAACCAAATAGAATTTTATTTAATGACCTTTAGAGGGGAAGGAATAAATTATAATTGTAAGGATCCTTGAAGTTGCACCTTAACCCTTTTTTTGGGGGGGGGGGCTGGCTTGACATCCTACAATACAAAACTACTGTTTGTATTTGAAGGACACCCTTTCTCCCCTGCTGTTCCCATGTCCCAGTGGTGAGTATTTTTCAAAGCTTTTTCAAATGGGACAAAACACAATTTAACCTTCAAAACATCTTTTCAGTATTATTGCCATGAGGGTTAATCTATTCCCCAATTTGGGTACCTAATGTAAATTAAGGAATTGCATAGATATTTAGAAAGAATGAACATGGCTTTTTTAGATTCCTCTCCCTCCCCCCCCCCCCCCCCCTTCCCCCCCCCTCCCTCTCCCTCCCCCCCCCCCCCCCCCCTGTGTACAAAGAGCATTTATGGATAGTTTGTGGGAAAACCCTAACAATTATTTCAAAGAAAGAGTTAATTCCATTCATCATGAAGTTTCAAAAATTGTATTTGCCAAATTAAACTGTATTGAAGGACACTTGTTGTTTCTATGGGGCAGGAGCTTATCTTCTGCTCATGAATAATTATATATCTAAAATTAACTACCGTTTCTCTCTCTTTGCCTTCTGTATCTGAGGGCCAAATTAAACACAGTGCCATTTCTGCAATTAGCAACTGCAAAAATAGCTTGTGAAATGTAAATAGCTAGCCTTCTCTTTCTCTTCTGGGGCTTTGATGGGGCAGGTAAAAAAAGGTCAAATTCTCAAGACGATGCTTGGTAAATTTATGGATCCACAAACTTTCCTTAAGGAAAAAAAAAATCATCTTCTGAATCTCCTCCCCACTTTTGCTTTTTCTGGAGATCACCTATGTAATTACTAACTATATTTGATTCTGATGAAGATTTCAAATTCAAAAAAATTCAGCTCAGTGCTTGCTCTGATACGTAGCGGGGAAGATACCTGTACCCTCTTTTCTTTTCCTGATCCCATGCCAACTTTGATGTAAGTGTGTCAAAAATGTTACATTTTGTATGAAAATTGAAGAGCCTCATTTATCCTGGGGCAATTCAATATCAGATTATATTGCAGGTTCTTTGGGTAATGAGGTGCTTGCTCTCTTTGGTGCTCTCTGAGCTTGGTTGTTTTCTTGCAAATGTTTCATTAGCCAAACTAAGTAACACCATCAGTGCATCCTCGGGCAATGACTGGCAAACTCTGCCTCTGTTATCAATATTACAAGGGGGGAAATGTTGCCCCAATCCCTTGCATGCCTATTGCCTTTTTCCTAAGCAAACATATATATATATAAAGGCATGAATATATACACACACACACAAACATAGCAATTTTGTCAGTGTTTTGTCACTCCCTTCTTCCAAGAGTTGACAGATGGCTACTAGCCTAAATTTACTGAGCTGGCTTTGTGCCTAAGATAGGCTAGAACTCACAGTCTCCCAGGTTCTATCTTGATATTTTTACCATCTCCTCAAATAGACTCTCACATAATATTATAATTATTTATGCAAAGACCTAGCTGTCTTAAGAATCTATCCTGCTGGAGGGGGGGCAGAGCTGGCATCACGACGATACAGCATGCAGTCTCGGAGGTCTGAGATTGCAGTCGCTATCTTTGCCCCTGGACGGTCCAAACAGACCTAAACCAGCCCGTAGAGACAGTTATAGTGAAGAGCGCGTCCTGTAGATCCCAGGGATACTGCAAAGTCCCTGGTCAAACCAGGAGAAGCCCTTCTTTCCAGCAGCAGAGAGGCAGCCATTAAAGCTGCTGAAGTTGGGACAGCTCCAAACGGAAGAGTCTTGAAAGAGAAAGTGTGTCGGTTTGGTGATAACTTTTCTTTTATTATTCTAAGACTTAACAGGATTTTAAAGGATACCCTAAGGAAAAGAAAGAATCTGTAAAAGTTTTGACAGAACTGAATAAGCAGTGGTTTTAAACGGAAATGTCAAAGTAAGGCTTTGTTTTTGTTTTTTTTTATTGCTGGACTTCTATCATGATATTGCATTTGCTAACTGGACTGGTTCTTTTTCTATTTACATGTAATTTTTCTTCTCCTTTTTGACTTTGCAGTATTTTAGGTTAAAGGTTCCCTTTAGTTATTTTTATATACTTGTTTTTTTTTTCTTTTCAATTTCTATTACGTTTTATCTGGGAAAGGAGGGGGAGAGTGAGAGTTAAGAAATTTCATAATACTGCCAACTAGACGCTTGAAAATGTTTTAGACGAAGCTGAGAAGCTGAGAAAGAAAGATTTGAAACTCCCTTTAAAGGACGGTGCTACGTGATAAGATAGATGGAAGAACACAGGAGAGTGTTATTGCAGGTGTTCTTCTGGATTTCTATCAATAATTGAAACTTGGCTAAGAAGCTTGTGGAGAAGAGAGTTATAACAAGAGCCTTGGATAATTAAATAAAGTGCAGTGGTGTTCTTTTGTTTTTTTTTTTAAGTTGTGCTACCCCTCCTTACCAGCTGTACTGTTCACTTTTTAAAAAACCTTTATTTTTTTAATATTTCTATTTTTGCTTTGTATTTTAAAGGGAAAGCCTCAAAAATTTTCTTTTTTTCTTTTTTTCCTTTCTTCTTTGGGATTTTTTGTTTTTCCATCTATTCTTTGGATTTTATGTCTTTTTTTCATTTGACACCTCTCAATTGGATTAAGGTGTTGAAGAACCTGAATAATTTTTTTCTTTTTCTCTTTTTTTGTTCTTTTTAAACCTTTTTTATTTTTTTCCTTCCTTTTTATTTAACTATTGATTGGATTAAGGTTAACAAGAACCTGAAGAAATTTTTTCTCCTTTTCTTTTTATTATTATTGGGTTTTTCTCTCTACCATTTTTATTTTTTATCTTGGATTATAATTGGCTATTCCATAATTGGATTAGGGTTTAGAAGAATCTGAAGATTTTGAATTGTTTAAAATGAGTAGGAAGTTTATACCTTCTGGCTCCTCAACTTCTACTTCCTCCTCCCCACCATCTGGAGGACAACGTTCAATTCAGACAATGTTAAAGCAAGACAAAGATCAAGAAAAAGTGACTCTACAGATGATTATGCAAGGAATCCAAGACTGTAAAACAAAATCAGACACCACTGAAAAGAGAATAGAGAACACTGAGCAAAGAACAGAGAATATTGAACAAAGAATAAGGAAAACTGATGAAAAAGTGGAGAATATTCAACAAATGATGGTGAAGTACGATGAGAGATTCCAAAAAATTGAAGAAGAAGATAAACAAAGAGACAAGAAGATTGGAGATATTGATAGCAGATTAACAGTGGTTGAACAAGATAAAAGTGGGATGCTGAAATGGGAGGTAGACAGATCAGAATTTTATCTCAGATTTCAAAACATAGAGGAAGAAAAAAGACAAAACCTAACTGAGATAATGATAGAAATACTGGCTGAAGCTTTGGAAATAACAGAAGAGAAGATGATGGATGGAGTAGATGAGGTATACCGAGTTTTTACCAGTTATGCAATGAGAAATAACCTACCAAGAGAAGTTCATATCAGATTTACAAAAAAAAGCCATTAAAACACAAATATTACAAGTGGCAAGAGAGAAAACGTTGAAATACAAAGGCAAGGAGATTGTCAGCCTTCAAGATCTTCTACTATTGCTTTGCATCTTTCGACTGCCATAAGTAACGGGAGGAGGAAGGGAAAGTCTGGGAAGTGAGCTCGAGGTGTTAAATTCTTCTGTTGTGTAAATGGGGGGGGAAGCATACAGTAGAGTTAGGTTTCTATTTCTTGATTAGCTTTCTTTTCTCTGCGCAACTGCAACCCGTTATCAAAATATGCCAAGGTCAACGGACAGAGGCCTCATCATCACCTGAAGATGCCCACATGATCATATTCACAACTTCTAATTGGAAGTGTCATCTGAACTATTGGGGGTGGGAACATTTCCATCACTTTGTATATGTGAATTGCGTGCCTAATTTCTCAGATTCAGAATTCTTTGGTTGCTACCACTTCACTTTCAGTAAAAGATGTCTTTTCTCTAAACTAAAGAGTCTAAGTATTTCTTTCCTGAATTTTGAATGGAGCTCCGCCTGACATTATTCGGAATCTCCCACCAGCCCACCCAGAGAGAATACCCAATTTTCTTTTGAGGGGCCCTGGACATCATGTCATCTTCAAATAGTGACCAAGAGGATCTGGGAGCCATTGGAGGGCAAGATTCTGTGCTGGTGCAGGAAGCCCAATTGCTAGCAGAGCTCAGTTGGCAAGAGGATCCAGTGGTGAAGCCCAGATGGTCGGTGGGAGTTGGTTGGAAAGATCTGGAGGAGGACCCACCCCCAGGGTCACAACTACCCGCCGGCATGGAAAAGAGGAGCCTTGGCAAGAGAAGGAAAAGAGGGAACTCTTGCTGGATCAAGCCAGGAGACTCCTTAATGAAGCCTTTGAACAACCTCAAGCTGCACAAAGGTATGAAGGGGGAGGGGAAGTAGCCCCAGCCAGAAGAAGCAGAGCAACTCCCTCTCCCATAAATCAACCCGATCCAGCAGCAGCCCCGGGGCCTTCAGTGGGAGGTGTGATTCCTAGAAGGCGTAGAGCTCCTAGGCTGCCTCCGTTAGAAGTAAAATATGGGGGGGATCCCAAAACCTTGGGATTTTTCCTAGCTCAGGTTTGGAGCCATATGGAAGAATATGGGGAAGATTTTCCCTCAGAAGCATCCAAAGTGAGATGTGTTACCAGGGATCTGGAGGGAATAGCGGCATGGTGATGGTGACCTTGCATAATGATAATGCTCCTCAGCTGCTGAATTATAACCTATTCATGGCTGCACTGCGGGCTAGGTTTGAGGACCCATTGGCGGAGCGCAAGGCCCGAATTAGGATGAAAGCCATAAAACAGGGGCGGAGGTCTGTGGCTGACTACACCCAAGAATTTAGACAGTTAGCCAGCCATTTCTGAGGCTGGCCCCAAGAAGCCCTGATAGAACTGTTTAAAGATGGTTTAAATGAAGATGTGTACCAGAGATGCACTGCTAGAAGAGACCCCAATGACTTGTAGATGTGGTACTTGCTGGTAGAAGAAGTGGAGATTGATTTAATCTGAAGTAAACGGCGGGGAGGTTATGGGTGGAGCAAGTTTTCCCCCTCATGTCCTCAAGAGGCTCCTAAACCTCAGAAGGGAGGAGTGGCGGCAAGACCCAACCGCTCGGCCTGCTTTCAATGCGGGAAAGAAGGTCACCGGGCTGTGAACTGCAGAGTCAAGTTGGAGCCAAAGGGGGCACCAAAGGAAGGAAAGAAACCTGAAAAGTCGCCAGCAAAGTCTCGCGAAACAGCACTAAAGTCGAAAGAGACAGCAGAGGTCGACCTTCCTGCAGGAGAGGAATCAGAAGCCCCACTGACCCCTGAGGAGGAGGATTCTGACTCGGAAGACGACTTCCTGGTAAGTCCAAGCGTGGGCCCTATGACCATTCCGGTGAAGTTGAGGGTACCCAATTCAGGGGTCGAAGGGGAAATGCTAGCCCTGTTAGATTCTGGGTGCACAAGGTGTATAATCAACATGGAAGTAGTGAAGAAAATGGGCCTAAAGCTAAAACCTTTGAAGATGCCCATTTCCTTTTGCCAACTAGATGGATCAGTGGTTGGAGGTTGCCCCGGCCATTTTGTCACGGAACCTATAGAAATGATCATGGGAGAGCATGATGAGACCCTGCGTTTTATTGTGGTCCCTGGGATGGAGCAACCATTAATACTGGGATTGCCCTGGCTCCGGAAATGGAACCCCCAGGTTAACTGGAGAAAGGGGTTGTTGCGCATATGCACAAAGCAGCAACCGAGAGGCGGGGCCAGATCCCAGCCGAAGCCTGAGGACCTAATTGAAATAGCTTCCACAGGTACTGAGCCCGTGAAAGATGCGGAGAAAATTCCCAAAGAGTATTGGGATTTAAAGGAAGTGTTCAGTGAGAAGGCCTCGGATGAGCTTCCGCCTCATCGGCCAACAGACTGTGCTATTGAGATTTTGCCTGGGGTGAAGCTCCCAAAACCAAAGTTGTACTCAATGACCCCACAGGAATTGGAAGAGCTAAGATTGTTTAAAGATAAAAATCTGGAACGTGGTTTCATTCAACCTGCTAGACCCCGAGTAGCGGCCCCAGTGTTGTTCCGGGAAAAGAAAGATGGTTCCAAACTCTTGGTGGTGGATTACAGAAATTTGAACGCTATTTCTGTGGAAAACGTGTACCCCCTTCCTTTGATGAAGGACATGTTGGCCCATTTAGCGAAGGGAAAGATCTTCACGAAGTTGGATTTGAGAGAAGCATACTACTGAATTAGAATTAAGGAAGGGGATGAGTGGAAGACCGCTTTTAACTGCCCGATGGGTTGCTTCCAATTCAACGTTCTTCCTTTTGGTTTACAAGGGGCCCCAGCTGTATTCATGCAAATGATCAATCAAGTGTTACATGAACATTTATACAGGGGGGTTCTGGTTTATCTTGATGATATCCTTATCTACATGGAAACTCTGGATGAACATGTGAAGTTAGTGTGGTCGGTTCTACAAAAACTGTGTGCCGCTAAGTTGTATGCTAAATTGTCAAAGTGTGAATTCCACCAAGACAAAATTGACTATTTGGGATATTGCATTTCATCTGAAGGCATAGAGATGGATCCAGAGAAGGTGCATGCCGTTCTGGAATGGGCTCCACCACGCACCAGAAAACAACTTCAAAGCTTTTTGGGATTTGCAAATTTTTACCGGCAATTCATCCTGACGTTTGCTAAGATAGCAATGCCCATCACAAATCTCTTGAAAACAAAAGGGGAGGTGAAGCCAAGGCCAGGAAAGCCACTGGAGTGGCCCATGGAGTGCCAAGCCACTTTTGAAAAGCTAAAACGACTGTTTGCTGCAGAACCAGTGCTGAAGCACCCAGATATGGACACTCCTTTCATGATTCAAGCCGATGCAAGTGAAGTGGCTATTGGAGCGGTATTACTTCAAGCCAACAAGAAAGGGACCTTACAGCCTTGTGCGTATACCTCCCATAAACTGTCTGAAACAGAGAGAAGATGGGCCGTCTGGGAGAAAGAAGCTTTTGCAGTTCGTTGGGCCTTGCTGACCAGGAGACATTTCCTGGAAGGAGCAAAACACCCATTTGAGGTATGGACTGATCATAAGAATTTGGAAGCCTTAAAAACGCCCTGGAAACTGTCCCCTAAACAAGTTTGCTGGGCCCAGTACTTCAAGCGATTCAATTTCTCCTTGAAGTACATTGCAGGCGGGAAGAACTTCATGGCGGATGCTCTCTCTAGACTACCCCAATATAATAGTATGTGCCAGGAGGTGATAAGCCCAATTGTCTCAGCCAAACATATAGCCGCCCCAGTGATCACCAGAGCCCAAAGGAAGAACCAAGAAGTGGTTTTATCGAATGACCTAACCGAACAATTAAAAGAAGCTTTAAAACTGGATGAATGGTTCCTAGCTCATTCAAGTTACTATACAATTAGAGATGGCTTGGCTTGGGTGGGGGCCAAGTTGTATGTTCCACAGGTGCTGAGGGGCCAAATACTACAACAGGCTCATGATTCTAAAGCAGCTGGCCACTTCAGATTTGTGAAGACCTTACATCTGGTTAAGCGGCAATTCTGGTGGCCTACTTTAAAGAAGGACATTGAAGCTTATGTAGCTAGCTGTCCAATTTGTGCTTCGGCAAAGAGACCTCCTAGTAAGCCAGTAGGATTGTTACAAAATGTAGCTAGACCAATGACTCCCTGGAAAGAAATCTCTACGGACTTTATAGTAGAATTACCTGAATATGGTGGAAACACGGTCATCTGGGTAGTGACTGATTTGTTTTCCAAACAAGTACATTGCATACCTTGTTCCAAGATTCCATCTGCTATGACGCTGGCTAAACTGTTTATTTCACATATCTATAGGTTACATGGTGTTCCGGAACGCATAATCTCTGACAGAAGGGTCCAGTTTTCCTCAAATTTTTGGAAAGAGTTCCTGAAGTTAATAGGCTCCGCCCAGGGGTTAAGCTCCGCCCACCACCCCCAAACTAATGGGGCCTGTGAGAGGACTAACACAGTGTTAGAACAATATCTTAGATGTTACATAAATTATCAACAAGATAACTGGTCCGAATTACTACCGTTTGCCGAAGTGGCATATAACAACTCCGTACACAGTAGTACTGGATTTACTCCATTTAAAGTGGCTTCAGGACAAGATTTCATTCCCATACCTGAACTTCCTCATGAAAAACCTAACATCCATTTGTTGGATGAATGGATAACTCAACTCCAACTTAACTGGCCAGTGACACGCAAAGCATTAGATGAGGCCCATCAAGCTCATAAGAAATTTGCAGACAAGAAAAGATCCCCACAGAAAGAATATAAAGTGGGTGACAAGGTTTTCCTGTCCACCAGATACCTGCAGACCACTCAAAAGTCAAAGAAGCTTGGTCCTAAGTATGTTGGTCCTTTCACGATTAAACGGATTATAAATCCTGTAACAGTCCAGCTGAACTTACCCAAAACTCTTCGACGAATTCATCCAGTATTCCATGTTAGTTTGCTAAAACCTGAACGTACTTCTGATCTAAGACCCATCCAAGCTGACCCTCCCATACCAATACTGATTGAAGGTGAACAGCATTTTGAAGTTAAAGAAATTCTGGACTCTTGCAAATGGAGGGGTCGACTCCAGTATCTTGCAGCCTGGAAACATTTCCCTTCTTTGCAAGCCGAATGGGTTAATGAAACCGACGTGAAAGCCCCTAAGTTGATCAAAGCATTTCATTCCAAGTATCCTGATAAGCCTTAGGAGTGTATTGTTTTGTAATTGCTGAATGATTAATAATTGTCTTTATATTTTCTCCTTTCTCTCCTCTAGGACTGATGATTTTCCTTTTTCTAGGAGGGCCGAATGTCAGCCTTCAAGATCTTCTACTATTGCTTTGCATCTTTCGACTGCCATAAGTAATGGGAGGAGGAAGGGAAAGTCTGGGAAGTGAGCTGGAGGTGTTAAATTCTTCTGGTGTGTAAATGGGGGGGGAAAGCATACAATAGAGTTAGGTTTCTATTTCTTGATTAGCTTTCTTTTCTCTGTGCAACTGCAACCCGTTATCAAAATATGCCAAGGTAAATGGACAGAGGCCTCATCATCACCTGAAGATGCCCACATGATCATATTCACAACTTCTAATTGGAAGTGTCATCTGAACTATTGGGGGTGGGAACATTTCCATCACTTTGTACATGTGAATTGCGTGCCTAATTTCTCAGATTCAGAATTCTTTGGTTGCTACCACTTCACTTTCAGTAAAAGATGTCTTTTCTCTAAACTAAAGAGTCTAAGTATTTCTTTCCTGGATTTTGAATGGAGCTCCGCCTGACAGAGATTGTGGTCTTAAAACAAATACCTAGAAGAGTGAAAGAGATAAGAAGACAATATCGATTTCTGACTAAAATGTTGTTGAAAAAAGAGGTGAATTACAGATGGCTAATTCCAGAAGGGTTAATGTTTACATGGTAAGAACAGAGATATAGAATTGATTCAATTGAGAAATCAAAATTATTTTACGCAGAATTTTTTGGAAGGAGAGAGGAGGAGGCAGAAAAAGAGATTTCACTAATTGAATTCCAAGACGACCAAATGGAGACTGAAAAAGAAGAAGGCGCAGTTGGTGGACAGGTGGAAACTAAAGAACAACGTGAACCAAGATCTACGAGAGCTGCCAAACCTAACTACAAAGTATAATCATGGAAGAGAAAAAACTGATTACAATGAATATAAATGGACTTAATTCAGCTGTTAAAAGAAGGAAAAATTTTCACAGATTAGAGAAGCTAAAATTTGATATTATTTGTCTACAAGAAGTACAAATTAAAAAACAATATGAACAATTGTTGGTACAGAAATTAGGGAAAATATTTACTTCTTTGACTCAATGTAAGAAAAGAGGAGTGGCTTTTTATATTAAAGAGACCATCTTAGCCAAATTGATTTATACTGATGAAGATGGAAGAGTATTAATGGTGGAAATAATGGACAATAATACGAAAACACTTTTGATTGCAATTTATGCTCCGAATGATAAACAAGAAGAATTTTATAAAAAATTACACATGAAAATAATTGAACTGGATTATGTTAATATAGTTATGATGGGAGATTTCAATGGAATTGTAGACAATAAATTGTACTATACAGCAACAACAACAAAACAAAATAGAAAGACTCTCCCCAAATCCTTTTTTAAAATGATAGATGAAATAAACTGAAAAGATATATGGAGAGAAAGAAATGCTAAAACCAAACAATACACTTTTTACTCAAATAGACATTTATCATGGTCCAGAAGAGATATGATTTGGATTTCAACAGAACTAATATCTAATATTCAAGAAATAAATATCAAAACAAGTACTTGGGCAATCCAGTGACAATTAAATGGAATGGACAAAAAAGAAGATCGAGATGAACGTTAAATAATACTATTTTAAAGGAAAAGGACTTTACACAGTGGATGGAGAAAGAATTGGCTTTTTTCGTTAGAGAAAATAAAAAAGAAGATACTTCAATCCAGAATGTATGGGACACAATTAAGGCATACGCTACAGGCTTGATAATAGACTATATAAGGAAAAGGAACGTCAGGAAAAGGCAAGCCATGGAAGCTTTAGAAGATGAGCATAAAAGACTTGAAAAAGAACTACAGAAAACACCACAGAAAAAAGACATTAAGCTAAAACTGGATACAATTAAACATAAAATGAGTTTAAAAGAAGAATTAGCACAGAAAATTAGAAGTGCTAAACAGAATTATTTTGAGGATGCAAACAAACTAGGTAGATGGTTAGCATACAAACTGAGAAAGGAGAAAGAATCAAGGAAAATATTGCAGCTAATAGATGATCAAGGTCAAGTCTGTCACGGCAACAAAGAGAAGAAGGAAATTATTCAAGACTTTTATGGGAAATTATACAAGCAAGAGAATATTGATGAGGAAAGAGTCAAACAGTATTTACAGAATGCTAATCTACCTAAGATACTTAAAGAGACTGAAAAAATGTTGGAAGGAATATAACAATGGTGGAGTTAACTGAAGCACTTAAGAAACAAAATAATGGGAAGGCACCAGGTCCAGATGGACTTCCGGCAGAATTTTATAAAACACTACAAGAATCGCTGAACCTTCCATTGCTAGAAGTCATGAATAAAGTTATGTCAAAGAAGAAGATACCTAAAACATGGTCAGAAGCCTATATTACACTTATTCCAAAAGAAGAGGCTGATCCATTGCAAATTAAGAATTATAAACCTATTTCTATACTAAATGAAGATTATAAAATTTTCATTTCAATATTGGCAGAAAGACTCAAAAAATATTTAAATAATTTTATTCATCCTGACTAAAATGGATTTCTGCCAAGGAGACAAATCAAAGATAATATGAGAGTAATTTTGGACACTTTGGAATACTATGAGGCACACCCCGAAAAACAAATGGCTTTGATATTTTTAGATGCACAAAAGCATTTGATAATGTGAATTGGAGATTCATGTTATTATTATTGGAACAGATGGGTTTTGTCAGAAAATTTATTCAAGCAATACAAGCCATATATTACAAGCAAATGGCAAAGGTAATGAAAGAGGGAGAATTGAAAGACTCCATCAATATAAGAAAAGGTACAAGACAAGGTTGCCCACTATCACCTCTGCTATTTGTATTAACTTTGGAAGTGTTAAATAGAAACATTAGAGACAAAAAGAGTATAAAAGGAATGAAAATTAAAAAGGAAGAATTCAAATTGCAAGCTTTTGCGGATGACTTGGCCTTTATTTTAGAAGACCCTCTAGAAACAGCACCAAAACTATTGGAAAAGATAGAGGAATATGGCAAGGTGGCTGGCTTGAAAATAGACAAAGATAAGACAAAGATTTTGACAAAGAATATGTTACTAAGACAAAAATGAGAATTGGTAGATGTATTGAAAATTCAAGTCACAAACAAGGTTAAGTATTTGGGGATATACTTGACAGCAAGATGTACTACATTAAAAGAGAATGATTACATTAAACTTAAACAACAGATAGTTTAAGACTTGACGAAATGGGAGAACCTACAACTGTCACCAAAAGGGAGAATTTCAACAATCAAAATGAATATTTTACCTGGAATTTTATATTTGTTTCAAACAATACCAGTTAGGCTTGGAAAGGACAACTTTGAAGATTTAAATAAAATTGTGTTGAAATATATATGGCAAGGTAAGAAAGCGAGAATAAAGTTAAAACTCTTACAAGATGCAAGAATTAGAGGAGGATTTGGTTTGCCTAATTGGGAGTTGTACTACCAAGCTACAAACTTGACATGGGTTAAGGAATGGATAACATTAAGAAATACTGGATTGTTGACATTAGAAGGACATGATCTGTTGTTGGGGTGGCATGCCTTTTTATGGTATAAGGGAACTAAAATACAGGGTTATTTTAGAAGACATCATATACGGGAGTCTCTGTGGTTAAATTGGGAGAAGATTAAAAGACAATGTTATTTGAAAATTCCAGTCTGGTTCTCGACTATTGAAGCATTTTCCTATCCTATAACATACAAGAAGGAACAAACAGTTAGATATGGGGAAATTTTGAATGAAAAGAGTGAACTTAAATCCATGCAAAAACTAGAGGAATAAGGTATGAAGATGAATTGGTTTTCATATGCACAAATACATTCAAGGTATGATAAATATTTTAAAACAGAAGGTTTTTATGATAAATTGACTGATTTGTATAAGATTTTGACAGGTACTGATGAAAAGGTGATTAAAAGATTATATGGATATTTATTAGAAATTAAATTAGAAGAAAAATAAGTTAAAGAAACTATGATTGCTTGGGGGAAGAATTTTGGATATCGGATTGATTTCGAGAAATGGCAAAAATTGTGGTCTCAAAATTATAAAATGACAATGTCAACAGCATTTAAAGAAAATTTGTATAAGATGTTTTACAGATGGCATTTTCCCCCGACAAGGATAGCAAGAATGTTCAAGAATAAATCTGAAACGTGTTGGAAATGTCATAACACACCTGGCTCATATTACCATATGTGGTGTACTTGTGCGGATGCAAAAAATATTGGATTAAAATTATTTTTATAACTCTCAAAAAAACTGAAAAAATTAGAAAATGACAAGAAAATTCCCAATAACCCACCACAACACCTGAAACAACTAGTATACAACGTTTCCAACAGAGAACTCAACAAAACAGAAACAGATGTCCTATCCAAAGGATTCAATTATGCCATAGCACCCAAAAAAATCCCAACATAATCCATCATATGTGCAGTAGAATCCAGCCTAACCAAATTAAATACAGATGAAGCTGACAGAATAAGACACCAGGTTACTCACATCTTATGCACAACGAAACCACCAAAAAATAATTTGCAAAAAGATGAATTCAGAGCGTTACAAACCCTGAAAAATGATAACAGCATAATAATACTCCCAGCAGACAAAGGAAATGCCACAGTAGTAATGGACAGAAAAGACTATGAAACAAAA
>BLBF01000003.1:19316002-19329284 GCA_015471245.1 Laticauda colubrina | reverse complement strand
TTTTGTAGATTAGTACATCTAGGAATGGTAGTTGTTTGTTTATTTCCGTTTCCATGGTGAACTTGATTTTGGGGTGTGTGTTGTTTAGGTGTGTTAGGAAATTGTTTAGGTTTTCCTCTTATCTGTTTCTTCCTAATATTGTAATTACTTTTCCAACTATTCTTTTTTTGGTTGTTTTTTGAATCTTAAGCGTTTCTCTCTCTTTCCCCCCCTTCCTTTTTTTCCCCACATAAAATTATTTGGTCATTAAAGATGGCTTCTTCTTTGTCCTGCCCTTCTTGTTCTACAGGCATTTCTTGTTTCTCATAGTTCCAGATCTCCATTTCTAAAAATTGTAATATGAAGAAAAAAAAACCTCTTCCTTCTTGGGCATCTTCTTTCTGTTTTTTAAGTTCCATTATCAGTTCTTCCAAGAGTGTTACCATTTTAAAAAAATTTAAACAACCACCCTATTCATTTTAGTCCTTTTGATCCAATAATAAAAAATCCAAAAATCACCAAGTAATCCAAATAATCCAAAGCTGTTTCTTCTTGCTTCTTTTTTCCACTTTCTCTTCCTGGGATTCTATTTTCTTGTTACAAAGTTTCAGTTAGAATGTATCTTTTCAGAATCTTGTTGAAGTTTCACTGTAAATTCCTTTTACTTCCAGGCAGTCTCCTCCATTTTTCCAGATCCCACCCTTTTATTTTTTCCTTTTCTCTCCTTCCCTTCTTTTAAAGGTTTTTAAATATCCAAAAGTCTTTGTTATCCCTTTGACATTTTATTTTCAGCTTGAATGCCTATTGATGTCAAAGTGGATTTTTGTCATTTCTTACTTAAATCTCTTAGCTGTCAATATGAGGAAGGAAAGGAAAAAAAGCCAAATCCTTTCCCTTCCCTCTCTCCTTCACCACTTCAAAATATTCTTTGGGAACAATGTTATTCTTTATAGTTCAAATTCCAGGGTACCTTATGTTATTGATTTTTCAGTTCAGCCTGGTCAACCAAAACTTTCTCTTCTTATCTTCCTTCTGCACATTTTTTTTCTGGTCGAGTTCTTCCTTGAGGTGGCCATTTTTGACCACCACTGCAACCACCTTTGGGAAAAGGGAATAATGGCCAGCTGGGGAGGAGAGATGCAGCTCTCATCGACCCTGCTGATGATTTCCTCCCTCTTCACCACCTCTATGGGGTGGCTTTGCCCTGAATCCAGCCAGCTCGGTGGTGAGCATGGATCAAAACCATGTACGATTGCAGATTTCAGTCTGTCGCTGAAGGAACTCAAACCGGAAGTCAAAATCCACATGTCTTAAAGTTGCTAAACTTGAAAAACATTAGAAGTACAACTTCTTGTGAGCCTGGGTTATTATCCTGCATTTTGGGAATAAGGAAATTATCCTATGTGCTTGGTGCAAAGATGCCGCTGAAATGTAATTAGATGCTAATTGGTTAAAGGTTAAAGCCACAGATATAGTCTTTGACTTACAACTATTTGTTTAGCCTACATTTAAAGTTACAACAGCACTGAAAAAAAGTGACTTATATTTCCCCCCAAGGGACAGACAGAGAAAGACAGAGAGAAAAGGGGGGGAAGAGAGAGACAAGACACACAGAGAGAGAGAGGGGGGGGAAAGAGAGACAAGAGACACAGAAAGAGAGGGAGGGAAAGAGAGAGACAAGAGACACATACAGAGAGAAAGAAAGAGAGGGAGGAAGGAAAAGAGAGAGAGGAGACAGAGAGAGAGACAGAGAGATGAGAGAGAGAGAAAGAGAGAAAGAAAGAAAAAGGGAGAAAGAAAAAGAGATCAGAAAGAGGGAAAAAGAGAGAGAGAGAGAGAAATGTTCAAAAGAAAATGTTCAAAAGAAAATAGAAAAATGGCTCTTTGAGTGTTTAAGGTTGCAGACTCCTGGGTTAGGCAAACACCATGGTCATTAAATGAACCTTGTGGTCATTAAGCAAACACTGTGGTTGTTAAACAAGTCCATTTTCCCCAATGGGCATTTTTAACTGAAAACAAGAAGGAATTGTTGGAAACTGGCAAAAAACAAAGAAAACCTCAGTCACAAGACTGTGTGGGATATTGCAACTGATCATAAGTGTGTGTGTGTGCGCATGCGCACATGCGTGATTGCACATGGCTGTCAAAACACCAAAAACATGTCAAATAGCTTTAGGGAAGTCAGTCATAAATTAGAACACTTGCTAAACAACTGGCCATTAAGTGAGGACCACTTATATTTGTCTTGCTAGTCATGACTACCCCAGTCACATGACCAACAAGCCATGCCCAGTCAGTCACATGACCACCTAGCCACATCCACCCAGTCACCTGACCACAAAACCATGCCCAGTCAGCAAGCCTCACCCACCCAGTCACATGACCACCAAGCCACACCCACAAATTAGGCCACTCCCACAGAACCGGTTGTTAAGAAATTTGAATCCCACCCTTGAGCACTAGTATTCAAAAAACTATGAATTGGGCAACCAAATTTCTCTCCATAAATAGTCTCCATAAATCTGAATTAGCATAGGTGCTATAGATGATCACTGTAGGGGCTCTTCCATTTTTACATCTCAAAACCTAACTAAAATGGAGAAATGACTTCTGATTACACAGACAAAGGATTGTTCCAAGGCACTGGAACAAGGAAGAGGGTATTTTTAATTTCAAATCTTTTTGGTGACTCTCATTTGCAATCAACCACTTCGTGAATTTCTAATCAGGTCAGATTCTTGTTGTGCAGGAAATGGAAGACCAAACGCAATGACAGAAATGTGTGACGCACCACTTTGCAAATGTTCAGCATGCTAAAATGCAAGTCTCATATATTCCTCAGTCACTGACACTTTTTTAACTCAGTTTTGCCATAGAATAAATATTTGTGGCTTCATAAAATTATTCTAGTTTTATGTCTTTGCTGATGTTTTGAAGAAATGTTGGCACAAAATGTTTTGAAGAAATGTCAAAAGAATCTGCATCATTTTCAAATAGGACAAATTATGTATGACTGTGTAATTTTTTTTAGATGTTCCTTCTTTTGTCTTTTCTTTTCCAAGATGAATACAGAAAAGTCAATAAAATGGAACATACATGTAAAGGGAAGGATGAATAAATTGTGCTGTTATTTTATTAAAACTGACCCATTTTTTATGCACAATAGAAAAACTGTAAATAATCTATCTATATATTTTGTTTTCCTTTTGTTTGGTAAAACAAAAAGAGTGTCTCTCTCTCTCTCTCTCTCTCTCCCCTCCCTCCCTGCCTCCCCTCTCTCTGAATACATATGTACTTCAAATAGACAAATAGTTAACTGATGTTCATGTAGGCAGCAGGTCTTACCAAAAATCAGATACAATGATAAGCAGACTAGCAAGATGGAGTGTGATTTATGTTTCCTCTTTTTAAAAATAATTCCACTGAAACTGTGTCTGTCTATCATCTACTGTGTTTCTCACATTATAAGGCCGGGCCTTATATTTTTTTGACCCCCCAAAAAACGGCTAAGCCGTCTTTTTGGGGGTGACTTAATTCCCCCCCTTGCATCCTCGGGTGGGCGAGTGGCGACATCTTGGGGTTCAGGAGACCTTTTCCTTCTCCCTTGCTGCCTCAGCATTACAAGAACGGCGTGGCATTTGGTGCAGCCACATGCGGCCAGTCAGGGCTCCTCCCTGCAACCGGAGCCCTGAGGAGACACTTGGCTTCAGGCGCTCCCGTCGCCACATTCCGAGGGAAGGCGCTCACCCAAGAGGATCTCTCCCTCTCTCTCTCTCTCTCTCTCTCCCCGCAAGGTCTGCGCTGCAGCTGAGGAGGAGGAGGCTGCAGCCAGTTCCTTCTGCTTGCTGAGAGGTGAGGAAGCCGCGGCTTTGCACAGCAAGGGAAGTGCTGCTCACCTGGGCAAGATTTGGGAACGAGGGGCAGGAGGAGGCATGCATGCACCCGTGGCACACTTTCCCGGCTCTGCCCAGCCCACACGGCTCTGGCACGGCCCTGGCGGGATGAGCGGAGGGTCCGGCAGGGAGGCGCTCACTGCCTTGGTGATAGCTCTGCCACTGGGAAGGACCTCCCCACTGGACCCTTCGCTCATCCCACCAGGGCCATGCCAGAGCCATGTGGGCTGGGCAGAGCCAGGAAAGAGCCGCAGCTGGTCAGAGCCAATGGTGCGTGCATGCCTCCTCCTGCCCCTCATTCCCAAATCTCACCCGGGCGAGCAGCACTTCACTTGCTGTGCAAAGCCGCGGCTTCCTCACTTCTCAGCAAGCAGAAGGAACTGGCTGCAGCCTCCTCCTCAGCCACAGCACAGACCTTGCGGAGAGAGAGAGAGAGAGGGAGATATCCTCTCAGGCGAGCGCCTTTCCTCAGAATGCGGCAACGGGAGCGCCTGAAGCCAAGTGTCTCCTCAGGGCTCCAGTTGCAGGGAGGAGCCCTAACTGGCTGCAGGTGGCTGCGCCAAATGCCGTGGTGTTCCTCTAATGCCGCAGCAGCATGGGAGAAGGAAAAGCAACGGTGGTGGAAGGTCTCCCGGTATGAAGTGCCCCACCAACGCAGACAGCACCATATCCAAGCATTCAAGTACTTCCGAAATGCAAACCCCCCGCCATTCCCCCCATTTTGTATGTTTAATATGGGCCTTAATTTGGGGGGAGAGGCTTAATTCAATTTTATAAATTGAATGCCTATAAAACATGGTGGGGCTTCCTATTGGTGGAGGCCTTATTGTTGGAGAAACACGGTATCTATCATCATTTATCTATCATTCGTGTATCATCTCTGTCCCCATCATCTATCTCTCTTATCATTTCTCTATCTGTATCATCTATCTATCTATTTATCTATCTATCATCTGTCTAGTTTGGAGACTATGCATCTCAGTCACAAAGCAACTATTTCCATTGGAAGGACAGTTTTGAGGTGAAGTTGGGGAAAGGATCATCGCAAGGGAAAGAGATTAAATTCCACATTTCTATCTACCATGGTTTTGCCCAGTATGAATACCTGTAATTACTATTTTACCATTTTCTGAATTAGTGGTGGTAAATGCAAAGATATATTGAATGAAACATCTGGTTTGATTGTCATTTGTGGTTCCAAGGGCAAATATTTCTAAGTGAAAAGAAGTCCATTGAGTTAATAACCCATGACAAAGCAATGATTTACTAGAATGTTACCTAACTTCTCTCAAGCTGTTTACCTCATTAGCATGTTTTCTTTTCTTTGCTCCTTATTGGCAGCTGGGGATACTCGCATACAAGGACAGAATTACCATTTGTCCATCCTTTCTACTTCTTAAGAAACCAATTGTCATGGTTCCAAACTAAGCCACCAAAAGAAGAGGCCATGCTGTGAGCAGAACATGTCTCTTTACTGAAGTCTCAGCTTGGCACATGGTGAACAAAACAAATAAATTCTAGCCAGCATTACTGGCTTCTGCTAGCCATCTGGCTACATGGACTCAGCACGCCCTGCCCTCCTATTCCCAGTTGTTCCCAGATGGTTCCAGCAAAAAAAATTTTGGTCTAGCTCCAGCAAGTACTCTTTGAGCCTGGTTTCTCTCTGGCCAACTCCAGCTAGTACTCTTCAGGCCTGGATAGCTTCTGAACCAGCCGCAGCTGGTTTGCCTTCCTGGCTCCTATCACAGTGAGAGTCCCATCACCCAATACCGATCTATGCCCCCTCCCCCTGCGCATATATCCCCCTCCCCCTGTGCATCTGTACAACTCCAAAATGGCACATTGTGGCCACTTTGAACCGCGCTGTTTTAGAAGTTGACACCAATTTTAAAATGGCAAGAAAGATGGTATTGGGAGCTCACCTTGTGCTTTCCACATGCTTAAAAAATGCTTTTTGAAGTGAAATGAAGGGAAAGGAGGCAGCAACGGAAGAATTCATGTGCACAAATGCCTTGCATACCATATGGCTAGAAGTATTCAGTCAATTCCAGAATTGATTGGCAGTATGATTACAGCAGGTTGTCAAGAAAAAATATTTCACAGCATGAGCAGAAGGGGCTTTACAAGTATCAGGGCACTTTTCCAATACCCACTACTGTACAAAGGGAGACCTTCCCACAGGAGTTCCGTCCAGACTCTGAAATTACCTTTGACAATCAAATTACTGTATCTTCCGATTTTCCAACATGATTAAAATGATGCCTCTCTTAAACTATTTTCCAGGATAATTAAATGCACCTTAAATGTCAGCTAAATCTGTTTGCAGAAACATATGCATGTTCACAGTAATTTTCTGTGTCTCTGCCACTGTTCTGTGTGTTTCTTTTTTCCTAGCTGATAGTGTTAGATATCTGCATACTCACCTCAGATAGGTTGGTCCGGATGGCAGGAATTTTGATGAGCCGTCATTGGCCGCAAGTAGCCAGCTATATAAAGGCTGCCGTGGTTCCGCGAGTTCAGTTCCTATAGAGAAAATAAAAAGAGAAAAATCAACTGGATCTCACGTCTCCTTTTCTCACAATGCAACATTGGTGACGAGGGTGGGATACTGAGACAAAGGAGCCCAGCTGTGCACATGGCAATGAGGACTGAGCAAGATGAAATGGGCAGGAACAACTCACCACCCACACCATTCAACCCAGCAACTGAAGACTGGGAATCCTACATCGACCGATTCCTAATGTTTCTAGAAGGGCGTGATCTCCAAGGAATCTCCTAACAGAGTAATAGAGCCATTTTCTTCACCCACTGTGGTCCCGCAGTATTCAGAATGTCAAAGGCATTTGCATCACCCCATGATGTGAAGAAAATGACGTGGACGGACTTAGATAAATTACTGCGAGCCCATTATGCACCGACTGTTTCATGCCTCATCAAAAGACATGAATTTTATAAGCATGACCAGAAGGAAGACGAGATCATCGGAGATTTTGTCGCAGCACTAAGAGACATTGGCAGAGCATGCGAATTCCTAAACCTGGATGAGGCCATGAAGGACCGCGTGGTCCTCGGACTAAAGGACCTTACATTACAGGGTCGATTGCTAATAAAACCTAAAATAACATTGGCAGAGGTAATTGAAGAAGCCACCACAGTGGAAGCAACAAAAAAATCGGCAGACACCATGCGACAAATGAATAAAGCAATAAAGGAAACCCCAAAAGACACCAATCAAACATTCAATAAGACATCAGAGGAAACTCAAAAACTCACCACCACAACACACCATGAGGACATCGAACCCCTCCCAGAAAACGAAGAGGAAGAAGAAGAGGTAAATCAACTCCAGTCGGAAAAAAGTAGATGGGAGCGGAAAGGAAGGAAGTCAGAATTCCATTGTGCTGGGTGCAGAGGAGAACATCCATGTTCTGAATGCCGTTTTTTCGATGCCATTTGCAGGTACTGTGAATGGCGGGGACACATAGCTAGGGCATTGCAGAACAGAAATAACTATAGCCTTAGACAAAGATGGAATACTCCTCCCAGAGAGAGGGAAAAGCAAACAGGGAGCCATTGGAATCAAGAAAACAGAAACAAGTGGTGGAAAGAAGCCAATAGAAAAAAGGAAACATCAAACAATAACTATTGGGCACTCAAACTCAATCAATGCAAAAAAGGTACATGTGCAAGTCGCCATAGAGGGTAAATCATGCGAGATGGGGGTAGACTCAGACTCGTACTTATCAGTGGTGTTGTGGAATACCATAAAAAGATTAATACCTGATATAAGAAAGAGAGAGCTAGAAATACCAAAAACGCACACTAAAAGACTACCAAGGAAACAGAAGTCTGGTAGCAGGAACAGGACATTTCAAAGTTGGATTCAAAAAACACATTAAAGTCCTCCCATGAACCATAGTCGACCGGGATCGCCCCAGCCTACTGGGACTCGAATTTAAGGACGGGATTTAAAGTTAAAAAAGAGAGGTGCAAATTAGCCACCGACAAAGTTGAATTCCTGGGATACCTCATAGACAAAGAAGGGATCCACCCCACTGAAAACAAAATCAGACCAATTAAGGAAGCTCCCAGACCTGAAAATAAAACAGAACTACAAGCCTTTTTGGGTCTTATTAATTTTTACAATGTATTTTTGCCACAGAAAGCAACGATAGCGCTTTCTGCACAAAGATGCACAGGTTGCTTGATAAGAAAGCTGCCTGGACCTGGGGACGATGAGCAGAAACAGCATTCCAGGGAATTAAAGACTTACTTACATCAGACTGTGTGCTAATACAATACAGCGAAACACTTCCACTAACATTAACATGCGATGCATCACCATTTGGCATCGGTGCCATACTCAGCCATGTACTACCAGATGGAAAAGAAGCACCCATCACATTCTACTCAAAAACCCTATAAAAAACAGAGTGAAATTACAGACAACTGGAAAGAGAGGCATTGGCCACAATAACAGGAGTAAAACATTCCACGAGTATATTTATGGCAGAAATTTCTCACTTGTCACAGATCATAAACCTCTTCCAGGAATTCTCACAGGAAACAAAACTACACCCAACATACTGTCACTGCGGATGATGAGGTGGTCCGAATTCCTTGCTGCCTATAACTACAACTTGATCTACAGACCAGGGAAGAACATAACACATGCTGACGCCCTGAGCCGTTCCCCCCTACCTTATTTAGAAGATGATCCTGCACCAACCACATCAACACTGCAGGTGGAGACGTGGGAAAACCTACCCATAACAGCAACAGATATTGTTAGGGAAACCGCGAGAGACAGAAACCTGGTGCGGATTTTAAATTGGGTAAAGGGTGGCCAGAAACTGCTAGTGACAAGACTTTCAAACTGTTTTGGAATAGACAAACTGAACTCTTGATTTTAAAAGGATGTATACCATGGGGGGATAGGGTGATCATACCAGACATAATGAAAGAACGAATACTTGAGTTATTACATGAGGGTCACCCAGGAATTGTCAGAATGAAGTCCCTGGCTAGGAGTTATGTATGGTGACCAGGGATGGATAAGGATATTGGTGAATGGGTAGCAACCTGCAAATGTTGCCAAGAATCTAGACCTACACCCTCTTCTGCACCAACACTCGAGTGGGAAACACCTAGGGGTCCATGGTCTAGGATACACATTGATTTTGCAGGACCAACTGGCTAGAGGTAAGCATTATGCACTCAACTACAATATAAGCTGTTATCAGACAACTAAGGAAGCTTTTTGCAACACATGGCTTGCCGGATTTAGTTGTATCTGACAATGGACTGCAATTCACGGCAATTACATTTGAGAAGTTCCTAGCCGAACAAGGGATAAGGCATGCACTAACAGCACTGGGACATCCGGCTACGAATGGACGGGCAGATCGCATGGTCCATTATACTAAGGAAACACTACACAAATTGGGACTTGGAGATCTACAGGAAAAGATAGACAAACTACTAAGTATGCAACACATTACACCAAGCACCACAACAAATAAAAGCCCAGCAGAACTATTAATGGGAAGAAAACTAAGATCAAACCTAGACAGACTACACCCCACATACAGTCCAGAAAAGCCAGCAGACTCCTCCAGTAAGTGCCGCAAATTCAAAACAGGGGACCTAATCTATGCAAAAAACCTCACGGGGGAACCATTGTGGAAACCGGCAACATAAACTCAAATTACGGGGCCCAGGTCATACAGAGTAGAGATAGAAGATGGAAAGAGCTGGAGAAGACACATAGACCAACTCAGATCAAGGGCCGTACTGAGAAACACTAACCATCAAGGGGAGGAAGGGAAGGAACTTACACAAACTAAAGAATCACCTCCAATATTAGATAGAAATAGCCAAGCTAGAGAGGGAGGAGACCCCTCAAACACAAATGAGAGGGGAGGGGAAGACCGTCCTCAAATAAGAGAAGTAACAAAACAAACCCTAACAATGATACAATAACCAATGCTAAGACTAGCCCCGATTAGAATTCACAAACACGGACCTGGAACCAGAGTAGAAGACAACGTAGGGAGACTGGAGCAGGCTTCAGAGAACCATCAAGAAACCACTCCTGGTGGGAACAGCCGAGCCAACTCAACCAGCCAGGAAAGACCTGGCGGGAGCAGCAGGGCCAACTCTACCTTCCAGGAGGCTCCACGGAAGAAGACAGGAAAAGCAGCAATCCCATCCGAACAGTCCGGAGATGAACCCACGACTGAATTGCGCAGGTCCAGTCGAAACCACAAAAGCCCCATCTATTTACGTGACTGGGTAACATAGGTGAGACCTGATTGGTCAGACTGGACCACATGGGGAGGGGTGTTAGATATCTGCATACTTACCTCAGATAGGCTGGTCCAGATGGCAGGAATTTTGACGAGCCGTCATTGGCCATGAGCCACGAGCAGCCAACTATATAAAGGCTACCACGGTTCCGCGAGTTCAGTTCCTGAAGAGAAAATAAAAAGAGAAAAATCAACTGGGTCTCGTGTCTCCTTTTCCCATAATGCAACAGATAGCACAGGAGAAAAATCCCAACTTTTGTGGGTCAGGCATATTCCTCTGGAGAATTGTGTTGTGAATTATTTTTAATTACAGTTCCTTCCGATATATAGAACTAGCAAATTGATGAGAAATGGGAGTCATGTTGGCAAAACTTGAAACGTGCTCTCTGTATTTCTATTTGTATCAAAATAGATTCCTGACCATTCCCAACAATAAAGTGTATTTGACATTCATCTATGCTGCCCTGATTTTTTGTTTTGTTTTGAAGAATAAATACTTCACTGAATTTACACACAGAAAGAAAAATATATGTACAGCAGAATCCCTGGTCATGAACACTTCTGACCATGGCCAAATTGGGTTCCGACCAAAAAATTCACCTCCCCCAAAAATTTTGCAGCCAATTTCCCCTTCCACATCAATTTTTTTGTAAGCGCCAAATTTCCAACATTAGGTTCAGGTCTCAGCCAAATTGGGTTGCGACCAAAGTTATGGAATGAATTATGGTTGTGACTAGAGGTTCTACTGTATTCATCTTTGAAAGCTGCTTCTATATATTATAATTCCTGTCAGAGATGTTAATTGTCCAGTTCAGAAATAATTTAACTTGCAAGTTTGAGTTCCAATAATTGGAAATTATGAACAAAATTATTCCCATTTCAAAATATGTATTATTAGACTTATATTCTCATTTTTATGGATTATTGTTAACTATCCAAAAATCATTTTTTCTGAATGTATATAAATATCATATATAAATATTATAAATTGAAAATATAAACTATTAGTGAATAGCAATTATTGTCATGGACAAGAAACCAGGAGGCAGGAAGGTGTTCAAAAGCACTATTTTATTCCATGCTACTTATACACAAGAATCTTTTCTACTAATAGTCAACATAAATTGGAATCAGATAAGAGTAACAGACTTCAAAGGGAGCTGGACTTAGGTCTCTTTTGGGGGTGAAGGGACTCCAGACTGAAGATGTGTTTGACCACACTCTTGAGCTCTGCCTACACTGGAAGCTTTCAAGAACAGTCTGGACTGCTATCTGTCAGAAATGGTGTGGGGTCTCCTGTTTAGGTGGGGGTTGGACTAAATGACCTACAAGGTCCCTTCCAACTCTAGAAATAAAATTGATATCATTCTGATACTAAAGGTTTTTAATTGATCAACAATTGTTGAATAAAGATGAAACTCTAATACATATTTAAAAAATATTCTAAGACCAGAGATCATTAAGACACCACATTTTACTTAAAGCATAAATTCATACCTCAATGTAATATCATACAGTGGCATTTTCCTGGTACTACAGGATTATACTGTAAATAATATTCAACACTGAAGTGATACGAAATTTGAGAACAATTACATCCTGTTTTAATTATCCAAATGCAAAATTATTTTAACAACATCTACTGATTACCTTGTGTATGTGAGCATAACATATTGTACATATGGCTGATATAGCCTCCCCTCTCCTTTCCATATCTCAAACCTCAAGAAAAATGTTATGGGAATATAGAAGACTGGTGAGTGACAGGGAAAATTAGAGTACCTCTTGTTCAGAAAACATGTCTGATAGTAAAGATTTCTAATTGGGTATAACCCTATTATTTTTAACACATATATCCTATCCTTCATGAAGTCTGAGTGGCTCATAGTAATTGCTAAAGACAGGAAGATCAACCCAAGCCACTTTCTATTTGTAAAATGGCTTTTTCAATTTTAAAAACTTTTACCAGAAAATAAAATACTCTAAGTCCAAAGTTATCTCTGCAATTTTGAAGATTTGCAAGACAAAATTCAGGTATTATTGCTGAAACTGATTTAGTTTTCTATGGTACCCAGATAAAATTCAGACCAACCAGACCTCAACAAAAAGTCTTAATAAAAAGACATGGGGAATTTCTACGTGGGACTGGAAATCATTTACAGTTTTAATCATCAAAAAGTCAGAAACTTGATTGAATGGAATCCAGGAACTAGTGAGAGCTAATGCAGTCCTTTCATTAAGAATGCCACATGTTCCCTCTGGCTAAGTCCTGGAAGGAAACAGACTGCTCTGTTTTAATATTTAGTAATAGTCTGTAAAATCAACCACACATCAGCTGGAGTCAAACATGTTAAACCACAATGGGACTTGTTTACCTTATTGTGAAGTGTAAAGCCATTCACTTTCTCTTATATATAAGCTTTATCTCGATTCATATACAAATCAAGTAAGGGATGGGGAGACTCTGGTTTGTTGTGGTTATTGTTATATTATTATGCCTTTGAGTCTTGGCAGCTACTGGACAAGTCCTTGCAGTTTTCTTGACAAGGTTTTTGTTTGTTTGTTTTTTTGGAAATGGCTTGCCCTTGCTTCCTTACAAGAGATAAAAGAGAGTGACTGGCCCAAGGTTATCCAGCGGGCTTCATACCTAAAATGGGACTAGAATTCATAGTCTCCCAGTTTCTATCCCAATGCCTTAACCATTTATGGATGAATGCCAGAATTTGGTTTAAGATGGACAACAATGCAAATGTTTCAAATAATAGATAGATGGATGGATAGATGGATGGATGGATGGATGGATGGATGGATGGATGGATGGATGGATAGACAGATAGATATGCGGGCAGTGTGGTGGCCTAGCGGTGAAGCTAATTGCCTCCTGTTCCAAAGGTTGAGAGTCAATCTTAGGTAGCGGCAGATGTTTATCTCTCCCCGAGCGCAAAGAAAAAAATATCTCTGAGAATTCCACATGTTGTCAAGAAGGGCATCTGGCCAATAAGCTCTTTGCTCCATCCAGTTGCCCTGACTCTACCCTAAATAGATAGATAGATAGATAGATAGATAGATAGATAGATAGATAGATAGATAGATAGATAGATA
>BLBF01000003.1:19283174-19315992 GCA_015471245.1 Laticauda colubrina | reverse complement strand
ATAGATAGATAGATAGATAGATAGATAGATAGATAGATAGATAGATACATACATACATACATACATACATAGATACATAGATACATACATAGATACATCGATAGATACATAGATAGGCAGGCAGGCAGGCAGACCATGGCACTCATTCTGCAAGCACACCTACAATATATACTTAATATTCCAAATGTGCCAACCATCAAAAAGATTAGGGGCACCTGAGCTAAGATATGGAATATATACTGTACAAGATCAAGAACCTAATTGCAGATAGCTATTAAAATAGTTGCTGAAATTATATTAGTGAAAGTGTATTTTATGTTACAGTTCTAAGCACCTAATTATCTACCTTTGACATTTTATAAGTATTGCAGTGTTTAGTATTTGTCCCTGGATCTGAAGCAACTAAGAAAAATTGTCTGGTGCTCTTCTTAAAGCCCATGTCACACTGCACCAACGGATGCAAAGAGGATGTAAAATGGACAAAAAAGCTTGCCATCCATTGGTTAACGCGATGTACTCACTGCCTCCGTTTTGCTTCCTCTCTATCCATCCAGCATCTGTTTATTGACGTTTCATCCACTCAGAAAGTTTTGAGCTGCCCAAAACTTTTGAGCAGAAAATGTATCCAATGCATCCGTTCTGCATCCTCTAGGCATACGGGGGACATCCGTTCTGCATCCATTACACATCTGCTATATCCGCTAGGCATCCGCTGTGCATCCACACAACTCAAATCCATTCCAGCAGTAAACGGATGCAGGGAGGAAGCAGAACGGACGCGCAGCGTTAGTAACACGGATGGAGAAAGGATGAAAGTGGAATGCAGCTCATCCGCTCTGCATCCGCTCTGCATTCTCTACGCATCCGCTCTGCATCCTCTATGCATCCGCTCTGCATCCGCTCTGCATCCTCTCTGCATCCGCTCTGCATCCTCTACGCATCCTCTACACATCCTCTGAGCATCCTCTACGCATCCTCTATACATCCGCTCTGCATCCTCTATACATCCGCTCTGTGTCCTCCCCACGTCCGTTCCTTTCCGTGTTATCTGCTCTGCTTATGCAAATTTTTGCCCCTTTTGAGAGCGGATAACAACGGATGGAACATTTTGCTCATCCATTGTGTCCTTTCTGAATCTGTTGGGCAGTGTGACATGGCCTTAAAAGCAGAAAAAGTGTGTAGTTCTGACATTCCATGGTAGAAAAAGAAATGCCTGTCACATTTATTTTCAGTGAATAACACCAATTTTCTTTTATAAGAGTCATAAAAAAGCTTAATTCAAAATTTATGAGTATCTGGAAGATAGATTAAAGGTATGAGAACAGACATCAGACCAATCAATCCCTCTATCAAAAATAAGTTCCTAAAAGCAGAAGTTCTTCTTGTACTTATTGTTTACCAGCTGTCCTAATATGTTTAATGAAAAATGGATTTTTGGCTCACACTATTAGATGTTGTTATTACAATATTTTTGGTCTGGTTTTCAGCCGAGATAGAAAAGGAAATATCTTGTGATCTATTTATCAGACTTAACACAGATGCCAGTCTAATGAGTTGATACATTAGACTGGGGAGAATGGGGTGGGAGGTGATGAAAACAAAGGGAGGAATGCTGAGGTCTCAAGCTGAGCATTTGTGTTCAAAGCCAGTTATCTGGAAATGCTGAAAGTTTGGTAGCTGAGAGTTGAGCCAGACAAAGGATGCCCTAATTTTTGCAAAGCAAGAAGATGGAGACTTGGAAGAACCCATTTCACAACTGTTACTTGCATAATTTGCTCTATATCCACGAATGATTGGCACAGAATTTTAACCTGCTCCATCTCCAACCTAGGCCAGTTCATTCCTCTTTAGGCAATTGGTTGCCCAGGCTCCCCACTGCACCCCAGAACTCCTGAGTTTAAGGACTGATATTATAGTATAGTGTTAGGCCACATATAACTGCTAGATTGAATGCCAAATTTAATACATATTTTATCTGTTATTTATTACTTTATTCTATAATTTTAGCTAGAAATTTCTTGAGTGTTTTCATTTGTTCTGGTCTCTGGTCTTTGACAGTAATAAACTTGATTTGATCTGATCTATACAAAATAGGAACTCTTCAGAGGAAAAGAAAAGATCTGTGTAATCTATGCTGGTAATTCAGACATGATACTTACACATATAAGAACACTGTAAAAATAATTATTGCATCATCATGATAAAATGTGTCACACTAATTGACATTCTGGACAGATGTACGGTTGTGTATAAGTGCTTGGATAATTCATTTTAGATATTTGCTTATCATCTGATATGTCTAAGATTGAGTAAAGACTTGTGTTTTCATTGTTAAATAAATTTACCTATACTGTTTGCTTTGGATATTTTTGTTAGATTATGCATTCTTGTAAAAAAAAATTTGGTTTTGCTTTTGAAATTTCCTTTGTAAAGCAGATTAATAAACAAAAACAATTACATTTTTTGTCCTTATCTATTCAAATTTGCCCCCTTTTTAAGTCTGTCCTTTATTTATTTATTTTCAAGAAAATATAGTCCTTGTAAGCATTCTGCTCCCACTGTTACATACATTTTAAACTATATCCGTATGAATCTCTATATATTTATGAAACTGAAACAGTGCAGATATATTCTGAAAAAGCAGTCACCAAAGCAGCACAAATTACATAACTGATACTCATTTCTCAGCACCTTTACAGCCAATAAATTATCATTTTTGTGAAACTGCCATAATTCACATGATCTGGATACAATTATTATATGTAAATAAAAACTACCAAAATAATTGAAAAGGTACAGAAAGAACTTCAAAAGAGATACTCTTTCACAGACAAATTTAAAATTTTTTAAAAAGTAAGGAACTTCTGAATAAGTGTATACTTTAATAATTAACATTGTTGACTTACTATCTTCTACAACTAAAAATAAGCTAGTGGTACTTTAATAGATGATTTCAGAAATGTAATTTTTGTAAATATGAGACTGTTATTACAACAGGACCTGTGTTTATCTTATTAGTGTATTTTCATTGCTCTAATCAGGGCTGTCAAACTCCCAGCCTGTGGGCCAGATGTGTCACACACTGGCCACGCCCATATCTAGTTTAGCGAAGGATGAAAAAATCCCAATATGTCATGTGATGATGCCGCTCAGTGGTGGGATTCAATTTTTTTCTACCGGTTCTGTGGGCATGGCTTGGTAGGGAAGGATACTGTAAAATCTCCAGTCAGAGATGGTATTTGCTGGTTCTCCGAACTACTCAAAATTTCTGCTACCGGTTCTGCAGAACTAGTCAGAACCGGTTGAATACCACCTCTGATATCGTTGTGACAACCTGAGTTTGACACACCTGCTCTAGATCTATTGGATTGGGATCTGTTGAGGCAAATGTGGCTTAAAAGAATAATCAGATCTCTGGAGCAACATGTGGCTAAAATATGGTATTTACCTGAAAAGAAGACTATTTTCTAAAATAATTTAACTTTAGAATAGAAGAGCCAAACAGATTTACTGAGAACATAGGTAGGGATATACAGGTAATCCTCAATTTACAACAATTCATTTAGTGACCATTCAAAGTTCCAGAAAAAAAGTGATATGACCATTTGTTCATAGCTACAGCCTTTGCAGCATCCCCATGATGATCAAAATTCAGTCACTTGGAAACAGGTTCATATTTATGATTGTTGCTGAAATCCAAGGACATGTGTTCACCTTTTGTGGCCTTCTGATAAGCAAAGTCAGTGGGGAAGCCAGATTCACTTAACAACCGTGCTACTAACAGTAACTGCAGGAATTCATCCTGCAACTGTGGTGAGAAAGATAGTAAAATGGGACAAAACTCACTTAACAAATTTCTCAATAGAAATGTTGGGCTTGATTGTGGTTGTAAATTGAGGACTACCTGCACAGTATGATAGCCTTGCAGGGCCGGCGTGTTGTGCAACAAGGTATAATAAGATTAGGACTGAGTTAGGGGCTTCTGTCCTCACTGTGTGTTATGTTGGTGGGGGATGCATGAAGGGAGGCTCATCCAATCTCATTGTACACATGTTGTACTCTGACAATAAAGGTAATATTTTTTAAAAAAAATTGTGCAAAAGTGTTATAGGGGAAGATTTCTTAAATTCAGGGTTGTTTTCCTGGTGGATTAATATGATTGGTTAATATGGTGCAAAAAAATCCATTTGACTCTTTTTTTCAACCATATAATGGAAAAGTAACAATGTAACTATGTAATGGAAAAGCAAGCATATTCAATAACTTCTTTTCCAAAAGAAAGAACAAGTTAGCCAAACTTTATTTCCTTTTTTAAAGAAGATACTGTGTTTTGTATTTCAATATGTAGCAGAATATATCATGTAAAAATGCTGAAAAAAATTCAGGACCAAATACATGATGTGGTGCTGGCAAATATGCTATGTTCTACTTGGAAGTAGATAACACTGTACTCAATCTTGCATTCAGATAAATGCTTATGTGAGTGCAATGAATCTCTTTGCTTCTTTAGTACATTTATTTATAGACAGGTTCAGCATCAGTGAAGATCTACATAGAATATGACATTTATAGGCAGATCACATCTGTAATCATGCAGATGCATTAATTAAATATTTTCAAACTCAATTTCCAGACCTCAGATTATTTCATAAAACAGAGAAGTAACAGCAGGCACTGAAAGGCAGTCATGTTAATTTATCACGAACTGGCTGATTTCAGTAGAATTGTGGTCAACAGATAAGAATGCAGTTGAGACATTTTAGAGAGTGAATTAATATATTTCCATACATTAATAATTCCATTAATTATTTGGCTTTTTTTCCTCTTTGGTTTAATATAAATTTGCCTTGTGTATTAAGAGAAGAAGAGAACATAAACAAAAGCTCAAAGAGGGAAAAGATAATAAAGTACCCATTTTTATTTTGAATTTTAAAACCGCATCAACTGGTGTATCCCTTCCGATCAAATTCAATAAAGATAAATGATACATTCACACTGATGTCCTGGGATATCTCATTTATAGGCTTGATAATCATCATTAGATTCTGCCTACCTTCTAATAAAGAACACTCTTTTGTTTGTCAATCCTATTCATATTTTATCCCACTCAATTTCTTCAAGTAGTTCTCTCCTCAGGCATGCAGACTAGAAGGCATTGCACTGAAAACATCAGAACTAATATCACTTCTATGAGCTCCATAATTTTTCCATTTTTAAAGTATCCTAATTATAGGGCATGGGCGAGCAATACTTCAACTTTCAGAGACACACACTGATTCCTTTCTGACACTTCCTCTAACCCTTCCAAACATAACACAAACATTGTATCACTCTATACAACCACAAATAGCCCATATTTATTGCAGAGTGAACTGGAAGGAAGAAAAAAGAAAGAAATGTGATTCTTGGAAGGGTAGAGAAACTCCTTCTCTAATCAATCCTGCTTTCCATTTTGTTCCAAGACTTTCTTATCTTTGATGATTGATCAATGGGCAAATTTGAAATAAAAGGAAATTCATGAAACTTCTGGGAAGAATTACTTGATTAGAAGAATGAGAAGCCTTCCTTCCTTTCTTCCTTCATTAACCCTCAGTATTTAACTGAATACCAACTTTATAGAAGCTACCTGTCCTTCTACTGAGGATTCTAAACAACTGATTAAAAATATCCCTTCTCCTGGTATATCTGCAATATGCAGCTCTCTGGTAGGCATTTAAGCATTCTGAGAGTTTATATGTTTATTTTCAAATATGTATGACATTCATGATGGAATGTCATGTACTGCATATGAATAATGCCAATCATCAGGAAGGAATCCATAAGGTACATCTACAAAAATGACTTGAGGATAGACTCTTAATTTTTTGGATTTCTGCCTACCAATGTTATTTAAAGAGAATTGTAGATATGTATCAGGTATAAATTAATCAAAGGTATCATTGTGGATTGATCTAAGGAGAAAAATAAATTGAGCAATGAACTTGACTATCATCTATATGATTGGTTGTTTAATTGTGGGCACTGCACTCAATGGAACATGGACAGAACAGAAGGAAAAAACAAGCATTGTTTTGGGCTGCATTCCTGGATGTTATTTCACCAATAAATACATAGGTGTAAAACATGCTGTCATGCTCCTGGGTGGAGACTGACTCTGAGCAGTCAGAGGAGGACCCAGGCCCATCTCTTATCCACCCTAGGGCACGCAGGGAGAAGAGGATCAGGGTAAAAAGTGGTCTACGAGAGATGTGAGGATCAGGGTAAAATGTGGTGTACTTGGGAGGAAATGGCCATGATCCTCTTCATGGGTTGCAGGTATGATATCTGCATAAGACTTTGGACCTGGCTGCTAACAGACGCGAGATGCAATTTAGTGTTTTATTCCTAAAGAAGGTTTATCTTGGTTGGCATTCTTCCAACGGACTGTACTTATCTTCCCAAAGTTGGCAATTATCTACCCTGGTCTGTCGTGAAACTTTATTCAGTGCGGTTTGTTTTTGGTTTTTGCTTCATTATTGGCTCTTTGAATTTGAACTGTGTTTCTTTCCTTTGAAATGTTATTCTGAAAATAGTTTACTGTGAAAATTCCACTGTGAACAATTAAACAGTGAAGCCAAGTTGAAGGCATTAAAAGACTTTTAGTTATGTTTTGGGTTTTGTTATATTTCTGAGATACTCTGGGTCATCACATTTTGTCTCTAGCCACCCCTTCAACTTGTTTGTGTTTTTTGTGGGGTGACCATGGATCAGCTCAGAGCAGACATCGCCCAGTTAAGCCAGCAAGTTTGACTGCGCAAGTTGCACAGATTCAAGCTGTCCGGCCACCCCGTAAATGCCTGGTAGCGGTGCCAGATAAATTTGATGAATCCCTGGCCCAATTTCCAGCATTTTTTGAGCAGTAACAGCTTTATATGAGCCTTCAGTCAGAGGACTTCTCCACTGACCGAATAAGGTGGGGTTTTTGATTAGTTTGTTGTCAGTCTGCTGCTGTTCTGCCTCCTCCCTCCCCTTACCTGACCTTTATTTCCTGCTTTTTCAACTGCAGCTGTGTCGTGCAAAGCAGTTGCAGTTGAAAAAGCAGGAAAAAAGGGTTTTTCCAACTGCTATGCACCCTCACACCGCACTGCTCACCTGTCCTGGCAGCTTATCAGGTTATAAATTGCACTCGCGCAACTTGCACATGCGTGTGCAACGCTAATAGACAGAACCGGTAGTTATACCAGTCAGATCCCATCCCTGACTGTACCTGATTATCTTCCTGAAGTTGGCAAATATCTATCCTGGTCTGTCGTGAAACTTTATTCAGAGCAGTTTATTTTTGGTTTTTGTTTCGTTATTGGCTCTTTGAATTTGAACGATGTTCCTTTCTTTTGAAATGTTATTTTGAAAATAGTTTACTCCTCCACTGTGAACAATTAAACAGTGAAGCCAAGTTGAAGGCATTAAAGGACTTTTAGTTAAGTTCTGGGTTTTGTTATATTTCTGAGATACTCTGGGTCATCACACATGCATTTTATGAATGCTTGCACATTTTTCAAGGCACTGAATTTTGAATGGCTATTTAATATTCCTTCTTTTATTTAACACTTCATACCTCACTTTTAGGAAGATTTGAGCTCTCTCTCTCTGTGTGTGTGTGTGTGTGTGTGTGTGTGTATCTCAAATCTTTCAAAAATAGTGCTTTCTCAGCTCACAAAAAAGGCACACAATTAGAAATGTACCCCTACTTGCTCTTCTGTTTCTTTTCCTGCTCTTTCTTTCTTTCTTTCTTTCTTTCTTTCTTTCTTTCTTTCTTTCTTTCTTTCTTTCTTTCTTTCTCCAACTTGGTATCTTGAGATATGTTGATTTACAAATCTGAGAACAAGGAAGTTCCAGTGTACTTGTTATCATTACTCAACTGGTCCTGTCATGAGATATAATCGTTGGCCTGTTTTGCATGTTTGTCCAGCAGAAGATTTGATTTGCATTTATTAGATGCATAAGGCTTACAAAATAATCGTATATGTCTTCAAAAAGTTTTGGGACTCATGTATGAACTATTTGCACAAATAAATATGCTCTCCAATCTTTTACCTTATCTTCTGACTAAAGGGACAGTTTAACATTTTATTTTCCATGGCGCTAACTTTCATTTTCTAAAATGAAATATTGTCTAGCATTGTTTAACTATAATTAAGGATCTTATTGTGAGAGTAACATATATGGAATCCGTCATCTTAAAAAATGCTTTGACACTGTTGAAATTGGGACATAGAAAAAGAATAACTGTTCATAATTGAAAAGAAAATTATTTCTTTATAGAGAGCTGTGGTGGTACACTGGTTAGAATGCAGTATTGCAGGCTAATTCTGGTCACTACCAGGAGTTCAATCCTGATTGGCTCAGGGTTGACTCAGCCTTCCATCCTTCTAATGTCAGTAAAATGAGAACCCAGATTGATGGGAGCAATATGCTGACTCTATAAACCACTTAGAAAGGGCTGTAAAGCATTATGAAGTGGTATATAAGTGTAAGTGCTATTGCTATTTAAGTAATGGATCCAGGATATTTGTTTTTGAAAAGTCTCTCTATTCTACAAATGAGAAGGTAACATCATGCAATATGTCTTTATATGATCTACATTTAATAAAAAACTTATGGATGGAATTAACCTTGTACTATTATCTGTAGTTAGTATTTGTATCTTTTTTCCTATTTTTGTAGGAACACACACATACACAGAGAGAGGGAGAGAGAGGGAGAGAGAGAGAGAGAGAGAGGGAGAGAGAGGGAGAGAGAGAGAGAATGAGAATTAAGGTGATTGCCTCTTGTGGTTAGTTGTTTCCTGAATTTTCCCCAAAATAAATGCTAAGAGTAATATCAATCTAATTTCCTTTGAATCTTAATTGAATATTTCTATAATTTATACATTGCATTTGAAGATAGCAAATGTCTTCTTCCTAAATTGTCCATAGCCCCACCCCTAGAAGTTCAAAAGCAAATTTCTCAATTGGAAAAGAATAAAGCTCCCTGTAAAAATTTAATCTTATCATAATTTTAAAAATTAAACCCTATATTTGTCCTTGTTCCCTTTTCATAGCCGTAACCATTCTGCATTTCTTAGCTGAAGTTATTACAGTCAGTCCAAAGGTACCACTATGTAAACTTTAAATACCTGAAGGCAGTCTTTGATTCTATTCCATTAAAACAATTATGGAAGAAATTAACCTCCATTACAATAGACTTCTATCTTCACAATTATGTCCCAGCAGCTCTAATGCTATTTAAAGACAAAGTACTGGCTACATGGTGCTTGGTCGTATGTTTATAAGGACTCTTCTAGTTTACATGCAGTCCAATCAAAATTCTTGAAACTCTCACTATGAGTTCCTTATTCAACTTCTAATATCCTAACTTGAATAGGATTAGGCTGCATTTCCCTTGGGGCCTGATTAAGACTTTGTTGTCTCAGATTCTGGCTGAAACAAATCTACTGGGGAACTTCCTTACTTCATCTCACCTGGCTGGATAGGTTCTCTTCTAATTTAAGGAGACAAGTTAATGATGATTTAGCATATTGCAGTTTCATCTTGTCAGCACCACCTGCTTTGGGATTTGATAAAACTCTGGCTGAACTACAGCAGAGAATTTGAAGTATAGATATTGAAAATAACAAAGCCAAAATCTCCTATCCCTTTTATACTGGGAATGTTGCTAGAAATTTCTTCAACATCTTATATGCTACACATAGAATTGGCCTGAATTGGAGAAGTACCTATTAGGATAATTATTAGATAATAACTGGTAGATATATAGTCATCCCATATACTAACGCAAAGCAGATTCTTTTCAGATTTGAAAGTAGAATCTGTCTCACATATATTTTTAAAATGGCCATTGTACACACAATGGTGATCAAGTTTAATACTTCCAATTGTTAATAACTCTAATTGCCATTGTAATCAGGAGTATGTTATTCTTTTTCTAGGTGACTACTCTTTAGAACCCTCTAAGAAGGTTTAAAAATTCTTATTTATTGGTTATTAAATTTGTTTGCCACCTATTTAGATTCAATCATCAATAGCAGGTGTGTCAAACTAATGGCATCACGTTGTCATGTGACATATCGTGACTTTTCCCCCCTTTACTAAAACAGGGGTGGACGTGGTCAGCACATGATGCATCAGGCCCATGGGCCATGAGTTTGACACCCCAATCTATAGCATGTGTCCCCAAGTCCTGGGTCCATGTGATTGCTCATGCAACTCCATTTGTGTGTACAACAGACACATTGCCTGTGGCTTGCACAAATGGAGCTGTGCACACAGAACCATCCCCTTTCTACCACCTGACATCACTGCTGGTCCGCAAAGCCAGAATGGTTGGGGATTGCTGATCTATAGGCATTAGAAACTATTGGGTTCCTCTTTCATGCCACTACTTGTTAACTGCTAATTGTTTTAGGATTTTCTTGCAATTAAAAGAAATAAAGTTGTTGTCTTGTATACTAGACTTTTATTATGGTTGTACTTTGAACCCTAAATACATTTTGATTGGTCAGTCACTATAATATACTTAGATCTTTTTTTCTTCACTGCATAATTACTATTTTGTTGGTGTTGGTGGTGCTATAATTGTTGCTTTTTTTTACATTTCACTTGATTTAAAGAAAAACAACAATAACACAAAATTTTTAGTTTAGAAGGACTTCAAGACTTTGGAGGTGGAATGACAAACTTGCAAAAGGTTGTAGGGAACACAGTTAATTCTCTTGATTCACAAATTCTTATGAAACAGAATCTTGAATTCTCTTACGTGGCATAATAATACAATGGCATCACTGAAAGGATAAGACTTATAGTCTATATTTTTGCAGGTTTGGGGTTACAATTTCAAGGTCATTTATTTATTTTATTGATTGATTGATTTGATTTATCAATTGTTTACAAGATAATAGGTATAAGTATATACATAGTTATGAATACATGAAATGGGTACATATAAGAAAACTAAAAGAAACAATAGGACAGGGATGGTAGGCACATTGGTGCGCTTATGCACATCCCCTACAGACCTCTTAGAAAAGGGGTGAGATCAATTGTGGACAATCTAAGGTTAAAGTTTTTGGGGTTTGAGGAAGAAACCACAGAGTAAAGTAGAGTATTCCAGACATTGACCACTCTTGCTGAAGTCGCATTCCCTGCAATCAGGTTTGGTGCGGTTAACCTTGAGTTTGATACTGATTGTTCCTGAAAATTCAAAGAAATTCAGTGTTTTGTATCCCTACCTTTGCCAGCAAAGATCATCCCATGGAATATTGAAAATGGTTCAGTCTATGTTAAGCCTGGGTTCCCCAACCAGGGTTAGGTAGACAAGCTAAACAGAATGTGCAGCGTTAGTCAGATAGGCACACAGATAAATGAGTGAGCTAAGCTTGTATGTTTATTAACATACAGTAAAAATAACAGATACGCTTGTGCTATCAAGAATATATTTTATTCCATTATAAGTTAATAGCATAGTCAAATAACAGTCCAATATTCATTTACCATGTAGTCAGTCCATTCAGGGGTATTCAGTTAGCAAAGTCCATGTAGAATATCCAATGTCAGTTCACATAAAAATCAGTCCTTTGTTGTCTCTCCCGTTTGAGCAATGCAGTCTTGATTCCAAGCAGTAATCAGGGATCATCAAAGCCAGAGAGAGTGCGAGCAAGCTGTAGACTTGCTACTTTTAAATGGTTTTCATAACCACTCCCACAATTGCTATTTCACAGTTAAAGCTGCATACACTAACTATGATTCATAGTTATTATTTCACCTAAACCAGTTAGGGTAAACAATGTTATCCCTAACAGTCTACACTGATTACACATTTTCTAATAAATATATCTGTTTTCATTATGTAAAGAATGAAGTAGAGCCTGTTCTGTATGGAACTTGGAAGGCTCCAAGTTCCCTATTCTGATTGACCGAAAAGGCCATTTGCAGATTGGCTGTTAGAGAACCAATCCAGTTAACCCGCCAAATGGCAAGAACAGTTAAAGCAGTTTCATTGGCCACAAGCTTCAGGCAAGCCGCTATAAAAAGGGCTGCCGCGGCTTGGGCTGTTGCTCCATTACTAGTGCCTAGCGAGTTTAATAAAAGAGTTTATTGTTGGAACCCGGTCCCACGCGCTTCTTTCCGGATAGAACACTGGCGACGAGGATGGAATCATCGTAGGAGAGTAAGACCGAAGCACGCGGCGATCTGAACCAAGTGAGAGAGATGACTGGTAACAACGCACTGCCTGCACCATTCAATCCTGATGAGGAGGATTGGGAGTCGTATATCGATCGCTTATGTTTTCTTTTGCAAGAAATTTCTGGCCAAAGAAAGAGGGCCATCTTCCTTACACACTGCGGACCAGCTGTCTTTAAAATGGTGAAGGTGCTGGCTAAACCCAGAGATGTCAAACAGATGACTTGGCCCAAGCTGAAGAGAATGCTCCGAGCACACTATGCACCTGTGGTCTCCAACTTGATAAAGAGACACGAGTTCTACAAGAGGGACCAGAAGGAAGATGAAACTGTCGGAGATTTTGTAGCAGCTCTGAGACACATTGGAGGAGCCTGCAAGTTCCAGAAGATGGACGAGACCACGAGGGACCATGTGGCCTCGGCTTGACGAACACTTCTCTTCAGAGCAAGCTCCTGAACAGACCAAACTATATAATAGACCATGGCCGAGGCCATTGCAGAGGCAACCACTGCCAAAGCTGCAAAGAAGTCAGCAGCCGCCAAGCGCCAGATGAATGCGATCCCTGATCTGCCAAACCAAGCCAGAGAGAAGAAGGCAGAGGGAGGAAAGAAACAGCCCACAGCGATAGCCCACTACGAAGATCTCGAATCCCAGAGCGATACCGAGGATGAAAATGAAGATGTCCATAGACTTCAATCAGACAAGAAATGGCGTGAAAGGAGGAGAAACCGGCAAGAGTTTAAATGTGCGGGATGTGGGGGCAACCACCCATGACCTGACTGCCGTTTCCTCAACGCAATCTGTAGAGCTTGTAACAAATGGGGGCACATTGAAAGGGTTTGCTGCAACAAAAAGAGCCATAATCCAAAAAGATGCCGCAGCACCCCCCCCAGACATGAAAAAAGAGAAGCCGGAAGCAGATGGAACCGAAGCAAAAGAACCAGTGACAGAGAGGAAACGCATCAGACAGTCACCATTGGAAATGCCAGGGCAAAAAATGGAAAGAAGGTCCAGATAGAGGTGAGCATCGAAGGGAAGCCCTGTGAGATGAAAGTCAGGGTCTTTCCTATCTGTGGTATCCTGGAATACCATCCGGCGCCTGATACCGAACCTTAAACAAAAAGAATTACAGAAACAAAGACTGATTTTAAAAGACTACCAGGGAAATCGAATCCCGGTAGTAGGCCTTGGACATTTCCTCGTCAAATTTAAGAATCACACCAAAATCTTGCCACTAACCATCATCGACCGTGATCGCCCTAGTCTGCTAGGGATCAAATGGTTCGTGCCCCTGGGAATCGGGATGACCGGGATCAACTGCATTGCCACAGCCAACTGGGAGGAGAGCCTGCTCCAAGAATTCCAAGATGTTTTCAACGGGACCCTAGGCAAGTACAAGGGGACCCCAATTTCATTTAGCCTAGACCCGAAAATAGCCCCCATCCATTTAAAGGCCAGACACATCCCATTTGCTTTAAAACCTAAAATTGATGAACAACTGAACAAATTAATAGCTCAAGGGGTTTTAGAGCCAATCAACCATGCCAGGTGGGAAACACCCATCATTACCCCTGTGAAACCAGATGGGTCAGTGTGCATCTACGGAGACTATAAGACAACCCTGAACCATACGCTCCAACAAAGCACATACCCAATACTAGTAGTGCAACATTTACTGCACTCACTAGGGGGAGGAAGAAATTTGCGAAGCTTGATCTCACACAGGCGTATCAACAACTACCCATTGACCCCATTACCACAGAGGCACAGACTATTGTGACACATAGAGGGGCATTCAAGTGTAACCGTCTCCAGTTCGGCATCAGCCTTGCCCCAGACGTGTTCCAAAGCCTTATGGAATGCCTGTTAAATGGAATCAAGGGAGTCATCCCTTATTTTGACGACGTTCTGGTCTCAGCAAAAAACGCCACCCAACTAGAGAACAGATGAAGAGCAGTGTTAACAAGATTTAGAGATGCAGGCCTCTAGGTAAAATGAGAGAAATGTGATCTAGCCACCAACCAGGTCGAGTTTTTGGGCTATTTAATAGATGAACAAGGCATACACCCCACCGAAAAAAAATAAAGGCAATCAAAGATGCTCCTAGACCTAGGAACAAAACTGACCTTCAAGTATTCCTAGGTCTCATAAATTTTTACAATGTGTTCCTGCCCCATAATGCAACCATAGTAGAACCCCTACATCGGCTGCTAGATAAACAAAACTGCTTGGACATTGGGCCACCAGGAACAGGCAGCATTTCAAGGTATCAAAGACCTATTAACGTCTAACACCATTTTAATCCAGTATAGCAATACCCTGCCCTTGACGGTCACCTGTGATGCATCGCCTTTTGGGATCGGCGTCATCCTGAGCCACAAGCTACCAAACGGCAGAGAGGCACCAGTCACTTTTTATTCAAAGACGCTTTCCAAGTCAGAACGTAATTACAGCCAACTCAACAGAGAAGCCCTCACAATCATCGCCGGAGTCAAAAGATTCCATGAGTACCTTTACGGTAAAACCTTTTCGATAATCACTGATCACAAGCCCCTGTTAGGAATCCTAGCAGGTAACAAGCCAACCCCGAACATTCTGTCAAATAGAATGACGAGGTGGTCTGAATTCCTCGCTGCCTACTCCTACATGCTGATTCATCGCCCCAGCAAAGCCATCACACATGCCGGTGCCCTGAGCCATTCCCTGCTGCCCATCACAGAAGAGGACCCAGCTCCAACCATCTCCACACTCCAACTAGAGACCTGCCTGGACCTGCTGCTAACCACAGCAGACATCACGAGAGCTACCGCTAAAGACCCTTTGGCAGTGTGCATATTGAATCGGGTAGGTAAGGGCTGGCCAGAGAACAAAACTGAGACTTTTAAGCCATTTCGCACCCAACAGACCGAATTGTCTACAGAAAAAGGTTGCATTTTATGGAGTGTCAGGGTGGTTATACAGTCTCCAGGAAGATGTTCTATGCATGTTGCACAAGGGACACTTGGGCATAGTCAAAATGAAAGCCCTGGCCAGGAGTTATGTCTGGTGGCCAAAGTTGGGACAAAGACATTGAACGTTGGGTGGCAACATGCCATGACTGTCAAAAATCGAGGCCTACCCCCCCACAGGCACCAGTCAGAGAATAGGAAACTCCCTGGGGTCCATGGTCTAGACTATATATTGACTTTGCTGGGCTGACAAAGGGGAACACCTTCCTATAGTTCTGTATGTCTACTTGAACTGGTTAGAAGTCATCCTTATGGCCTCCACAACTACCGAGGCAGTAATGAAACAGCTAGACAAACTTTTTGCTACACATGGGCTACCTGATGTACTGGTGTCAGATAATGGGCCCCAGTTTACAGCGTTAGCATTCGAACAGTATCTGGCTGCCCAGGGTATCCAACATGTTTTAACAGTGCTGGCCCATCCATCTGCAAATGGCAGGGCTGAATGCATGGTTCAGTACACTAAGGAGGGCCTAGATAGAATGGACAAGGGGGACGTGCAAGACAAACTAAACTGACTACTAACTCTACAGCATATTACCCCTAGCAGCACAACCAACAAAAGCCCAGCAGACCTCCTAATGGGTAGGAAATTATGTTCCTACCTGAACAGACTGCCCCCCACTTACACCTGGGACAAACCCCCCGACTCCTCCAGCAGATACTGAACTTTTGAAATTGGTGACCAGATCTATGCAAGAAACCTCACCCGGGAACCATTGTGGCTTCTAGCCACAATCACCCAAATTACAGCCCCCCCGGTTTTACTGACTACTCCTAGACGATGGTAGAGAATGGAAGCGGCACATAGACCATGTTCGTTCTCGCAATCTCAAACGAAAAAACACCACAGAACCAATAAAAATAAATATTGACCAAAAAACAACTGAAGAGGGGGGGAAATACAAAATAATAAAAATGGGAGAGACGAATCTCCCATAACAAGACAAGAAACACTACAAAAAGACTATTTACCAAATCAAAAGAGCACTCACGGTGAGATGAACCCCAAATGAGAAGTCCAGGAGCAGGAGAACTAAGCGAGGCCTTCCTGGAAGGAAACAGCCATGCCAGCTCAACCAACCCGGTCAAGACAGGAGGAAGTGGTGGAGCCATCTCAACTGGCCTGAGAGACTCAGGTGGGAGCAGCAAGGCTGACTCATCCTTCCAGGAGGTTCCATGGAGAAGGACCAGAGAGACAGCGATCCTGTCCAAACTGCTCGAAGACCACACCAAGACTGAGCTGCGCAGTTCAACCAGGACTAGAAAAAGCCCCACCTACCTGCGTGACTACGTGACGAACGTTGGACTAAACCAAGGGTGGAGGGGTGTTCTGTGTGGAACTTGGAAGGCTCCAAGTTCCCTATTCTGATTGGCCGAAAAGGCCATTTGTGGATTGGCTGTTAGAGAACCAATCTGGTTAACCCGCCAAACGGGGGGAACAGTTAAAGCAGTGTCATTGACCAGAAGCTGTGGGCAAGCCGCTATAAAAAGGGCTGCCGCGGCTTGGGCTCTTGTTCCGTTACTAGTGCCTAACAAGTTTAATAAAAGAGTTTATTGTTGGAACCCGGTCTCACGCGCTTCTTTCCAGATGGAACAGAGCCTGTCATTATAATTCTAAGTATTTACTGAAAGTGCAAATGAGCGGTCCAAGAATATCAATGAAACTATTATGTTGATTAAAACCACACTTAAAATATGCCCAAAATTCATACCAGAGTGACAATCTATCAGGAGCATCACCATGTTACAAAGTGAAGAGCAAGTCTCAGAATTTTATCCAGGAGCAGAAGGAAAAAAGGAGAATGAGAAGAAAAAGGTAAGCTCTCGGAAAAAGTTCTAATGCTAGAAAGGTGGGGGGGGGGGAAGAGAAGAGGACAACAGCAGCAAAATGGATGAACTCCATTACAGTGGTGATGAGTGCACCATTGGAAGACTTGAAAGTATGGATTAAGGATTGAAAGAGCTGTGGTGGCACAGTGGTTAGAATACTGCAATACTTTTAATCCTTACTGAAGACTAAGTCACTGCTCACTCCAGGAGTTCAGTCCTGACTGGCTCAAGGTTGACTCAGACTTCCATCCTTCCAAGATGGATAAAATGAGGACCCAGATTGCTGGGGGGGCATATGCTGACTCTGTAAACTGCTTAGAGAGCGCTGTAAAGCATTATGAAGTTGTATATAAATCTAAGTGTTAGAAGTTGAAAATGACTTGATGATAACACATAATGTCTCAACCAATCCATAGTTGGTTTAGCTTTGATTTGTGGCTAGTCAAGTTCCAAGCCTAAGTTGTAATATATTGCCTGTAGTAACCAGGTTGCCCTGGTTGTCTTGTGAATGTTTATAGAACTATTGGAATGTTTTATATTACTTGTATTCAAACTGCAGCTTGAATAGTCCACATATTTTAGTTTCCTATATGGTTCTGGCCATTAATAGATACAAATTGTTCCTTAATATATCATTACTCACAACAAATGCTGTAGAACTTTTTTAAAAAAGTGTTTAAAGTACCGTAATACCATTTTGGTAAAATCCACAATCACAATGTGATGGGTCACTTCCTACTTTTTCCCAATTTAAAATGACACAATCAGAATAACAGAATAAAAGTTGAGGGGGGAATATATATTTGAAATCCTCTGAACATATAGCAGTCAGAAGTGAAATCAAGGTTTAAATGATAATTTATTTTGGGATTAAGGAAAACCCAATTCAACTAAAATGAGTGAAACCTCTGCCATGACAGTTAATCAGATTGCAGTGTAGTTCTGCAGAAAAGAATTCCCTTTTCAACCCAAAAGGCAAATTCTTCAATGCTCCTTCTTTCAAGAGACTAATACATTCTATTGAACAGACAGAAAATTACCTTTATGTGAATCCAAGCCTAATGGAATTGAAAAAGTGGTCTTAAAGTTCCAGGTACCTTCATAACAGAATAACACAAAAAAAAAAAGAAGAAGAAGAAGAAGAAGAAGAATTGGAAGGGACCTTGGAGGTCTTCTAGTCCAACCTCCTGCTCAGACAAGAAACCCTATACCATTTCAGAAAAATGATTGTCCAAATTTTTCTTAAATACTTCCAATATTGGAGCATTCACAACTTCTGGAGGCAAGTTGTTCCACTGATTAATTGTTCTAAAGCCCCTGTCACACTGCATCAACGGATGCAAAGAGGATGTAAAACGGACAAAAAAGCTTGCCATCCGTTGGTTAACGCGATGTATCCGTTCTGTACTCACTGCCTCTCTTTTGCTTCCTCTCTATCTGTCCAGCATCCATTTATGGACGTTACATCCGCTCAGAAAGTTTTGAGCTGCTCAAAACTTTTGCGCGGAAAATGTATCCAATTTGTCTATTCTGCATCCGCTAGGCATCCGCTAGGCATCCGTTCTGCATCCGTTCTGCATCCGTTACGCATCCGCTATATCCGCTAGACATCCGTTCCACATCCGCGCAACTCGCATCCACTCGGACGCAGGGAGGAAGCAGAACGGACACGGAACGGATGCAGAACGGATGCCTAGCGGATGCAGCATGGAAACAAAGCATTTAAAATGGAAAAAACCTTCGCAGAGGGGACCTATCTCGGATATTAAGGATGTCTAGAGGATGCCTAGAGGATGCCTAGAGGATGCAAAGGGACACCTATACAGCCTATAAAAAGGGGGAGCAACTCATCTGGATCTCACTTTCAGAACGGCAGCCCAGCGGTGCAGACCTCTGCAGCCTTCATCTGACTCTTCCTTTTCCACAGCATCCAGTCATGTCCACCGTGGATTGTAACAAAGTCCTTTTGGCAGCCACCATCCTTCTGCAACAGTGCAAAGCCATCTACAGGCTCTGTGAACTCTATTACAGGAAGAAAAAGAGGCGACCAAGAAGCTGGGTACGAAGATGGTTTACCAGAAGAGCAGAGGATGGACTGTACAACAAGCTGATGGTGGAGCTCAGGAACGAAGACATTCGGGCATTCCAGAACTTCATGAGGATGCCTCCAGCCATGTTTGACGAAGTTGTGCAGCGGCTGACACCCAGGTTGACCAAGACAAACACCAACTTCCCGCCCAGCCTGGAACCTGGGCTCAAGGTGGCACTCACTCTGCGTCACCTGGCCTCAGGGACCACCTACAGGAGCATGCAGTACGGCTGGAGGGTGCCACACAACACCATCAGCATTGTGGTCAGAGAAGTGGTGCAGGCCATCATCGAAGAATACAAGGAGGAGCTCCTCCAGTGCCCCTCCACTGAAGAAGGACGGAAGAAAGTTGCAGAGCAGTGGTATCAGAGGTGGAACTTCCCACATACCGTTGGAGCCATCGATGGCAAGCACGTGGCCTGCAAAGCGCCAGCCAACTCAGGGTGCTCTTATCACAACTGCAAGGGCTTCTTCAGCATCATCCTCTTCGCCATGGTCGATGCTGACTACAAGTTAATGTACATCGATGCTTCAGGCAACGGCTCATCTTCATATGCCCAGGCATACAACGCAAGTGACCTCACGGAAGGGCTGGAATGCAACCTCATCGTGGGCTTCCCAGATCCAGAACCTCTGCCCAACGACACGCAAGATGTGCCCTACTTTACCATGGAGGATGACACCTTCTCCCTCACAACCTACTTCATGAAGCCCTACACCTCCAAAGACCTCACCCGTGAAGAGAGGATCTTCAAGTACAGGCTGTCCAGGGCAAGGCAGGTGGTGGAGAACGCCTTTGGCATCCTGGCCAACATGTTCCAGGTACTTCTCACCACCATGCAGCATCGCCCAGAGACCGTGAGGAGGATCATGGAAGCTTGCTGCATCCTGCACAATCTCATGCGCACCCGCTACCCAGTCTTGCAGAACAGGCTCATGGACCTCCAGCAAGGCAATGGGGACATGGAGCCTGGGGAATGGAGGCAAGAGTGAAACCTGATAGACACTGAGGATGTGCAAGGCCCCAACAGAGCCTCACGTGAAGGGAAGAAGCAGCACAACCTCCTGAAACACTGGTGCAACTCCCCAGCTGGAGCAGTGGAGTGGCAAGATAGGATGATAGATGATTAATGGATGCTTCCTTGAGGCTGTCTCATCACACTGATGAGATTGGGCCATGTATGTTGGGTGGCCCTACAATGAACAGTGCATTTAATAAAGAGTTGTGTTTATGTTGACATGTGTGGATGATTGATCACATTGTTATTGATAATAAAGGGCCATAGGTGTGGCACCTGGGAGGGTGGACCATCCAGTCCCACTATGCTTGCACTGGAGGTTTATCTATCCTACAGCTACTACCCATCCCAAAGGTATCCCTGCCCCCTCCACTGCTATCTTAACCCATCCTGCAAGCATGTAAAGGCTTAAACCATTTCTAAAAGTTTCCACCAAGACTTTATTAAAAAAAAGAAATGAAGCAAGTGTGTGAATCAAAAATAGGCTTTATTAACAACAAGCTATAAAACAAAAATCAGTCTCTGGCACTCCTCTTGTTCGCTCAGTCTCAGGGGTGAAGGGTCCAGGTGCCGTGGAGGTGGCTGGTGCTGGAGTGCTTGTCATCAGTTCCTCTAGAAGCAGAAGCAGCAGAAGCCCCAGCCCCAGAAGAGCGAGCCCGTGCTGCAGAAGCCCCAGCAGAACCAGAGTGAGGGCCAGGGGGTGGGATGGTAGCCCTGTCCCTCTTGCAAGGGCTGGCAGCAGATGGCTGAGGCTTGCTGTGCTTCCGCATGGTTGTGGGGTTGTTGGCTGGCAGGGAGGCTGGAAGGAACCAAGGCTAGCAGGCAGGCTGGCAGGGAGGCAGGCACCAAGGCTGGCAGGAAGGCTGGCAGGAAGGCTGGCAGGAAGGCTGGCAGGCAGGCAGGCACCAAGGCTTGCAGGCAGGCAGGCACCAAGGCTGGCACCAAGGCTGGCAGGCAGGCAGGCACCAAGGCTGGCAGGCAGACATGAACCAAGGCTGGCAGGAAGGTAGACAGCAAGACTGGCAGGCAGACTGGCTGGCAGCAAGGCTGGCAAGCAGGCAGACAGCAAGGCTTGCAGCAAGGCTTGCAGGCAGGCATGCAGGCAGGGCAGGAAGGCTGTCAATCCGTCTGGCAGCAGGTCTTTCCTCTGAATGGTGACCTGCTTCCGAGCTGCTTCCCTTATATCTGCGGGGCTTATGCAATGCATCCTCCCCACATGCGCAATTAATGCTAGGCATCCGTTAGGCTTCCGCTGTGCATCTGCTGTGCATCTACTGTGCATCTGCTGTGAATCCGCTTCATCCGCTCGGCGTCCACTCTGCATCCGCTGTATCCATTCCGCATCTGCTTTGCTGAGGTCCCCTGGAAGCCTAGCGGATGTGCCATCCGCTCCCATCCGCTTCCATCCACTAGGCTTCCATTCCGCATCTGCTTTCCATCCACTCTGCGTCCTCCCCGCGTCCATTCCTTTCCGTGTTATCCGCTCTGGTTATGCAAATTTTTGCCCCTTTTGAGAGCGGATAACAACGGATGGAACATTTTGCTCGTCCGTTGTGTCCTTTTTACTGACGTTTTGCATCCGTTGGGCAGTGTGACAGGGCCTTAACAGTCAGAAAATTTCTCCTTAGATCTAGGTTGCTTCTCTCCTTGATGAGTTTCCATCAGGGGTGGGATTCTACCAGTTGTGTCTGGCTCTACAGAACCAGTAGCTTTGAAAAGCAGCAGACACAGAACTGGTTCTATGTCTGCTGCTGTTTTGGCCCACACACCTGCCCGGGCTCTTATCTGTCCTTTATTTCCTGCTTTTTCAATCACAGCTGCTTTGCGTGGCACAGATGTTTTGAAAAAGCAGGAAAAAGGGCTTTTCCAACTTCTGCACACCTGCACGCAGCACTGCTAATCTGTCCGGGCAGTTCAGCAGGTCATAAATTGCACTCACGTGACTCACGTAACTCGCGCATGCACGGGTGATGCAGAGCAACAGAACCGATAGTTATACTGGTCGGATCCCATCCCTAGTTTCCATCCATTGCTTCTTGTCCTGCTTTCAGAATAAGAATTCATCTTCAGAAATGGTCTACTTTTCTTGAATAAAAATAATAATAATTTTGTGTCTTTTAACAAGAATCCAAAAACCACCATCTTTATGATTTGCAGTGGAAATATGATCATCTTTCTATTATAAAACACAAATGTACTGCTACATTACTCCAAGTTATATATTTTTTAGTCACTTAGATTCAATTTTGTCATTAAGATTAATTACACTTTGGGGTTGTTTGTGTTTTTTTTTTTTTGGTTTAATGTATGTACATTGAACAAAAAAAAAACCAAACTGTAATTGATCTTAATGACAAAAAAGCCCTCATATCTTTATAGAAATCTTTATATCAATTCTGGATCCAAATTAAATGGAAAAAATAGGCAAGATTCTTGGCACAAAGTTTGACACAATTGTTTAAAATGATCAGGTGCACAATCTCCAATGACATTACTGGGATTTGATTGAAGTTGTTTATGGTGGGAAGTACCATTAGCTTCCTGCTGATTATTGAATAATTTGACAAATACATACATTGAACCTAAAAAAATAAAATTGTAAAATTGTATTGTAATAGACTAATTAGGGATGGTGTATTTCTTATTCTGCAATTACCATTATATATGAAAGCACACAATTGCAATGATTTATAGCATTTTCATTATAAAGACATTATGCAAATGACATCATTTGTGTCACTTCCATGATGACTCCATATTTGTGTAATGAGGTCATTATCCAAATGACACAAGTTGATGCAATGACTACATTCATGAAATAAGCATAATGACATAATTATGCATACAGAGTAAATTGCCATGGACATTTTTACCCATTGCGTGCAAAGTCAATTTTATCAAGATCCCATAAATTGAGGTTTAACCCTAGTCTTTTGGACTGAATGCCCAGAAGGCAACACACAAACTTTTTCAAAAGGCACAATAGAGCAAGTTTATTGACCAAAACCTATCAAAAACATTAAAACAGCACAAATCAGGGAATTTGTCAAGGATCTAGTGTATTTGTAATACTCTTCTAACTCTTCCAATGCCAATGCATATCTCTATTAAGATAATTATATAATTTGGAAGCAATAGATCTCTGAAAACAAATCAATAGAAAGTAATACTTGGCACTTATTAATTTATTATTATTATTTACTTAATGTTTTTTTCTGGAGAAACATTGAATTGTTTCTTTATTATGATGATTATCTTCATCCAAGGGATTCAGAGAATTGTACATTCTATTTATGTAATAGCTTCTGTCCCCTGGGAATGATTCTTATACTTTGTTCTCCTTATCTTCTCAAGAAAATCCTATATAGAGAGATATGTTGGTTCTTTTTCAGAGAATTAGGAAGCCAAAATAGCAAGTTTTTTCTCTCTCTAATATCACCAGGAATCCATTTATTAATTTCAAATTTTGAATCCTGGATCTCATGTGGCTATCCATTTTCCAACCTGCAAGGTTTCTAATATCTCTCCCATGTTAACAATAAAGCTTTCTCTGGATTGTAAATCAAAGGTTACCATCTAGCTTCCTTCAACCTATACATTTTCTACTTGTTTCCAGATAAATCTGTCCTGATAACAGTCTTCCTTTAAAGTATCATTTAAATGTTGATTTCAAGCCCCAAGGGATTTCCAGAAAGGAAAGTTCTAGAAGGTTGCCTACAGACTTGCCACATCAGCATTGTCAGAAAACTTATCTGGACCATAAGCTCATAAACAAGACTATTGTAAGAAAGATATTTTTAACAACATAAATAGTCTACAATTCCATCCAACTCTAGACTCAATGATATAAATAGTCTCAGACTGAATTTGTATCAACAAATTATAACATAAACAAAGACACAGTTTGAACACATAGTATGAGAAGTTCTGTAGTTTTCAGACTTACACCTGCATAACCTTGGAAGACATAACATCAAGGAAGAAGAAAAAGAAGAGACCTAAAAGACTTACTAGTGAGTTGCAAGGTCATATGAGATGGCCATCTTTCAGAGAATGGAAGGAAGGGAGACAGGAAGATTTTTTGAAAAGTTGGAAGTGGTCTACATAAATATATAGACATAAATGGTTTCTTTTTATTATGATGACTCTGTAAATTACTTAGAGAGGGCTGTAAAGCACTGTGAAGTGGTATATAATTCAAACTGCTATTGCTATTGCTATTTATGAAGTAAAGCCCCTGTCACACTGCACCAATGGATGGAAAGAGTATGTAAAACGGAGAAAAACACTTGTCATCCATTGATTAATGCGATACATCCGTTCTGTACTCACTGCCTCCATTTTGCTTCCTCTCTATCCGTCGAGCATCCGTTTATTGACGTTTCATCCACTCAGAAAGTTTTGAGCTGCTCAAAACTTTTGAGCGGAAAATGTATCCAATGCGTCCATTCTGCATCCGCTAGGCATCCGTTCTGCATCCGTTATGCATCCGCTATATCCGCTAGGCATCTGCTGCGCATCCGCACAACTCCATCCACTCCAGCGGTAAATGGACGCAGGGAGGAAGCGGAAAAGACACAGAACGGATGCAGAACGGATGCCTAGTGGATGCAGAATGGAAACAAAGCGTTAAAAATGGAAAAAACATTCACAGAAGGGACCTATCTCGGATATTAAGGATGTCTAGAGGATACCTAGAGGATGCAAAGGGACACCTAGGGGAAAACCTATACTGCCTATAAAAAGGGGGAGCAACTCACCTGGATCTCACTTTCAGACCAGCAGACCAGCTGTGCAGACCTCTATAGCCTTCATCTGCCTCTTGCTCTTCCACAGCATCCAGTCATGTCCACCGTGGATCGTAACAAAGTCCTTTTGGCAGCCACCATCCTTCTGCAACAGTGCAAAGCCATCTGCAGGGTCTGTGAACTCTACTACGGGAAGAAAAGGAGGCGGCCAAGAAGCGTCTGGGTCCGAAGATGGATCACCAGAAGAGCAGAGGACGGACTGTACAACAAGCTGATGGTGGAGCTCAGGAACGAAGACACTTGTGCATTCCAGAACTTCATGAGGATGCCTCCAGCCATGTTTGATGAAGTTGTGCAGCGGCTGACACCCAGGTTGACCAAGGCAAACACCAACTTCCAGCCCAGCCTAGAACCTGGGCTCAAGGTGGCACTCACTCTGTGCCACCTGGCCTCAGGGATCACGTACACGAGCATGCAGTACAGCTGGAGGGTGCCACACAACACCATCAGCATTGTGGTCAGAGAAGTGGTGTAGGCCATCATCAAAGAATACAAGGAGGAGCTCCTCCAGTGCCCCTCCACTGAAGAAGGATGGAAGAAAGTTGCAGAGCAGTGGTATCAGAAGTGGAACTTCCCCCACACCGTTGGAGCCATCGATGGCAAGCACGTGGCCTGCAAAGCTCCAGCCAAGTCAGGGTCCACTTATTTCAACTACAAGGGCTTCTTCAGCATCATCCTCTTCGCCGTGGTCGATGCTCACTACAATGTACATCGATGCTTCAGGCAATGGCTCATCTTCAGATGCCCAGGTATACAATGCCAGTCACCTCAAGGAGGAGCTGGAACGCAACCTCATCGTGGGCTTCCCAGATCCAGACCCCCTGCCCAACAACACGCAAGATGTGCCCTACATCATCATGGGGTGCCTTCTCCCTCACAACCTACCTCATGAAGCCCGACATGGTGCCTTCTCCCTCACAACCTACCTCATGAAGCCCGACACCTCCAAATACCTCACCCGTGAAGAGAGGATCTTCAACTACAGGCTGTCCAGGGCAAGGCGGGTGGTGGAGAACACCTTTGGCATCCTTGCCAACAGGGTCCAGGTACTTCTCACCACCATGCAGCATCGCCCAGAGACCGTGAGGAGGATCATGGAAACTTGCTGCATCCTGCACAATCTCATGCGCACCCGCTACCCAGTCTTGCAGAACAGGCTCGTAGACCTCCAACAAGGCAATGGGGACATGGAGCCTGGGGAATGGAAGCAAGGGCAAAACCTGATAGACACTGAGGATGTGCAAGGCCCCAACAGAGCCTCACGTGAAGGGAAAAAGCAGCGCAACCTCCTGAGACACTGGTGCAACTCCCCAGCTGGAGCAGTGGAGTGGCAAGATAGGATAGTAGATGCTTAATGGATGCTTCCTTCAGCCTGTCTCATCACACTGATGAGATTGGGCCATGTATGTTGAGTGGCCCTACAATGAACAGGGCATTTAATAAAGAGTTGTGTTTATGTTGACATGTGTGGATCAAAGATTAAATTGTTATTGATCATAAAGGGCCATAGGTGTGGCCCTGGGAGGGTGGACCATCCAGTCCCACTATGCTTGCACTGGAGGCTTATCTATCCCACAGCTAATACCCATTCCAAAGGTATCTCTGCCCATTCCACTGCTATCCTTACCCATCCCACAGCTATTACACATTCCACAGGTATCCCTGCCCATCCCACTGCTATCTTAACCCATTCCTCAAGCCTGCAAAGGCTTAAACCATTTCTAAAAGTTTCCACCAAGACTTTATTAAAAAAAAAAGAAATGAAGCAAGTGTGTGAATCAAAGATAGATTTTATTAACAACAAGCTATAAAACAAAAATGAGTCTCTGGCACTCCTCTTGGTCGTTCAGTCTCAGGGGTGAAGGGTCCAGGTGCTGTGGGGGTGGCTGGTGCTGGAGTGCTTGTCTGATCTCCTGCATCATCAGCTCCTCCAGAAGGAGAAGCAGCAGAAGCTCCAGCCCCAGAAGAGTGAGCCCATGCTACAGAAGCCCCAGCAGAACCAGAGTGAGGGCCAGGTGGTGGGATGGTCGCCCTGTCCCTATTGCCAGGGCTGGCAGGAGATGGCTGAGGCTTTCTGTTCTTCCCCATGGTTGTGGGGTTGCTGGCTGGCAAGGAGGCTGGCAGGGAGGCTGGCAGGAAGCAAGGCTGGCAGGAAGGCTGGCAGGGAGGCAGGCAGCAAGGCTGGCAGAAAGGCTGGCAGGCAGGCAGGCACCAAGGCTGGCAGGCAGGCAGGCACCAAGCCTGTCAGGAAGGCTGGCAGGGAAGCAGGCACCAAGGCTGGCAGAAAGGCTGGCAGGCAGGTAGGCAACAAGGCTGGTAGGAAGGCTGGCAGGCAGGCTGGCAGGCAGGCACGAACCAAGGCTGGCAGGAAGGCAGTCACCAAGGCTTTCAGGCAGGCACCAAGGCTTGCAGGCAGGCATGAACCAAGGCTGGCTGGCAGGCAGGCATGAACCAAGGCTGGCAGGCAGACTGGCTTGCAGCAAGGCTTGCAGGCAGGCAGGCAGCAAGGCTGGCAGGGAGGCTGGCAGGGAGGCTGGCAGCAAGGCTTTCAGAAAGTCTTGCAGGCAGGCATGCAGGCAGGGCAGGCAAGGCTGTCAATCTGTCCGGCAGCAGGTCTTTCCTCTGAATGGTCACCTGCTCCGAGCTGCTTCCCTTATATCTGCGGGGCTTACGCAATGCATCCTCCCCGCATGCGCAATTAACGCTAGGCATCCGTTAGGCTTCCGCTCTGCATCCGCTAGGCTTCCGCTCTGCATCCGCTTCATCTGCTGTGCATCTGCTGTGCATCCGCTGTATCTGTTCCGCGTCCGCTTTGCTGAGGCCCCCCCAGAATCTCTGCAGATGTGCCATCCGCTCTCATCCGCTTCCATCTGCTGGGCTTCCGTTCCGCATCCGCTTTCCATCCACTCTGCGTCCTCCCTGCGTCCGTTCCTTTCCGTGTTATCCGCTCCGGTTATGCAAATTTTTGCCCCTTTTGAGAGCGGATAACAACAGATGGAACATTTTCTCGTCCATTGTGTCCTTTTTACTAACATTTTGCATCCGTTGGGCAGTTTGACAGGGCCTTAAGATCTATCACTTAGCAATTAGCAATATTGAATACATACTAGAAAATTTTAGCATGGATCTTTTGTGCCTAGTGAACTGTCCTGGCACAGTTGTTAAAGTGTGGTATTGCAGGCTCTGCCTGGGAGCTTGATCCTGACCGGCTCAAAGTTGACTCAGCCTTCCATCCTTCTGAGGTCTGTAAAATGAGGACACAGATTGTTGGGGGAAATATGCTGATTCTGTAAACTGCTTAGAGAGTGCTTTAAAGCACTGTGAAGCAGTATAGAAGTCTAAGTGCTATTTCTACCTCGATCAAAGACTATCTTGCACAGTGCTGGAACTGGAGTGGAAGATCTACATCTTAACTCTGGAAAGTTTATACAAAATGTACAGTTCATTATTCAAAAGCAGTACAGCAATTCAGCAACATAATTTCACAGAGGTTGCTATGTATGATTAATTCTCAGTAGGAGAAAAAGATCAACAGTGCTAGATTTAAAAAAAGAGGCTTTGCATTTTTAGTATTCTCCTGCCAATTGGCAATAATTATTTCCTAAATAGGTCTCTGGTCTAGTTAGGAGCATTTATGTTGGTCTTGCCTGGAGGTGTTTTCAAAGTGTAGTCATCACATTATCTCCAGACAGAAAAAAATGATCAGTGTGTTGATTATGTTGAGTTCGGTTTTCCCTCCAGCCATTCAACCAACTGTTCTCCTTCATATCAAGAATAGCTGGCAAAAGGCCTTGTGATTCTTATTATCCTGAAGGCCACAGGATTAAGCTGATTCTTAAAGCCCATGTCACACAGCACCAACGGATGCAAAGAGGATGTAAAACGGACAAAAAAGATTGCCATCCGTTGGAAAATGCGATGTATCCATTGTGTACTCACTGCATATGTTTTTCATACTCTCTATCCGTCCAACATCTGTCTACTGTGATTTCATCCGCTCAAAAGGTTTTGAGCTTCACAAAACTTTTTCAGAGGATGAAGTATCCAACGTGTCCATTCTAAATCCGCTACGCATATGGGGAACATCCATTATACGTCCGTCGTCATCTGTTACACGTCCGCAATATCCACTAGGCATCCGCTACGCATCTGCGCAACTCAAATCCGCTCCAGCGGAAAACGGACACAGGGAGGAACGGACGCGGAAGGGACACACAGCGATAGTAGCACGGACGTAAAAAGGATGAAAGCGGATGCAGCTCAGGTATAAAGCATTAAAACGGACAAAACGTTCATATAGGGGACATATCTAGGATATTTAGGATGTCTGGAGGATGCCTGGAGGATGCGGAAGGACACCAAGCGAAAAACCTATATTTCCTATAAAAAGGGGGAGGAACTCACCTGGATCTCACCTTCAGTCCAGCAGCCCTGGTATGCAGACCTCTTCAGCCTTGCTCTTGCTCTTCAACAGCATCCATTCTTCTCCACCATGGATCATCGCACACCACTTTTGGTAGCCGCCATCATTCAACACCAGAACCAAGCCCTCTTCAGACTGTTTCACCTTTTCTACGGGAAGAAAAGGAGGCAGCCAAGAAGTGTCTGGGTCCAACGATGGATTGGGAGAAGAGTGGAGTTTGGACTCTATGACAAGCTGATGGTGGAGCTGAGGAATGAAGACCCTCGTGCATTCCAGAACTTCATGAGGATGCTGCCAGCCATGTTTCACAAAGTTGTGGAGCGGTTCAGACCCAGGTTGACCAAGCAGAACACCAACTTCCATCCCAGCCTGGACCCTGGACTGAAGGTGGCACTGACTCTGTGCCACCTGGCCTCCAGGACCAAGTAACAAGCAGAAACATGCAGTATGCCTGGAGGGTGCCACACAACACCATCAGCATTGTGGTCAGAGAAGTAGTGCAGGCCATCATCGAAGAATACCTGGAGGAGCTCCTCCAGTGTCCCTCCACTGAACAAGGCTTGAGGAAACTTGCAGAACAGTGGTATCAGAGGTGGAACTTCCCCCACACCGTTGGTGCCATAGATGGGAAGCACGTGGCCTGCAAAGCTCCAGTCAAGTCAGGGTCCACTTATTTCAACTACAAGGGATTCTTCAGCATCATCCTCTTCGCCATGGTCGATGATGACTACAAGTTCATGCACATCAATGCTACAGGCAATGGGTCAGCTTCAGATGCCCAGATATACAACGCCAGTGACCTCAAGGAGGGGCTGGAATGCAAGCTCATCATGGGCTTCCCAGATCCAGACCCCCTGCCCAATGACACACAAGATGTGTCCTACTTCATCATGAGTGAGGACACCTTCTCCCTCAGAACCTACCTCATGAAGCCCTATACTTCCAGATGCCTCACCCATGAAGAGAGGATCTTCAACTACAGGCTGTCCAGGGAAAGACGGGTGGTGGAGAATGCCTTTGGCATCCTGGCCAACAGGTTCCAGGTACTTCTCACCACCATGCAGCATCATCCACAGACCGTGAGGAGGATCGTGGAAGCTTGCTGCATCCTGCACAATCTCATGCGCACCCACTACCCAGTGTTGCAGAATAGGCTTGTGGACCACCAACAAGGCAATGGGGACATGGAGCCTGGTGAATGGAGGCAAGGGCGAAACCTGATCGACACTGTGGATGTACCTGGCCCCAACAGAGCTTCACGTGAAGGGAAGAAGCAGCACAACCTCCTGAAACACTGGTGCAACTCCCCAGCTGGAGCAGTGGAGTGGCAAGACAGGATGGTAGATGCTTTATGGATGCTTCCTTCAGCCTGTCTCATCACACTGATGAGATTGTGCCATGTATGTTGAGTGGCCTTACAATGAACAGGGCATTAATGAAGAGTTGTGTTAATGTTGAAATGTGTGGATCAATGATTAAATTGTTATTGATAATAAAGGGCCATAGGTGTGGCACCTGGGAGGGTGGACCATACAGTCCCACTATGCTTGCACTGGAGGTTTATCTATCCCACTGCTATCCTTACCCATCTCACAGCTATTACCCATCCCACAGGTATCCCTGCCCATCCCAAAGCTATTCCCCATCCCACAGGTATCCCTGCCCATCCCACAAGCATACAAAGGCTTAACCATTTTCTAAAACTTTCCACCAAGACTTTATTAAGTAAAAGAAATGACCCAAGTGTGTGAAGCAAAGATAACCTTTATTAATAACAGTTAAGTAAAGTGTAGGACTTTATTTAAAAAGCAAAAGAAACCAGGAAAAGTGTCCCAAGCAATGATAAAGTCAACAGGTAACAACTCAGTCTCTGGCAATGTTCCCCAGTCACTCTGAGGCATGTCCATGGTCTCAGATGTAAAGGGGACAGGGACTGTGGAGGTGGCAGTGGCTGGAGTGCTGGTCTGAGGTGCCATTGGGGTGCCTGGCCCCGAGAGGACAACAGGAGATGGTGTCTTCAGGAAGCTCTCAGAAAGCTGGCTCAGCCCAGTGAGGTTGAGAGGCCCTTCATCAAGTACCTGGGATGTCAGTCACAGGACCGATGACAGATGTTCTGAGACCGGGCTTGGCTGTGGGGTGGAGGAAGGAGGAGTGTAGTGGGGATGTCTGGTGTGCAGCTGGGCGAGGTGAGGTGTCTGGCGTGCGAGGAAACATCTGTGGCATCGGTGGTATCAGTGGCATCAGTGACATCGGTGGCATCAGTGGCATCGGTGGCATCGGTGGCATCGGTGGCATCTGTGGTGTCGGTGGCATCAGTGGCACCTGTGGCGTGCGAGGAACCTGTGCCTGGACTGGGAAGTGCTGCCTGTGCTCTGGAACTCCTGGTAACCGTAGCCTTGGTAGGAGAGGGTCTGTTGAAAGCCTTGGAAGGGCTGTGACATTGCCTGGGGTTGAGGAGCAGACCTGGAGTGGGTGGGAGCAGGTTCAGCTGGGCCTGGAGGGTGGTGCAACAGTGCCGTGATCCTCTCCTTCATCACCTGGTACTGGGGCTCGGGCATGTCCATGAGGGTCTGGTTGACGTAGGTGAGGAAGGGCTTGCGGTTTGAGGATGGAATCTCCAAGTGTTCCAGCTGAGAGAGGAGATCTGTGCTGGTCTTGATGGTGTCCCTGATCTCCAGCAGACAGTGTGGCTCTGTCCCTCCGGTCTGCCTCTCTGCCTGCTTTCTGTGGAGGTGGAGCTGAGGGTGGGTGTGCGTTGGTCCCTGGTGGTTGCTGCTTCTTCTTGCTCCATGTGTGAGAATCCTCCACGTCCTCTGGCATAGGGTGTGCAGCTGTCGGGGGGGTTCTCTGTCACGGGGCACTCTGTGGACACCTGCCCGGACATGGTCGCTGTCTCCTGGCCAGAAGAGGACTGGCTGTCTGTGGGCTGCTTGAGAGTGAGGGTAGACAGAGGGGCTGCTCCTCAGTGGCGGACCTCACCCTCCAGGAAGCTGCACTTTGTCATGACAAAGGTCTCCCGGTCGGTGAGCTTGACCGTGGCCTGGCCAGACTTCTTCAGGTGCAGCTTCCCGTACCAGGTGTGCATATGCTTCCACCACCCGAGGAGGACATCAGCAGTGTAGCCCAGGCTCTCCGCCTTCTCTCTCCAAGCCGCCTGCTTTCGCTTGGTGTCTCGATAGAGCCTGTGGCCCTTCCTCCACATATACTCATTCTCCCTCAGACACTCCAGCACCTCCTCCTCATGCTCCTCTGCGATGGAGTACTGCTTCCTCTCTCCCTTCTCCTTCTCCTTCTCCTTGCCTTGACTCTTCCTCCCTCTGGCAGGGCCTTTAGCATCAGGGCTTTCAGGGCTTTGGGACAGGTCTACCACAACAGCAGCAGGAGAAGCAGCAGGAGAAGCAGCAGGAGAAGCAGCAGGAG
>BLBF01000003.1:19262882-19283164 GCA_015471245.1 Laticauda colubrina | reverse complement strand
AGCAGCAGGAGAAGCAGCAGGAGAAGCAGCAGGAGAAGCAGCAGGAGAAGCAGCACCAGCACCAGCACCAGCAGCAGGAGCAGCACTAGCAGCAGAAGAAGCAGCAGCAGCAGAGTCAGCGCCAGGGGATGGGATGGTGGATCTATCCCTCTTGCCAGGGCTGGCAGAAGATGGCACAGGCTTCCTCTTCTTCCCCATGGTCTCTGATAAAGATGTCTGTGGCAGCAGGTCTTTCCTCTGAATGGTGACCTGCTTGCGAGCTGCCTCCTTTTATATCCATGGGGCTGATGCAATGCATCCTCCCCACATGCGCAGTGATCCGCTACTCATCCACTCTGCATCCGCTCTGCATCCGCTACGCATCCGCATCATCCACTACGCATCCGCTCTGCATCCACTACGCATCCCCTATGCATCCATTCTGCATCCGCTTCATCCGCTACGCATCTGCTCTTTCCGCTATGCGTCCGCTTTGCTATGCTCCTCTGGAAGCCCTTTGGACGTGCCATCCGCTTCTATCCACTTTTATCCACTAGGCTTCCGTTGAGCATCCATTTTACATCTGCGATATGTTCTCCCCCCCTCCGTTCCTTTCCGTTGTTGTCTGCTCTGTTTAAACAAATTTGGGGCACTTTTGAGAGCGGATAACAATGGATGGAAAATTTGCTCGTCTGCTGTGTCCTTTTTATATACATTTTGCATCCATTGGGCGATGTGACCTGGACTTAACTTCTTCAACCCAAAGCAAAGTCTGATCAAGTCATTCATAGAATTCAAAAGTTGTCTATCACTCAGGACAACATAACACAAATTTCTCCAATATGTTATTTCGATATGCTGGCTGATAATTCTGGGAAATGATGCCTCATACAATCAGATGAAAATAGGATCAGAAAGGGTAAAACACCATGTTCACCCACAAAATGAATACTAATAGAGGTGTAATGCCAATGGCAAGGAATATTCCCATTGAAGTTGTCTTTCCAACACAAAAATAAACTGTGTTAGTTATAAGGTAGAGAATATTTGATTTAACAGAATAACAGAGAGGGAAGGGACTTTGGAGGTCTTCTAGTCCAACCCTCTTATCAAACAAGATACCCCATACCATTTCAGATAAATGGCTTTCCAATCTCTTCGAAAAAGCCTCTAGTGATGGAGCACTCACAATATCTGAAGTCAAGCCCTTCCACTAGTTAATTGTTTTCATTTATTTATTTATTTGATTTGTCAATCACTTACAAGATAATAGGTATAAGTATAAACATAGTTATGAATACATGAAATATATATAAGAAAATTAAAGAAACAATAGGATAGGAATGGTAGGCACATTGGTATGCTTATGCACACCCCCTACAGAACTCTAAGGAAAGGGGTGAGGTCAATAGTAGAAGGTCTAAGGTTAAAGTTTCATTGTTAAGAAAATGTCTCATTAGGGCCTGTCACACTGGCTGACGGATGCAAAATGTTTGTAAAAAGGACACAGCGGACGAGAAAATGTTCCATCCATTGTTATCTGCTCTCAAAAGTGCCCCAAATTTGCATAACCAGAGTGGACAACAATGGAAAGGAACGGACAGGGGGAGGACGTAGCCAGGATGGAAAGCAGATGCTCCACGGAAGCCTAGTGGATGGAAGCGGATGGAAGTGGATGGCACATCCACAGGGCTTCCGGGGGAGCACAGCGAAGTGGACGCGCAGCAGAAAGAGCGGATGCAGAGTGGATGCAGAGCGGATGAAGCGGATGCAGAGAGGAAGCCTAGCGGATGCCTAGTGGATGCAGAGCGTTCACTGCGCATGCAGGGAGGATGCATTGCATCAGCCCCGCAGATATAAAGGGAAGCAGCTCGCAAGTAGGTCACCATTCAGAGAAAAGACCTGCTGCCAGACACAGCTCCAGCCAGCCAGCCAGCCAGCCAGCCAGCCAACAACCATGGGGAAGAAGAGAAAGCCTCTGCCATCTGCTGCCAGCCCTGGCAAGAGGGACAGGGCCACCATCCTACCCCCTGGCCCTGACTCTGCTTCTGCTGGGGCTTCTGCTGCTGGGGCTGACTCTGCTGGCACTGCTCCTGGTGCTGGGGCTTCTGCTGGGGCTTACTCTGCTGGCGCTGCTCCTGGTGCTGGTGCTTCTGCTGGTGCTTACTCTGCTGGCACTGCTCCTGGTCCTGCTGGTCCTACTGGTGCTCCTGGTTCTCCTGGTCCTGCTGGTCCTGCTGATGCTGCTGGCGCTGCTGGTGCTTACTCTGCTGCTGCTGATCCTGGTGCTGCTAGTGCTGCTGGCACTGCTGGTGCTTACTCTGCTGGTGCTGCTGGCACTGCTAGTGCTGCTGGTGCTACTGCTGGTGGTGGTGCTGCTGCTGGTGGTGGTGGTGGTGCTGGTGCTGCTGATGCTGCTTTTGCTGCTACTGTTGTTGCTGCTGCTGGTGGTGGTGGTGTGGAGGAGCAGCCCCTACAACCTCGAAGCCCCTCTGATGAGAGCCCAGATGGCCCTGCCAGAGGGAGGAAGATGCATACGTGAGAACGGGAGAGGAGGCAATACTCCATTGAAGAGGAACATGAGGATGAGGTGCTGGAATGGCTGAGGGAGAACAAGTATCTATGGCGGAAGGGACACAGGCTCTATTGAGACACCAAAAGGAAGCAGGCTTCTTGGAGAGAGAAGGCGGAGAGCCTGGGCTACATTTCGGAGGTGCTCCTCGGCTGGTGGAAGCACATGCACACCTGGTACAGGAAGCTGCATCTCAAGAAATCTGGCCAGGCCACAGTCAAGCTGATGGCCAAGTGCAGCTTCTTGGAGGGTGAGATCCGCCACCGAGGAGCAACCCCTCTCACAACCCTCTCTCTCAGGCAGCCCGCAGAGAGCCAGTCCTCTTCTGGCCAAGAGTCAGCTCCTGTGTCCAGGCAGATATCTGTGGAGCGTGCCATGATGGAGACCCCCCCGACAGCTGCACTACCCGTGGCGGAGCGTGTGGAGGACCCCCTGACGCAGTGGGAGCAAGGAGAGGGCACTTCCACCAGAGAACAACCCACAGTCACCCTCAGCTCCACCTCCACAGAAAGCAGGCAGAGAGGCAGACTGGAGAGGCAGAGCCACACTGTCCTGCTGGAGATCAGGGACACCATCAGAAGCAGCGTAGATTTCCTCTCTCAGCTGGTACACACCGATGTCCCATCCTCCAACCGCAAGCCCTTCCTCACCTACGTCAACCAGACCCTCATGAACATGTCGGAATCACAGTACCAGGTGATCAAGGACAGGATCACCGGTCTTCTTCACAACCCTCCAGACCCAGCTGAACCTGCTCCAACCCAGTCCAGGCCTGGTCCTCCACCCCAGGTGATGTCACTGCCCTTCCAAGGCTTTCCACAGGCCCTCACCTACCAAGGCTACGGCTACCAGGAGGTCCAGCAGCACAGGCAGCCCTTCCCAGTCCAGGCACAGGTACATTGGATGCCACCGGTGCCACCGATGCCACTGATGCCACTGATGCCACCGATGCCACCCACGCCACCGATGCCAGCCATGCCACAGATGCCACCAACACCACAGATGCCACCCACGCCTCACCTTGCTCAGCTGCAGATCAGACAGCCCCACTTCACTGCTCCTTCCTCCACCCCACAGCCAAGTCCAGCCTCAGAACATCTGTCATCGGTATTGGGACTGACATGCCATGTCCTGGAGGAAGGGGCTCTCAACATCACAGGACTGAGCCAGCTCTCTAAGAACTTCCTTCACACACCGTCCCCTGTTGTCTTCTCTGGGCTGGGCACCCCAATGACGCCTCAGACCAGCACTCCATCAGCAGCCACCTCCACAGCACCTGGACCCTTCACCCCTGAGACTGGGCACGCCTCAGAGTGACCAAGAAGAAGGCCAGACAATGGGTGGCTACCTGTTGACTTTATCTTTGCTTGGGACACTTGGGTCATTTTTCTTTTACACTTTGTTATTAATAAAGATTATCTTTGCTTCACACACTTGCTTCATTTATTTTATTAAATAAAGTCTTGGTGGAAACTATTAGAAATGGTTTAAGCCTTTGCATGCTTGTGGGATGGGTTAAGATAGCTGTGGGATGGGCAGGGATACCTTTGGGGTGTGTAATAACTGTGGGATGGGTAAGGATACCTGTGGAATGGGTAATAGCTATGGGATGGGTAATAGCTATGGGATGGGTAATAGCTATGGGATGGGTAATAGTTGTGGGATAGATAAAACTCCAGTGCAAGCATAGTGGGACTGTATGGTCCACCCTCCCAGGTGCCACACCTATGGCCCTTCATTATCAATAACAATGTAATCATTGATCCACACATTTCAACATAAACACAACTCTTTATTAAATGCCCTGTTCATTGTAGGGCCACTCAACATATATGGCCCAATCTCATCAGTGTGATGAGACAGGCTGAAGGAAGCATCCATTAAGCATCTACTATCCTATCTTGCCACTCCACTGCTCCAGCTGGGGCGTTGCACCAGTGTTTCAGGAGGTTGCGCTGCTTCTTCCCTTCACGTGAAGCTCTGTTGGGGCCTTGCACATCCTCAGTGTCTATCAGGTTTTGCCCTTGCTTCCATTCCCCAGGCTCCATGTCCCCATTGCTTTGTTGGAGGTCTACGAGCCTGTTCTGCAAGACTGGGTAGCGGGTGCGCATGAGATTGTGCAGGATGCAGCAAGCTTCCACGATCCTCCTCATGGTCTGTGGGCGATGCTGCATGGTGGTGAGAAGTACCTGGAACCTGTTGGCCAGGATGCCAAAGGCATTTTCTACCACCCGCCTTGCCCTGGACAGCCTGTAGTTGAAGATCCTCTCTTCACGGGTGAGGCATCTGGAAGTGTAGGGCTTCATAAGGTAGGTTCTGGGGGAGAAGGCGTCATCCCCCACAATGAAGTAGGGCACATCTTGTGTGTCGTTGGGCAGGGGGTCTGGATCTGGGAAGCCCATGATGAGGCTGCTTTCCAGCCCCTCCTTGAGGTGACTGGCGTTTTATACCTGGGCATCTGAAAATGAGCTGTTGCCTGAAGCATCAATGTACATTAACTTGTAGTCAGCATCGACCATGGCAAAGAGGATGATGCTGAAGAAGCCCTTGTAGTTGAAATAAGTGGACCCTGACTTGGCTGGAGCTTTGCAGGCCACGTGCTTGCCATCTGTGGCTCCAACGGTGTGGGGGAAGTTCCACTTCTGATACCACTGCTCTGCAACTTTTTTCCAGCCTTCTTCAGTGGAGGGGCACTGGAGGAGCTCCTCCAGGTATTCTACAATGATGGCCTGCACCACTTCTCTGACCACAATGCTGATGGTGTTGTGTGGCCGGAAGTTGGTGCTCTGCTTGGTCAGCTTGGTCTCAGTCACTCCATAACTTTGTCAAGCATGGCTGGCAGCATCCTCATGAAGTTCTGGAATGCACAAGGGTCTTCGTTCCTCAGCTCCACCATCAGCTTGTTATACAGTCCGTACTCTGCTCTTCTGGTGATCCATCTTCGGACCCAGACACTTCTTGGACGCCTCCTTTTCTTCCCGTAGAACAGGTGAAAGAGCCTGTAGATGGCTTTGCACTGTTGTAGAACAATGGTGGCTACCAAAAGGAGTGTGTGATGATCCATGGTGGAGATGACTGGATGCTGTGGAAGAGCAAGAGCCAGATGAAGGCTGAAGAGGTCTGCACCAGAGGGCTGCTGGACTGAAAGTGCGATCCAGGTGAGCTCCTCCCCCTTTTTATAGGAAATATAGGTTTTTCACTCGGTGTCCTTTTGCATCCTCTAGACATCCTGCAGACATCCGAAATATCCGAGATACGTCCCCTATGCAAACGTTTTTTCCGTTTTAATGCTTTGTATGCTAACTGCGTCCGCTTTCATCCTTTCTCTGTCCGTGCTACTAGAGCTGTGTGTCCGTTCCACGTCCGTTTCACTTCCTCCCTGTGTCTGTTTTCCGCTGGAGCGGATGCGAGTTGCGCGGATGCGAGTTGCGCGGATGTGCAGCGGAAGCCTAGCGGATATAGCGGACGCGTAATGGATGATGATGGATATAGAACGGATGTTCCCCGTATGCGTTGCAGATGCAGAACGGACGCGTTGGATACATTTTCCGCTCAAAAAGTTTTGTGCAGCTCAAAACTTTTTGAGCGGATGAAATGTCAGTAGACGGATGCTGGACGGATGGAGAGGATGAAAAACGGAGGCAGTGAGTACAGAACGGAAGCATCGCATTAACCAATGGATGGCATGTGTTTCTCTCTGTTTTACATCCTCTTTCCATCCATTGGTGCTGTGTGACAGGGGCTTTAGTTCTAGATTGCCTCTCTCCTTGCTTAGTTTCCATTCATTGTTTCTTGTCTTGTTTCATTATCTCCTGAAATAACAATATCACCACAATGAGATATGAGTATCTCATGAAAATGCTATTCTCACTTTGAGTAATATTGTGATAGTTTTCTCAGGTCAGAATGGCTAATCACCTGTAAAGGTAGCCCTTGAACTATGACCATATGGTGAATGACTATTCAAAGTTATAATAGCACTGAATGAATGATGTTTATAATTGGTTTTCACAATTCCATCTGTTCCATCACCCCTATGATCACATCTGGGGATTTGGCAACCCATTCGCACTTATGACCAATTCCCAAGTGCTCCATAAATATGGGGTCACCATTTACAGTTTTACCTGCTGACTTCTCCAGAAGGTCAATGAGGAAGCTAGTAGAAGATTGCACATTGCCCTGGTAAATCTCTTTCACTCAGCCCCTCTATACTATGCCATGCTAGCTATTCATGCACCTCCACATACTTTTTGCACATGTCACACTGTCTATCCTGTGTGACACTCCTTGTGCCCCCTCCCCTACTTATGCAGGGCCTCTTGTGCACCACCTCAAACCCTCAAGCATGTTCTCCAACCATCCCTGACCTCACCTCACCTCTCACACATACTCTTGTATTCTTGTGTAGATTCTTACATCATCACCAACTCTCTCTGGCACTCCCTGCATGTTCCCTTGCTCCTTCCCACCACCTGGCAGATGTTTATCTTATATTATCTCCCTACTGGCCTAGGACTTGCAATTTCCTCTCAGCTTCCCCACTATTGGGACCTCCAACTTCTTCCCAGCTTCCCCCTTGTCTTTGGTTATTGGAAGTCAGCAGGAAATTGCCTCACCTAATGACCATTGGATTCAGTTCATGATGGCAACCAGAATGGTAGGAATTGCCATCATTATGTGATACGGTCCCACTATGATCACATGGCTTACAGTGGAAATTCCTGTCCCACTTGCCCTCATAAGTCAAGGACAACCTGTAATCCTTCTTTCCTTCTTATTTTACTGTGTGGTTTGATCTCTACAAATATCTTCATAAAATATAACAAACCTTCCAGTCTAATTTATCCATGTGCTTGATGGTGACCTATATGTGGATCTTTTTATCAACAATGTCATTTTGAAACTGCCTGATTTGGAATAATAGGAAAATGGAATCCAATAAATTACAAAGTACATCTATCATAAAGAGCACAGTTTTCCATTAGGTTGGTTGTTGCTAAAGACAACACTACACAAACTACAAGAGCTGGTTTGGTGTTGTGGTTAAGGAATCAGGTTAGAAACTGGGAGACAGTGAGTTTTAGTCCCATTTTAGGGAAAAAGCCAGCTGGGTGACATGGTCCAGTCCCTTTCTCTCAGGCCTAGAAAGCAGGCAAACCACTTTCAATAAACTTACCAGGAAAACTGCAGGGACTTCTCCAGGCAGTCACGAGAACTCAAAGTCACTCCAGGCAGTCACTAGAACTCAAAGTCACTCCAGGCAGTCACTAGAACTCAAAGTCACACACATTAGAACTCAAAAGCACACAAATAATACTATAACCTATTACTAATTTATTGTGGCTAATGCTAATTGTTTTCTTTAAATATAATTCTAGGAGTAATTTCAAATAATAGTAATAATAAACTTACTATTAACAAGTCAATTCAATCTGTACCATCTACTCTGAGGGTCATGTTAAAACTGCAGATCTTATGGTTGAAACAGCACCTAATTTTGGATTGAACTGCTTCCTTCCCACCTGTTGCTTTTTCTAATTTTTTTGTCAGGGGAAGCGTTCTATAGAGAACAAAACTTTCTACACACATATTTGCCATATTGATTGGTCCTAACAAAGGTATTGCTCAACTATGAATTTTAAATTTGTATTTAATAGACTAACTTGGCTGTTCTTGCTTTTATCTCCAGAGGTAGGCTTAGCATAAATATTACTTATTTTCCCATTTGTGACAGAAAACTGATATTCAGTGCTGTGCAAACTTCAGAATTAAAATCAGGGAAAAAATATCTACAGAATTTTATTTACTGCCTAATTAGATTCATGATAGTTTAAAATTAAACAGAATGGTATTAACACAACAGCATAGAACCCACAAACTAGAATTAGAATTAGAATTCATTATTGGCCAAGTGTGATTGGACACAAAAGGGATTTGTCTTGTTGCAAATGCTTTCAGTGTACATAAAAGAAAAGATACATACATCAAGAGTCAAGAATCATCAAGTACCACACTTAATAGTCATAGGATGCAATAAGCAATCAAATCATACTAGGGAACAGTCAATGTAAATCATAAGGATACAAGCGACAAAGTTACAGTCATACAGTCACAAATGGGAGGGGATGGGTGATAAGGAGTGATGAGAAGATTAGTAGTAATAGTATTGCAGAGTTTGTAAATATTTGGACAGTGTTGAGGGAATTATTTGTTTAGCAGAGTGATGGCATTTGGGGAAAAACTGTCTTTGTGTCTAGTTGTTCTGGTATACAGTGCTCTACAACTACCAACTAATTAAGGTAACCCTCATAGCATTGGCACCCAAACACCTTGTTGACAATCCAGGTCTTAACAGCTTACCAAAGGCCAGAAATGGTGGGGCATTCTGGATCTTGGAAGGCAAAGTGTTCCAAATTTGGGGACAGGTGTGTCACAATGGTATTCCTTTCGTCTCATATGTGTGAGAATTCTTATTTTACTTTTTGCTATAGAAGCACACAGACAGATGAAATATAACTACCTATCAATCCTTTAAGAACTAGGAAATCACTTTTAATTGAACCTATGAGCATGGATGAATAGATCATAGCAGGTTCTGACCAGTTCTGGAGAACTAGTCGTGAAAATTTTGAGGAGTTAAGAAAACCAGCAAAAACCACCTCTGACTGGCCCTGCTTGCTTCCTGAGTCCCAGCTGATTGGCTGGGTCTTTTTTTGTTGCCCTGCACAGGAGAATGGAGCTGGAAATCAGGTTCGTGGGGTGGGGTGGGAATGGGATTTTGCAGTAACCTCCTCCTGCCACACTAATTAAGCCACGCCTACCAAGCCATGCTCAAACAAACTGTTAAATTGTCAGAGGGAGTAAAATTGAAACCTTGTAGCAAGTATTTATACTGTAATGCTTGTAGTCAAGAAAAGAGTAAGGTTACTCCAGCAAACAGACTAAATGGGTTTAAGATCAAAGAACCTTTAGAGGTTGTGTTTGCTGACATAATTGGTCCTAAGAAAGACAAGTTTAGGAGGTACCTGTTATATTTTGAGTATTATGGACCATTACTCAAGATACGGTTTCTGCTATCTTATGGAAAACAAAACAGAAACATTCCAACATTTCTTTAATTGGCTAAGGTTTGCTGAGAGAAAAATGAAAAGTAAAGTAATTACTTTAGTAACTGATAATGGGACTGAGTTGTTAACAAAATATTCCAAAATATGTTAAAATTGGCTGGTGTTGAGCATAGTCGTTCTGCACCTTACAGACCACAACATAACTCGTTTATAGAACGAAGAGGGCAAACATTACAAGCCATGGCTTGCACTATGTTATCTGATTCAGGTTTACCTGAAACACTGTGGGGTGAAGCCATAATGTGTAGCAACCATGTTTTAAATAATGTAGTAAATACAACAACTGGAGAATTGCCATTCACTCATTGGCATGGCAGAAAGCCAAATTTAAGTTATTTACACACATTTGGAGCTCCAGCATGGGTGCATATTCCCTCACAAGTAAGACTAAAAGGGCAGCATAGAGCTAAGAACTTTTTTTTTGTGGGTTATGAGGCCAACCACAGATCATTTAGATTTTGGGATCAAGGCACATCTCATGTTTATTGTAGTGCTAGTGCCAAATTTCTTGAGTATGTTGGGTGGGATAAACTGGAACAGGAATCCAGCAATGACATTATTATTGACAGCCAAATAGACCCTAAAGATAAAATCAGTACACCCCAAATAGCCATTAAAGAGGAAGGACAGGAGGTAGTAGGAGAACGGGGACAGGAAGAGGTAGAAGAACAGGAACAGATGGCGCAGGAAAATCCACCAGTAAGTCCTGTATTACCAAGACGTTCAACCCGAGTAACACGACCACCTGATAGATATCAGGCTAGTATGCCAAATGAACACAGTTCCAAGTAACTAAAGTGAACTGAAAATGTATCCTGCTATGGATCAAACTGCTTGGCAGAAAGCAATGGATAAGGAACTAGAATCATTAAAAAAATTGGATGTATATGAAAATATTAAGTTACCACCAGGTAAATATGCCATAGGATGTAAATGGATATATAAACTGAAGATAGGTATAGATGGGACTGTTACCCATAAAGCCAGGTTAGTAGCACAAGGGTTCAATCAGACAGCAAATGACTATGATGAGGTGTTTGCACCTAGTCTGAAGGCTACTACATGAAGGGCAGCATTAGTGTGGGCAGCCAAGGAGAAATACATTGTAAATCATTAGGATGTAGAGACAGCTTATCTGCATGTACCATTGCAACACACTATATATTTAAAGAAACCTTTGGGTCTCAAAAATGATAATACTGATAATGATTGCTGGAAATTGAAAAAGAATCTTTATGGTTTAAAGCAATCAGGATATGAGTGGAACCAATGTATAGTTAAAAATTAACTAAGATAGGCTTTGTAGCTGGCATGGCTGATTCATGTTTGTTTAAAAGAGAAAATAATGGTGTAATGTCATTGTTGCTATTGTTTACTGATAAAATAGCATTAATCACCAAAACTGAACAAGAAGCTGCTGAGATAATTTCACTATTGGAAAAGAAATTTAAGATAAAACAATTAGATAAATCAAACATTATCTTGGTTTAAAGATAGATAGAACTAGGGGAGGATACAAGATCTCACAGGCAGATAAAATTAACCAATCACTAAAAAGTTATAAAATGGAACTTTGTAATCTAGCTAAAACACCAATGAGCCAGGAATTTAGCCATAGTGATGTTCAAAGTCCTGTTTTTGATAAGAATATTTATCAGTCCTTGATTGTTTATCTTATCTCAGTAATTGAGATAAGATAAATATCGTTTATCTTATCTCAGTAATTGGTCAAGGCCAGATATTGCATACAGTGTTAATCAATTAGCGAGATTTAAAGCTGAGCCCACTGAAAGGCACTGGCAAGCTGCTAAACGTGTGTTAGGATATCTGAAACAGACAATGCATTATGCATTGTATTTGGAGCCAAAAGATGAACTGAATTTGACTGTATATGCTGATGCACGTTTTGCTACAGACATAAATACACGAAAATCTACATCAGGTACTGCTGTATTATTGGGAAAAGCATTGATTGGATGGAGATCTAGTAGACAGAAACATCTAAGTTTGTCAACAATGGAGGCTGAATTATCATGTTTGTCTTTACTATGTACAGATTTAGTTTTATATAAGCAATTATTAATTGATATGGGAATTAATGTAACAGATCCTATTGTTGTTTATGAAGATAACCAATCAGCAATACAGATGGCTTCAAATATTGCTGTTAAAACAAGAAGTAAACACACTGATTTTAGATATTTAAATGTGATACAATGTGTTCAAAGTAAGATGATTAAGCTAGAATACTGTATGTCAGAAAACAATATAGCAGATCATTTTACAAAGGCCCAAGGCTCTATAAAGCATAAGACTAGCTGTGAAGATTATGGACTTAGAATGTAAGGTTGTATATATTATCTTACCCAAAAGGGGAGAATGTTAGGAATATGAAACACCTAACAGGTATTTGGGTTAGAAATATATAAACCAGGATAAACATTTTAATACTGTCTCTTTAAGGGAATGCAAGAGCATGCAATTGGGTGTGGTTTCTCAAATGGCCATAAGATGGAGCCAGAAACCTGGTTTGTCTTCATCTGAGTCTCTGAAGAGAAAAGAATGTGTCTTTATTTCCTTCTGTTGGAAAGTATTGCTATTGCTCCATTTTCTCCTAATTGACTAATATTACTGGATTTAATGTAAGTCTGATACTTAACTGTTTGTGACACTGTACTTTGTTACTGGAATATCCCTGGATTGAAAAACTGACTGATTAACCTGTGAATGACTTTTGGACTGCTTATTTTGGACTTTGCTTAAACCTTTCTGCAAGTAAAAACCTACATTAACTGTACAGTGTATCTGTGTACTGAGTGTGTATTATTCCAACACTACTCTCTGTACGTCTCCCTGAATGCGCTCAGTCTCCTAACAGGGAATTACCTCAACACTGGTAGTAAAAGTTTTTGAATTTCACCACTGGATCATAGATAAATCTATTATCTCCAAGTAGCAGATTGGCCACTGAACCTTGTCCCATTTGATGTTTCTGAGTCAACTTCAAAGAAAAATGCTACACTGCAGCATTGTGATAGCATCCTCAGATCATATTCTACCTGTCTTGAGGTGAAGATAATGTCCAACATGTAGGCACTTGTACATAGCAAACCCAAGTTCTCTTGAGAAAGACCCAAGATCCCAATGATCCAATGGAGACTATAAATCCCTGAACCCATTGACTTCTCTTCTCAGAGGTGGGATTCTACTGATTTGGCCCAGTTTGGGTGGGCTGGTAGCTCCAAAGATCAGTTGTTGGGCCTAACCACCTACCCTAGCTCTAGTCTGTGCTTTACTTCCTGGTTTTCCAGCTCAGCTGCTTCACATGGCACAATGGATTGCCGCGTATCAGCTTTTTACACACAGGGCTTGCAGCAAGTGAGTTGTAAACACAGTGCATGTGCGAAGCACATACTCACTGGACCAGTTGTTACCAGTGATAATATTCTACTGGTTCAGCCCAATTCTGCTGAGCTGGTACCACTGAAGAACAATGGAGACCGAACCGGTTCTCTCCAATGCTCTGCTCACCCACCCGCCTGGGCTCCCATATTAACCTTTATGTCCTGCTTTTGAAGCTCAGCTACTTTGTGCAGCACAGCAGATTGCCACGCGTTAGCTGCTGAAGCAACAAGGAGAATGCAGGATTGCAGGAAGCAAGTTGGAAAGCCTCTGTGCCTGCACAAAGTGTGCATTTTGCATGCATGCGCACACGAATTGCTTCCACCAAGCCACACCCACCAAACCAGTAGTAAAAATTTTTGAAATGCATCACCAGTTGAATCCAACTGTCTATTCCCCTAGCATGACAATTAAAGTCTTCTAATACCAAAGGTATCAGTCCTAGAATGACTTATAGGATCTGGAGTGGCTGGTTCTGGATGATGGGTCAATGGGTTATTGGATGATGGGTTAATTCATTAATAGCAGCCCTATTCAATCCATAAAGATGCTTACTTTCCATCACTGTTCTCTTTCTACCTTCTAGCTACACTTAAGGTAGTTTCTATCAGCAATAATTAATTGTATAGATGCAAGTGATCATTTTCTCGCTATCATATGAAGTTTTGCTGCTGTGGTAATGATTTTCTTTTTCTCTCCTTCCCTTTCTCTCCCTCTCTTCATGTAAACTTCCATACATATTTCCTAAATTATATTCTATAACAGTTAAATTGCAAGATAGAAAACAGCAACCTGGGCAATCCACGGTGATGAATCCTTGAAACAAATGTGGGTTGCAACAAATTACGCTGAAAAAAAACATGTGGCAGTCTTAAGCCATTTCCCCCCATGTAGCCTGGCAAGCTAACAAGATAAGATAGAAAATGAATATCAGTTTCACAGTCTGATTCTTCTGGCATCAGTTTCAACAATTGTTGGGATACATTTTTTCTTGCTTTTATTTTCATTCCCTCTCTCCTCTCTTTTGCTTCTTGCATTTCTCACATTAGACAACAGAAAGCACAAGGAAAGATAACTGCTATGTTTAACCAAATAGCCAAGTAATGCCTGCTGCTTTCATTATTCTCTGGGTGATGATGGCAGTCAGATTAATCAAAGGTGGCAACAAATGGGAAAATTTCATAAAAGAAATAGTTCAAATACGTCCTGGGATATTGACAGTTATTGTTGCGAGATAACAAGGGAATAAGCTTGTAACCATTTTTTTTACTGATTATAAAAACTTGAATTACCTTTTTGGGCTTCTGGCATACCATTGATTGATTGCAGTTGTGATTTCCTAATTGAGTTGTTCTGTTGTTTTTCAGGTTTTTAATTTCTCATTTGCCACCCAGAGTCAGAACAGAGAGGTGTGGCCATGTAAAAAAATTAAATTAAATTAAACTCCAAACAACACCCCAGTTTCCAAAGATTGGTAGTACTGTAGATTCGCACTATTCTGAGGTAGAAAACAAACAAAAAAATGTAAGATTAGCCTTAATGCAGAGTTATTATACTCTTTTAAAGGAATAAATTTCTATATCTAGGAATAACAAAAAAAAATCTTGGGGCCACATGAATAAGGGATCATTTTACCCACTTTTGATCACTTTCATGTTCATCTTACTCCATGGGTGTCAAACTCACCATATCAGGTTGCCATTATGTGATGTACTATGACATTTTCCACCTTTGCAGAGCTAAGGTGGGCATGGCCTGCACACAACACATCCAGCTCTCGGGGTGCCAGTTTGGCACTCCTGATCTACTCCATTCCTTATTTTTTCCTCACTACTCCCTTTAAGGAGGGCTTGAGAGGAATAAGTGTGGGTTTGGGTGTTATAACCCAAACCTGACTCTCCAAAAACAACCAAATCACTTTGAATCTACAGCTTAATTTTATTAGGATGCGAACATTAAAAGAGTGTAGACTGGACTCTCAGCAAATTAATGTCAGTTTGTTGGGTGGCCCTGAACAAGACAGAACCATAGTTTATATACTCTTGCTCTATTACATTACAAACGTAAAATGAAGAAGAAGGCAGGCACGGAACAATATTGGAATATTTTGGTAAACTCATCTTTATGACTTATTATTTATCAATTCCTACTAGGTCAACATGACATATCAGTGAATTTCAACAGTTTGTTTATTGGGTCACAGATAGTGAATACAGCTCACATGTATAAGTAGTCTTCAACTTACAACTCCAATTAAGCCCAAAACTTCCTTTGCTAAGCAAGGCAATTATTGAGTTTTGCGCCCTTTTATGATCTTTTTTGCCATGGTTGTTAAGTGAATCATGCAGCTATTAAGTGAATCTGGCTTCCCCCATTGATTAATTACAAATGGTGATTACAGGATCCTGGGACAGTGCAACTGTCATAAGTACATGCCAGTTGCCAAGCACCCAAACTTTAATCACATGACCATAAGGATGCTGCAACAGTTGTAAGCATGAAAACTGGTTATAAGTCACTTTTTTCAGTTGTTGTAATTTCAAATGGTCAATAAACAAATGGTTGTAAGTCAGGGATTACTTGTATATGGGAGAAGGTACTTTTTATCATCATGTCTTTTTACCATATGTCATTTCTTTTTAGAAGAAGGTATCTCCTTATAAATGATTGATAATTTGGAACTACATCAAGATTGTCAAGAATGGAGAAGGTACTTAATTGTTTGACTGATTATATTTCATCAAGTAGTTTTTGACTCCTAACAATAACATAGATTTTCTCCATGATGATCTGTCCCTCATCTGGTTTTTCAAGTCTTCAAACAGTATACTCATCACCACTGTAAATAAGTCTGTAAAAGAGAATAAGAGGATGGCCAGCAGCAAGGTGGACTCATTCAACTTGCTGATGGCCATCCTCTTTCTTTTCTTCCAACATTCCCAGCGTTACAGCTTTTTTCAAGAGTTGGGCTTTCCTCTCTTTTTCAGAGAGCTGGGTTTTTTCATATTATAGGACAATTCCACAAAAGTAGGTCAATTCAGTAGAAAAGTTCAAAATGGAAATAAAAAGCTGAATTGTTCAAGAAGAATTGAACCCCAGGCCAAATCAATGCAAAAAAGAAAAAAAACCAATCAAAAGATACTGTTTTTTCTTTTCTTCTTTCATAGACATATGAGACATATGAGCAAAAATATACAGGGAAAAGAATAATTTCAAATATGGTATTGAAGTGATTTGTGATAAGGCAATAAACTAATTAGTTCACTTAGTCTCTTTTCTACCCATTTGTGTCAAAAAACTAAAGCCCATGTCACACAGAAGCAATGGATGGAAAGAGGATATAAAATGAAGAGAAACACTTGCCATCCATTGGTTAATGTGATGCATCCATTCTGTACTCACTGCCTCCGTTTTTCATACTCTCTATCTGTCCAGCATCCGTCTACTGACATTTCATCCACTCAAAAAGTTTTGAGCTGCACAAAACTTTTTGAGCGGAAAAAGTATCCAACGCATCCATTATATATCTACTCCACATACAGGGAACATCTGTTTTACGTCCATCGTCATCCATTACGCATCCGCTATATCCGCTAGGCATCCATTGCGCGTCCATGCAACTCGCATCCGCTCCAGCAGAAAACGGTCACAGGAAGGAAGCGAAACAGACGCGGAACGGACACGCAGCGTTAGTAGCACAGACATAGAAAGGATGAAAGCAGATGCAGCTCCCATACAAAGCATTAAAATGGAAAAAACATTCGTATAGGGGATGTATCTCGGATATTTAGGATGTCTACAGGATGCCTAGAAGATGCAAAAGGACACCTAGCAGAAAACCTATATTTCCTATAAAAAGGGGGAGAAATCACCTGGATCTCACTTTCAGTCCAGCAGCCCCAGCAACCCAAGATCTGGCTCTTGCTCTTCCACAGCATTCAGTCATCTCCACCATGGATCATCACGCACTCCTTTTGGTAGCCGCCATCATTCTATAACAGTGCGAAGACCTCTACAGGCTCATTCACTTGTTCCATAGGAAGAAAAGGAGGCATCCAAGAAGTGTCTGGGTCTGAAGATGGATCACAAGAGGAGCTGAGTATGGACTGTATAAAAAGCTGATGGTGGAGCTGAGGAATGAAGACTCTCGTACATTCCAGAACTTCATGATGATGCCACCAGCCATGCTTGACGAAGTTGTGGAGCGGCTGAGACCCAGGTTGACCAAGGCAAACACAAACTTCCGGTCCAACCTGGACCCTGGGCTGAAGGTGGCACTGACTCTGTGCCACCTGGCCTCAGGAACCACGTACAGGAGCATGCAGTACACCTGGAGGGTGCCACACAACACCATCAGCATTGTGGTCAGAGAAGTGGTGCAGGCCATCATCAAAGAATACCTGGAGGAGCTCCTCCAGTGCCCCTCCACTGAAGAAGGCTGGAAGAAAGTTGCAGAGCAGTGGTATCAGAAGTGGAACTTCCCCCACACCGTTGGAGCCATAGATGGCAAGCACGTGGCCTGCAAAGCTCCAGCCAAGTCAGGGTCCACTTATTTCAACTACAAGGGCTTCTTCAGCATCATCCTCTTCACCAAGGTCGATGCTGACTACAAGTTCATGTACATCGATGCTTCAGACAATGGGTCAGCTTCAGATGCTCGGGTATACAACGCCAGTCACCTCAAGGAGGGGCTGGAATGCAACCTCATCATGGGCTTCCCAGATCCAGGCCCCCTGCCCAACGACATGCAAGATGTGCCCTACTTCATCATGGGGGATGACGCCTTCTCCCTCAGAACCTACCTCATGAAGCCCTACACTTTCAGATGCCTCACCCGTGAAGAGGGGATCTTCAGCTACAGGCTCTCCAGGGCAAGGAGAACGCCTTTGACATCCTGGCCAAGAGGTTCCAGGTACTTCTCACCACCATGCAGCATCGCCCAGAGACCGTGAGGAACATCGTGGAAGCTTGCTGCATCCTGCACAATCTCATGCGGACCCACTACCCAGTGTTGCAGAACAGGCTCGTGGACCTCCAACAAGGCAATGGGGACATGGAGCCTGGTGAATGGAGGCAAGGGCGAAACCTGATAGATACTGTGGATGTGCAAGGCCCCAACAGAGCTTAACTTGAAGGGAAGAAGCAGCGCAACCTCCTGAAACACTGGTGCAACTCCCCAGTTGGAGCAGTGGAGTGGCAAGACAGGATGGTAGATGATTAATGGATGCTTCCTTCAGCCTGTCTCATCACACTGATGAGATTGGGCCATGTATGTTGAGTGGCCCTAAAATGAATAGGGCATTTAATAAAGAGTTGTGTTTCTGTTGAAATGTGTTGATGAATGATTAAATTGTTATTGATAATAAAGGGCCATAGGTGTGGCACCTGGGAGGGTGGACCATACAGTCCCACTATGCTTGCACTGGAGGTTTATCTATCCCACTGCTATCCTTACCCATCCCACAGCTATTACCCATCCCACAGGTATCCCTGCCCCTCCCACAGGTATCCCTGCCCATCCCACAGGTATCCCTGCCCATCCCATTGCTATCCTTACCCATCCCACAAGCATGCAAAGGCTTAAACCATTTCTAAAAGTTTCCACCAAGACTTTATTTAATAAAATAAATGAACCAAGTGTGTGAAGCAAAGATAAACTTTATTAATAACAAACGGTAAAATGAAAATGACCCAAGTAAAGTGTCTCAAGTCAACAGGTAGCAACCCAGTCTCTGGCACTCTTCTCAGTCACTCTGAGGCATGCCCATAGTCTCAGGTGTGAAGGGTCGAGGTGCTGTGGAGGTGGCTGCTGCTGGAGTGCTGGTCTGAGGCGCCAATGGGGTGCCTCACAACAAGAGGACAACAGGGGATGGTGTGTGGAGGAAGCTCTCAGAGAGCTGGCTCAGTCCTGTGATGTTGAGAGCCGCTTCCTGACATGGGGTGTCAGCCCCAATACTGATGACAGATGTACTGAGGCCGGGCTTGGCTGTGGGGTGGAGGAAGGAGGAGTGTAGTGGGGCTGTCTGGTCTGCAGGTGAGAGAGGTGAGGCGTGGGGTGCATCTGTGGCGTGGGTGGCATCGGTGGCGTGGGTGGCATCGGTGGTGTTCGATGAACCTGTGCCTGGACTGGGAAGGGCTGCCTGTGCTGCTGGAACTCCTGGTAGCCATAGCCTTGATAGGTGAGGGCCTGTGGAAAGCCTTGGAAGGGCTGTGACATCACCTGGGGTGGAGGAGCAGACCTGGACTGGGTTGCAGCAGGTTCAGCTGGGCCTGGAGGGTTGTGCAGAAGACTGGTGATCCTCTCCTTTATCACCTGGTACTATGATTTGGACATGTCCATGAGGGTCTGGTTGACATAGGTGAGGAAGGGCTTGTGGTTTGAGGATGGTATGTTGGTGTGTACCAGCTGAGAGAGGAGATCTACGCTGCTTTTGATGGTGTCCCTGATCTCCAGCAGGACAGTGTGGCTCTGCCCCTCTGGTCTGCCTCTCTGCCTGCTTTCTGTGGAGGTGGAGCTGGCGGTGGGTGTGGGTTGGTCTCTGGTGGCAGTGCCCTCTCCTTGCTCCCACTGTGTCAGGGGGTCCTCCACGGGCTCCATCATGGGGAGTGCAGCTGTCGGGGGGGTCTCTGTCATGGGACGCTCCACAGATACCTGCCTGGACACAGGAGCTGACTCTTGGCCAGAAGACGACTGGCTCTCTGTGGGCTGCCTGAGAGAGAGGGTAGACAGAGGGGCTGCTCCTCGGTGGCAGATCTCACCCTCCGAGAAGCTGCATTTGGCCATCACGTAGGTCTCCAGGTCAGTGAGCTTCACCGCAGCCTGACCAGACTTCTTGAGGTGCAGCTTCCCGTATCAGGTGTGCATGTGCTTCCACCACCCGAGGAGGACCTCTAAAGTGTAGCCCAGGCTCTCCGCCTTCTCTCTCCAAGCCGCCTGCTTTCTCTTGGTGTCTCGATAGAGCCTGTGTCCCTTCCGCCATAGGTACTCGTTCTCCCTCAGCCATTCCAGCACCTCATCCTTATGTTCCTCTTCGATGGAGTATTGCCTCCTCTCCCTATCTCACGTATGCCTCTTCCTCCCTCTTGCAGGACCTTCTGGGCCCTCATCAGAGGGGCTTTGAGGTTCTAGGGGCTTGTCCACCACACCACCAACCGCAGCAACAACAACAACAGCACCAGCACCAGCACCAGCAGCACCA
>BLBF01000003.1:19164997-19262872 GCA_015471245.1 Laticauda colubrina | reverse complement strand
GCAGCACCAGCAGCACCAGCAGCACCAGCAGCACCAGCAGCACCAGCAGCACCAGCAGCACCAGCAGCACCAGCAGCACCAGCAGCACTAGCAGGACCAGGATCAGCACCAGCAGAGTAAGCACCAGCAGAATCACCAGCACCAGGAGCAGCTCCAGCAGAGTAAGCACCAGCAGAAGCACCAGCACCAGGAGCAGCGTCAGCAGAGTAAGCACCAGCATAAGCACCAGCACCAGGAGCTGCACCAGCAGAAGCCCCAGCACCAGCAGAGTCAGCCTGAGCAGCAGAAGCCCCAGCAGAAGCAGAGCCAGGGCCAGGGGGTGGGATGGTGGCCCTGTCCTTCTTGCCAGGGCTGGCAGAAGATGGCACAGGCTTCCTCTTCTTCCCCATGGTTGTTGGCTGGAGATGTGTCTGGAAGCAGGTCTTTCCTCTGAATGGTGACCTGCTTGCGAGCTGCATCCTTTTATATCCGCAGGGCTGACGCAATGCATCCTCCCCGCATGCGCAGTGAACGCTTTGCATCCGTTAGGCATCTGCTAGTCATCCGCTAGGCATCCGTGATATATCCACTGTATCCGCTCGGCATCCGCTCTGCATCCACTCCTTCCACTGCGTGTCCGCTTCGTTGTGCTCCCCCAGAAGCCCTGCGGATGTGCCATCCGCTTCCATCCGCTTCCATCCACTAGGCTTCCATAGAGCATCCGCTTTACATCCTCGCTACGTCCTCTCCCCGTCCGTTCCTTCCCATTGTTGTCCACTCTGTTTATGCAAATTTGGGACACTTTTGAGAGTGGATAACAACGGATGGAACATTTTCTCATCTGCTGTTTCCTTTTTACATACTTTTTGCATTCGTCGGCCTATGTGACAGGCCCTTAACTTATAAAACTTCATAGAAGGGTGGTTCTGGCTTTCCTGCAGACTGCAAGACCATTTTGCTTTCTTCCTCAACTCAATGAAGTATCCAGCATGAGCTGAATAGTTCCTTCAAAATACGGGCTGTCTTTCTTTCTCTTTAGGAAGGGAGGGAGGAAGGAAGGAAGGAAGGCATTCCATCTACAATATACCAATGACCCAACTACTTCAATTCTGATTCATATTGTTTTATTTATTTATTTTATTTATCAAAAGCTTACAATACAACAGAAACAATAATAAACATAAGTTTAAATACAAGAAATAGGAACTAATAATTGGGGACAATGGGACAGGGATGGTAGGCACGATTGTGCACTTATGCACACTCCTTACAGACCTCTTAGGAATGGGGTGAGGTCAATAGAAGTTATTTTGAGGGTAAAGGAGTGGGGGTTTGAGCAGGTGACAACAGAATCAGGCAGTGAGTTCCAGACATTGACCACTCTATTGCTGAAATCATACTTCCTGCAATCGAGTTTGGAGGGTTTTTTTTTTTTTTTTTTTTTTTTTGTAGGTCTTGAGGACATGGATGGTACAGATCAGTATAGGTGGGTCCATACAGATCTGCCTGAAAAGCATAATAGTTCACTTCTGACCTTCAGCCTCTTTGCTAAGTCTTGCAGAGTAATGGAGACTAGCCTATAAACTGAAGACAGATCCACAATTTGTCTCTCTAGCTCTAGAGAACCTATATGTGACCTAAATGGTTAAAAAGCAACATGCTGTTTTGCCATTTTACACTGCTGCAAATTATTGTCTGTATCAAGATGTTTTAGGAAATCAATAATATTGGGGAGATAAAACACTTCAAAACAGAAAAGTGTTGAAAATCTCACCTTTTTTTTCAGGGTATCCAGGGGAAAGATTAAAACAAGCTGACTCATTCCTCACTCCAGGAGTTCCATCCTGAGTAGCTCAAGGTTAACTCAGCCTTCCACCTTCCAATATCAGTAAAATGAGGACCCAGATTGTTGGTGGCAATATGCTGATTCTGTAAACCACTTAAGAAGGCTGTAAAGCACTGTGAAGCAGTATATAATCTAAATACTATTGCTATTGCATGATACACTTAAGATGGATGGATTTTGATCACATACTTATGCCAACACCTTGAGTATTCTTACCTCTTTCCCCACCATAACAGATACTAATACTAATAACAACAGAGTTGGAAGGGACCTTGGAGGTCTTCTAGTCCAACCCCTGCCTAGGCAGGAAATCCTACACCACTTCAGACAAATGGCTGTCCAATCTCTTCTTAAAAATTTCCAGTCCTTTCCCTTGTATTAGTTTTAATAATGCCTCAGTGTGGCTTCTTGTAGCTATAAGGTAAAGGTTCCCTTCACACATGTGCTAGTCATTTTCAGTTCTAAAGGGCGGTGCCCATCTCCATTACAAAGCCAAAGAGCCAGCACTGTCCGAAGACTTCTTATGATCATCTGGCCAGCATAACTAAATGCCAAAGGTGCATGGAATGCTGTTAACTTCCTACCAAAGTGGTCCCTATTTTTCTACTTGCATATTTACATGCTTTCGAACTGATAGGTTGGCAGAAGCTGGGACAAGTTATGGAAGCTCACTCTATTATGCGGTGATAGGGATTAATACCGCTGAAATGCCAACCTTTCTGATCGACAAGCTCAGTGTCTTAACCACTGAGCCACCATGTCCCTAGACAGTGTAGCTACAGAACATTCCAATTTTATTTCAATAGATTCCCATATCTATTTAATAATCTGATATTTAAAAAAGAAGAGACTAAAATAATGAGCGACCACTTTCAGAAAATCAAAATCCTGTAGCATTTTGTTATTTTCTGGAATTGAAGCTCAGCTAAATGATAGTTCCAAAGAGCTAGGGAGGCACTAAATAAATTAGAAGCAGTGTATTAAAACAACTAATGGCTAAAATTAGTCAGCTGAAATGGAAAACAGTTGAACAACAAGATATAATGTCTAAATTTCCTTGAGCACAATTGGACAAATAGATTTCTCTGGCTGTTACTAAGTTATATTTGGACAGGAATTGAAAATATGTCAAGGATCCCCAAATTATCCTTTGCGTTGCTACTCATAAAAGTTTAGCAACCTCTACTAAAAGTGCCTTAATATGCAGGGTTTCACAAATAGAATTTATAGTCACAATTAATGTCTTAAAGATCCTTAGCCATGACATAACTTGACTGAAATGCAGTTGTAGCAAAATATGTGATGAAATTAGGAGAAGAAATATATAATTGGGGTGTATGCAGAGTTTTGACAAGATGTGGACTATGTGGAAAGGGAACTTCACAAGGACATTTAATGAAAACTCCTTGCTGTAGGTATGCCTGTATTAATCTTTCCTTCCAGGGAATGGGTTTCAGGTTTTTCCTGATCTTTTCCCTCGGTCAGGTCTTTGGTTCTAGCCATTTCAGCCCAGCAGTACTAATAGGGTATTTGGCTGGGTTTAATGCATGTTCTAAGTGCTTTCAGGGTGTTTTCATCTAAAGCACTGCTATCAGGCCAAATTTATCTACCCATGTCATCTCACAATAAAGCCCACTTTTTGCAAATTCTTTTTGCTTCTTTTTTTATCAAAGGCAGACCTCTCCTCCATTTCCCTACCACAGCAGTCTACTTTCATCCAATATGTTGATGATTTACTGCTGGCATCTCAAACCGAGCTAACATGTAAATGTAAAACATATACTTACTTAAAGCCTTGGCAGAAAGGGGGCACAAAGCCTCCCCTTCCAAATTGCAATATTTAAAACAAGAAATAACATATCTGGGCTACATTATTGCACCAGGAATTAGAAGACTGGCCCCTAACTGGGTAGAAACTATTTTAGCCATGAAACCACCCCAGACAAAATGACAAGTAAGAGCCTTACTGGGAGTACTGGGTTTCTGCCGCCTATGGAACCCCTCGTTTGGAGAATTAGCTGGACCACTCATTCAACTAACAGGCAAAAACATGCCTGACCCCATTGAATGGCCTAAATCTTTGGACAAAACACTTCAGACCATAAAACAAATCCTGGCATCAGCCCCAGCTACCTGACCATAGGAAACCTTTTACCTTATTCATCCATGAAAAATTAGGTGTTGCCTCTGACGTTCTAACACAGCCTTTTGGACACACACATCAACCAGTTGCTTACTATTCTGTAATCCTAGATCCAGTAGCTCAAGGGGCTGTCCCAGCTTAAGAGCCATGGCAGCTACAGTCGAACTGGTGAAACGATCTAAGGATTTGGTATTAGGGCATCCACTATTGCTAAAAGTCCCCCATTAAGTTTTTGCGATTCTCTTAAAGAGCCAGACACAAGCCTTTACTCAGCAGCGTTTGGCTCAATATGAAGCTGAACTTTTTACCTTTGATCACATTATGTTTGAAAGATGTAATACTCTAAACCCACCTACCCTGCTACCCACAGAACAAGAAGAAGGCAATCTCCATGATTGCCTCCATTTAGTGCATGACGCTAAACTACCCCACTCCGATTTAACAGATACCCCGCTACAAAACCCCGACACTGAACTTTTCACAGATGGATCCTCCTACATGCACCAGAACAAAAGAGTAATGGGAGCAGCTATAGTCTCCCTACAATAAATCATCTGGGCTTCCCCCCTTCCTCCCTCCCATAGCGCCCAAGCAGCTGAGCTTATAGCTCAGCTTATAGCTTATAGCTCAGCTTATAGCTTATAGCCAAACTGTTAAAAGCCATCCAATTACCACAAACACTAGCAGTCATCCATTGTAAAGCCCACCAAACAGATGACTCTACAATAATGAAAAGAAACCAATATGCAGATGCAACAGCCAAATGGGTGGCAACCAAGCCTCTACCTCACACCATCATAACACCTGCCTTAACAACAAAACCAGAAATACCATACAAGCAGTTCCTAGATAAAGGGGAATCTGAACAATGGGGAAAAAAATTCAGCAGTTTTTGAACAAGGATTTTGGAAAGTCCCAGATGGAAGACTTATAGCCCCACAATGTCTCCTTAGGCTAATTTGCCAAAGATTACATACAAAGGGATATTGTGGCATGCAAGCTATGCTCAATGCCATCAGGAGGGTATGGTATGCACCTGGAGCCTATAGTGAGGCTACAAGAATGGCCACAACATGCCAAACCTGCCAAGCAAATGATACCACCTCCAGGAAAACAATTCATGAAGGAGGAAGACCCTGGGCACAGAAACCATTTGAAAAGATCCAAATGGATTATATACAACTACCTAAGGCAAATGGGTATCAATATGCTCTTGTCTGTAAAGACCAACTAACCCACTGGGGAGAGGCATTCCCATGCTACCATGCTACTGCCCTAGAAACAGCCAGACACCTCCTCAAGGATATTGTGCTTAGATTTGGGGTCCCCACCATTCTGGGCATGGATAAGGGTAAATATTTCATAGCACAAGTCCTCACACATATATTTCAGCCTCTAGGCATTACCCAAAACCTCCATGTGCCCTAATCTCCGACATCATCAGGAGCCATGGAGAGATCACACTCTGTCAGGAAACACACCTTTCCTGGCCACAAGTGTTCCCAATTGCCTTCTTTTATATCAGAACTAGACCAAGACAGGACATAAGTATTTCCCCCTTTGAGATCCTTTTTGGTCAGCCTCCCAATACCTTACAAGGCCTCGATCCTCATTCCCTCTGCCTAGATAGGGGTTCTTTCTTTTTATCTTGTAGCCCTGCAGAAGCAACTCCAACCCTCAGGACCCAGAGTGCGCTGACGCAGACCTTAGCCCTGGAAGAAGCCCTGCACCCATATGCGCCGGGAGATTGGGTGTGGATCAAGTTCTTCACCAGAACCTCATCTTTACAACCAGGTGGAAAGGACCCTACCAAGCCTTACTAACTACACACACTGCCATTAAGGTTGCAGAATGAGACTCTTTGTCGGCTGCTACTCCATTCAAAATCCAAGAAAGAAATACTTAGACTCTTTTAATTAGAGAAAAGATATCTTTTACTGGAAGTCAAGTGGTAGCAACAAAAGAATTCTGAATCTGAGAAAATGGGTGCGTAAATCACATATACAAAGTGATGGCAATGTTCCCACCCCCAATAGTTCAAATAGTTCTTCCAATTAAAAGTTGTGAATGTCATCATGTGGACATCTTCAGGTGGTGGTGACTCTTCTTGGCCATTGACCTTGGCATATTTTGATAAAGGTTTGCAGCTGCACAGAGAATAGAAAGCCAAGCAATAAATAGAAACCTGAGCAAGAATGTACTCCCCCCCCCTCAGTTTATACAGTTCCACTTTGTAACACCTCCAGCTCACTTCCCATAATTATCCCCCCTCCTCGCCTGTTACTTATGACAGCTGAAAGATGCAAAGGAAGGGGAGAAGGTTTTGAAGGCTAAAATCTTGAAGGCTGACACTCTTGGATACATTGGACACATGCAAATCCAGCAGTCATAGACCACAGTCAAACTCCACCACAATCAATCAAACTCAAGAAAAATCTGGACACAGATCAATGGACGCTTGCAGCATTCTTCAACACCATTGAACCAAACAACTGTGAGGAACCAAGGGCAAACATTGAATTACACAAAACTGGACCCCAAGGTGCTGAGTTATAACACTCTATTTTTTATTTTTACCTTCTCCATTTTTTTTCATTTTTCTTAGTATTTTTTTTTCAATGAAGAAGAGTCCTTAACCATACCTTTTAATAATTTTTGATACTTGACCTATACCTTTTTTTACATTTTCACATTGTACAAAAAAAAGGGGGGGAAGAAAAGGAATCTAGCAATGGGAAACATGAAATGCAATATATACTATGCATTATTATTATCTGTACCAATTGTAACACTTGTAACACAAGCAACTGCATTCCTGGAACCAAAGCTTATCCCAGAGAAAGGAAACGTATGGGAATATTTAGCAAGAGAAATACTCAACACCACTAACTTTTGCTTAGCAGGAGGGAAATCAGTCAAGGACATCTTAACCACATGCCTAATGGGAGTAGCAACTAGGCCACATAACATCATTAACCACACCACATTTAGAAACCTTCCTGACTCCTATGAAAGCATTTTTAGCTGGGGCCACTCTACAAAAACCAAGGACCACACCATGCACACCCTACACATTGCTGCAATAACCACCTCTGAAAGATGCTTTAATGTCACTGGGTGCAGCACACCTAGGGTCATAGAATGCACCAGTCTTAGCAACACAGAACTAAAATGCAACTACACAGAGACCATATCATTTTCATATAGTTACCTGAAGTTCCCACCAGGAACTTTTCCCACCAGGAACTTTTCCCACCAGGAACTTTCCTTTGTGGCTTAAAAGCCAACTCATACCTTCCTGCAAATGCCACCAATGACCCCTGCACCTTGGGAAGGTTAACCATGCCTATGCCATCCTTACAGAGACGACACAGGAGAGCCTTCCAAACCCTAGACTCAGACTGTAACTCCAAAGTCTCCCTTCCCACCAAAACAGAATATGTCTCACTGGCAATATCCCTGGTAGGGGTACCTGGATTGGCAGTGCAAAATTCTAAAAATTTGAATGGACGAGTATGTACCCTGGCAAAAAGTTTGAATTCGACCTCCCATGCCCTGGATGCCCTTAACAGAGAACTGAGGGAGGTCAGAGAAGCCACTCTGGAGAATAGGGCAGCAATAGACTTCCTTCTCTTGAAGCATAATTATGGCTGCGAAACATTCCAAGGGATGTGTTGCTTCAATCTTGACGAAACCTCAGAACTCATAGGGAGGGACATCCACCACCTGAAAGAGCTAGCTCAGAATATTGGTCAGGAGCAATCATTCCTGGACTTTTCATGGCTCTTCTCGTGGATGCTGGATTTCCATTGGCTCAAAATCCTTATAACAACCACAGTCACCATTTGTATCTTTGGAGCCCTCATGTGTTGCCTCTGTCAGTGCATACCACCCTGCCTTAGCTGCCTAAAGGCCTGTATTCCCTCTCAGAGGAGAAAATTAAAAGGGAGACAGGCAGCCATGATGATGATCCAGATTGATCACGAATATCAAGTATACCCAGACATTCAATCAGAGACTACCCCTTAGAAAGAAAAAATGAAGGATTGTGGAAAGGGAACTTCACGAAGACAGTGGTGTCACCCAAACAGGAAAAGCCCAAAGGGAACATCAGGCCAGCCATAAAACAAACTTGCATAGGAAAAGGAATCAAATAAAAGGTATTAAAGAAGCCCCTTAGACAAAAGTCCAAATAATTAAGAAAACTAGGGAAACAAGAAAAGAAAATCTTTACAAACACAAGACATGCCAAATCAGCAAAAACAAACAGACAAAAGACAAAAAATATATTACAAAGGAGACAGACAGGAGATTGCCACAAAACAAATAGAAAAAACCATTATAAAGCTAAAAGAGATTAGGAAAGAACTGATAATACAATCAAGCCACGCCACAGAGTTTGTCTTCCACACCTCATGAAGTTTGCCCTCCAGCGGAAATAAAGATAAACTCTGACAGGATTTTAAACATTAAACACAAATAACGAACATTCACACCCAAAAGGTATAAAAAAGGTATAAAAAGGTATAAAAAACCAGGGACTTACCATACGAAGCTAGCTAGCCCAGGAACGCAGACTCCTCACTATCTCTCGTCTTCCTGAAAAATAAAAAGATCCAGCTTTCAAGCAGTTGTCCGTATCCTTGTGCCAGAGCTCTCCCAGCAGGAAAATTTGAATCCTCAGAAGAAAGGAATTTTGACAGCCTTTCAACAACTATATGGATTGCATCTATGGCAGGCAAAACTTTTTGAAAACAGTCAGGTATAATATATAGTCAGTGACAAGGGTCTCTGAAGGAAAGGGTATTCTCACTGAGTAGCATGCTTCATTCTCATTTAATTTAAGCTTCACTAGAACTACCGTGTTTCTCACATTATAAGGCCGGGCCTTATATTTTTTTGACCCCCCAAAAAACGGCTAGGCCATCTTTTCAGGGGTGACTTAATTCCCCTCCTTGCATTCTCGGGTGGGCAGGTGGTGACATCTTGGGGTTCGGGAGACCTTTTCCTTCTCCCTTGCTGCCGTGCCATTGGAAGAACACCGCGGCATTTGGCGCAGCCACCTGCAGCCACTTGCAGCCACAACAGGCCCTCCTGTCCTCCTTCCCGGCAGCAGAGCTATCACCAAGGCAGTGAGTACCTCCCTGCCAGACCATCCGCTCATCTTGCTAGGGCCGTGCCAGAGCTGTGTGAGCTGGGCAGAGCCAGGAAAGCAAGCCATGGGTGCGTGCATGCCTCCTTCTGCCCCTCGTTCCCAAATCTCACCCGGGCGAGCAGCACTTCGCTTGCCGTGCAAAGCCGTGGCTTCCTCACCTCTCAGCAAGCAGAAGGAACTGGCTGCAGCCTCCTCCTCCTCAGCCGCAGCGCAGACCTTGAGGGGAGAGAGAGAGAGAGGGAGAGATCCTCTTGGGTGAGCGCCTTCCCTCGGAAAGCGGCAACGGGAGCGCCTGAAGCCAAGTGTCTCCTCAGGGCTCTGGTTGCAGGGAGGAGCCCTGACTGGCCACACATGGCTGTCCCAAATGCCACGGTGTTCCTCTAACGCCACAGCAGCAAGGGAGAAGGAAAAGCAATGGTGGCAGAAGGTCTCCCGGTATGAAGTGCCCCACCAACGCAGGCAGCACCATATCCAGGCATGCAAGTACTTACTAAATGCAACCCCCCCGCAATTCCCCCCTATTTTGCATGTTTAATATGGGCCTTAATTTGGGGGGAGGGGCTTAATTCAATTTTATAAATTGAATGCCTATAAAACATAGTGGGGCTTCCTATTGGTGGAGGCTGTATTGTTGGAGAAACACGGTAATGTATTCTTGTAACTCAAAATACAGCAGTTTTCATCTTTTATTTATGCACAAAAATGCAGAAATGAAATTACCCAAATATTCAGAAAATCAACCTCTTGAACGGTGTCACATTTATGGCTGGTTTAACTCTGCTTCTCAAACACATAAGTAGACATTAATTAATTCTGGAAGTATACAAGGTGATTATTCTTTTTAATTATTCATTTTCCCTTTACCCTTCATTGTGGATCAAATTTCCTGGCCAGGGTTGGGAGAGAGGAGGGAATGAAGAAAAGAATCATAGAGCAAGCTGTAGAACTTTTAGAAGCCAAAGAAGCCAAATAATTTTCAGCCAAATAAATGTCATAATTTAGACTTCTGCAAAAAAGAATTTAAAAATGGGGGGGGGATCTAGACTAGCCTAACAACCACAACAAAAGCCTAACAATTTATTATACGTTTTGTAATTTGTTTCCAGATCCTGTAAAGGAGCTCATTAATATTATAGTGAAGGTACAGGTAGAGATAACTAGGATCCAGCACAACAGTCATATATTAGGTCACAAGCAAGTCTTATACTGATTTTCTGAATTATATATTGCTCCTGACCAATATTCTGAGCTAGTTCTTTCAGGTGGTGGATGTCCCTCCCTATGAGTTCTGAGGTTTCGTCAAGATTGAAGCAACACATCCCTTGGAATATTTCGCAGCCATAATTATGCTCCCAGAATCCCAGAGACCTTATAATCGTGGTATGCCGCCTCCTTCAGCTTAGATTGCAGCATCAACCCACACAAGAAACCCCTTCTGGAAGCCCCGCCTAAGAGAATTGTGGCTAGGAGACAGCCAACTGGACCAGTCGAAATTGCTCGTACCCGACCCACCAGGGTGTTGAAATATTACCGATGTGGCCAAGTCGGCCATACAGCAGCAGACTGTGTGGCCTCTGCTCCTGTACCACAAGCTCCAGAGTTGAAGTCTAATCCAGCTGTCAGAGGTCAAAAGAATCAATGAAGACTTCTGGGCAGGGGTGGGTTCACCAAACACAGCTGGGAAAGCCCCCTCTGCGCAGATAGGAGTAACAGACCACCAGACCGACACCACATCCCTGAGAACCCAACCTGCAAAGACGACCCAATTGTGAATGATCCCATCATACCTCTTACAGTCAAGGTCAAGTGAGTGGTACTAAACACAGGGGAGGCCAGGGAGTTAGAAGCTGTCATTGATACTGAGTGTTCTAGATGTCTTATCGGACTCCCCATTGTTGAACAATTGGGCATAAAGACCAACTTGCTAAAATGCCCAATCAGATTTGAGCAAGTGGATGGAACCTTAATTGGGGGGCTCCAGCCACTCAAATGACAGTATTGATCAAGATGGAATTAGGGCCTTATCGCAAACTCATACACTTCAAAGTGGCCCCCAAGATATCAGAATCAATCATACTAGGACTTGCTTGCCATGACAAATGGACCTCCTCAAATGGGAGGATGGATTCAGGAAAATTCTCATTGGACCAGGCCCATTGCTTCCTCTTCCACCCACTACAAAGCCACCAGTCAGCTTGAACCCAGAGTCTAAGCCAGCATCCATGGCATCCAACCTTCTCCCAGATAACCCCCAGGTACCTGACCAATACAAAAACTTGGCTGAAGCATTCAGTGAAGAAGATTGTAATGTTTTACCTCCCCATCGAGCCACTGATTGCACCAAAGAATTAGAGCCCAAGGCAAAATTACCCAAACCAAAGATGTATTTCATGATGCTTGCTGAAATGACTGAATTAAGGAAATACATTGACAGCAATTTGGAACGAGGTTTTATTGAGCCTGCCAAATCAAGACGAGCTGCCCCTGTGTTGTTCAAGGAGAAGAAAGATGGTGGGTTGAGATTGTGTGTTGACTTTAGAGATGTGAACACTGTATGCATCAAATACATGTATCCTCTCCCCATTATGAAGGACTTATTGAACCACCTGTCTAAGGGCAAGTTATTCACCAAGCTAGATCTCAGGGACGCTTACTACCGGGTCTGCATCAAAGAGGGAGATGAGTGGAAAACTGCTTTTAACTGCCCTTTGGGTAGCTTCCAATTCAAAGTCATACCTTTCAGACTTCAGGGGGCTTCTGCAGTGTTTATGCAGCTCATCAATGAGGTCCAGTACCTTTACCTGCACCTTTACCGGGGGGGGGGGGTCCTCATGTACATGGTGACATCCTTATCTTCAGCAAAACCATGGAAGAACATGTTCAATTGGTCCAACAGGTTCTAGAAAGACTTGTAGCCACCAAATTATATGTGAAACTCTCAAAATGCAAATTCCACAAAGAGTAGCTGGACTACTTAGGCTACCGAATATCCAACCTGGAGATTGAAATGGACCCCGGAAAGGTGAAAGCGGTGCTGGACTGGAAACCCCCCAGAATCCAAAAACAACTTCAAAGTTTCTTGGGGTTTGCCAACTTCCATAGACGATTCATTCCATCCTTTGTTGAAGCAGCCCTCCTGTTGATGGAGCTATTAAAAATGGGCCTGTCACCCACCAAACTGAAGCCAAGTCAAACCCTGGTTTGGACTATGGACTGTCAGAAAGCTTTTGAGACCTTAAAACACCTCTTCGCAGCTGAGCCCATTCTCCAGCACTCAGACATGACCAAATCTGTTTATTGTCCAAACAGATGCAAGTGATGTAGCGATGGCAGCCATTTTGCTGCAAAAAGACTCTCAAGGCCGACTGATGCCTTGCACTTATGTGTCCAAAAAGCTGACAGACACAGAGCGAAGGTGCGCAGTCTGGGAGAAAGAAGCATTCACTGTACGATGGGCTTTATTGACTTGGAGGCATTTTCTAGAAGGGGCACCAGAGGCCTTTGAGGTATGGACTGATCATAAAAACCTCAAGGCTCTAAAGACCCCTAGGAGATTATTGCCCAAACAAATGTGCTGGGGCCAATATTTCGAGCAATTCAACTTCAATATTAAATATATCCTTGGAGGGAAAAACGTAGTGGCGGACGCTCTGTCCAGAAAACCTCAGTTTGACAGCCACCGAGAGGAAATAGTACAAGCTTTAATTTCAGAAGCTCAATCAGCAGATCAAGTGACCACTCAAGCCCAAACCAACTGCAACCCCAACCGCCTGGAAGATAAGCTGACTAAAGAATTGAAAATGGCCCTATTGACCGATCCTTGGTCCCTGGACCATCAAACCGAGCTGACAATGAATGATGGACTAGCTTGGAAAGGGACTAAACTTTATGTACCCACAACTCTGAGACTAATTGTACTAAAGTGTAGCACAACTCCCAGCTGGAAGGCCACTTCAGATTCCTAAAAATCCTACATTTACTGAGAAGACAGTTCTGGTGGCCAAAATTGAAACCTGATGTCGAGAGTAAAAGGTTGCGCAATTTGTGCCACAATGAAACACAGAACTGGAAAAATCCCTGGCCTCCTGCAACAAGTTGCTGAACCAACCCAACCTTGGGAAGAGATCACAGTGGACTTTATTGCTGAATAACCTAAGAGTGAAGGGAATACGATCATCTAGATTATAATTGAGTTATTCTCTGAAGAGGCCCACTTTATAGTCTGCAAAGGACTTCCATCTGCAAAAAAACTTGCAAAGCTCTTCGTGAAACATATCTATTGACTACATGGAGCACCTTGTAGAATAATATCAGACAGAGGGGTACAATTTACCACAAAATTTTGGAGGGAATTTCTGAAATCCATCAGTTCCTCTCAAGGGTTATCCTCAGCTTTCCATCCTGCTTATAACAGAGCAATGGAGAGAGCTAACACCATGATTGTACAACACATTAGATGCTATATAAATTATCAACAAGAAAATTGGGCTGAGTTATTACCTTTTGCAGAGGTTGCTTAAATAATACAGTACGTAGCAGCATGGGATTGACTCCATTCCAAATCAACACTGGAATGGATTTTGTCCTGATGCCAGAGTTACCTAGACAACCTCTCTCATCCATGTCCCTAACAGAACGGATGAACTCATTAAAGAAAGGATGGGAAGATACAAAAAAAGTTTTGACTGAAGCTGCAAAAAATTATAAAAAACAGGCGGATAAGCATAGATCCCTTCAACTGCCTTTTAAAGTAGGGGACAAAGTATATTTTTCAACCAAGTATCTTAGGTTGAAACTGCCCAGTAAGAAGCTGGGTCCACTGTCCAATTAAGTCTTCCTTGACTGTTGGGGAAAATTCATCCAGTGTTCCATTGTAGTTAAAACCAGCTACTTCATCAATGATAAGGCCACTTCCAATTGCTCCCCCTAAACTGTTAACAGTACAGGGGGAAACATATTGTGAAATTCAAAAAATTCTCAATTCTAGATTACGTGGCTGATTGCAATATTTGGTCTTATGGAAAGGATACCCCCTCTCAGATGGTAGTTGGGTAAAGAATTGGAATAAAACAGATAAACAGATAACAGATAATCAGAGTTGGAAGGGACCTTGTAGGTCATCTAATCCAACCCCCCAGCCAAGCGGGAGACCCGATACCATTTCTGACAAATGGCAGTCCAATCTCTTCTTGAAAGTCTCAAGTGATGGCGTGCCCACAACTTCTGAGGGCAAGCTGTTCCATTGGTTAATTGTTCTCACTGTCTGAAAGTTTCTCCTTATTTCCAGGTTAAATCTTTCCTTGTTCAGTTTCCATCCATTATTCCTTATCTGGCCTACAGGTGCTTTAGAAAATAGCTTGACCCCTTCCTCCCTGTGGTAACTCCTCAAATATTGGAAGACCTCTATCATGTCTCCCTTGGTCCTTCTCTTTACTAGACTAGCCAAGCCCAATTCCTGCAACTATTCATTGTATGTTTTGGTCTCCAATCCACTCATCATCCTGGTTGCTCTTCTCTGTACTTTTTCTAGAGTCTCAACATCTTTTTTTATAATGTGGTGAGCAAAACTGGATGCATTAATCTGGGTTTGGATGTTCATGCTGATCAATTGGTTAACCAATTCCATAAGGATTTTCCCCACAAACCAAAGGGTCCTCGTTGAGGGGGGAAAGGGGATTAAGGATAATGTGTTAACTCCTGTATCTGTTGTTTTTTTTTTTTTTTTGGAGGAGGAGTTTTCAAAGGGGGATGCCTGTCAGCTTTAAAATTCAGCTGCCACATTTCATGGAAGGAGTTCCATGGGAGGAATTGAAAAGTTCAAGGTTATTCTGTATGTCGTATTAAGACATTCCAGTTGCAGTTAATTGGTTCTTGTGATTTATGAAGTATAAAAGTGGAAGGAGAGAAAGGAGGAAAGAAGGTGGATTCTGTGTAACGCATGAAAATATTTCACTTTGGGAAATTGCCTTAGACATACCAGATCTGTTTCTAAATAAATCAATTGAAGAGAAAATGTCTCGGAGTGATTGATATCATGGATACTTTCTGGATGTCTTACATCTAGGTTGAACAAAATGTTTGGACTTCTATGCCTTAATATGTAAGATCTTGTTCTTACTATCCAATTTCCTACATTTGGGAAGTATGGGTAGAAATTAGAACATAGTGTATTTATCGTTATCCTAAATAAGTGAATATAAATGCAGATTACCTGGATGCTCTGGAATGCATTTAGAAGTCAGATAACAGGTAATCAGAGTTGGAAGGGACCTTGTAGGTAATCTAGTCCAACCTCCTGCCCAGTAAGGAGACCCTACACCATTTCTGACAAATGGGAGTCCAATCTTTTCTTGAAAGTTTCAAGTTATGGCACTCCCACAACTTCTGAGGGCAAGCTGTTCCATTGGTTGATTGTTCTCACTGTCAGAAAGTTTCTCCTTATTTCCAGGTTAAATCTCTCTTTGTTCAGTTTCTATCCGTTATTCCTTGTCTGGACTTCAGGTGCTTTAGAAAATAGCTTGACCCTTCATCTCTGTGTCAGCCCTTCAAATATTGGAAGATTGCTATTGTGTCTCCCCTATTCCTTCTCTTCACTAGACTAGCCATGCCCAGTTCCTATAACCATTGTTTTAGTCTCTACAATCATATGTTTTAGTCTCCAATCCTCTAAGTCTGCTGCAATCAAACAGAGTTTTAAAAATCATTATCATTTTGATGTTGCCATGTAAATACTTCTGGATTCCTAGAATTTAGCAATCCATGGTTTATACCCCTGCCAAGTACTTCAGTGTTGAGCATGGATTTAAGATTTATATGGAGATTTTTCTGAGTGATTTAATTGACACAGCATGGTCTGTTTCTGCTACTTTTTTACTTTTGTCCTTTGCAGAGAAAATTGTTTCTTTTCACTCATTCCTGTCTCCAAAATAAGAAAATAATAACCCTCTTAAAAATTACAGGTGATGATATATTGGAGGCAAGGAACAACTCGGTTCATGATATGAAGTTTCCTTTAGGGAGGAAATTTCTGTTGAAAATCTTGCCCAATCTAAAGGCCCTGTCACACCGCCCAACGGATGCAAAATGGACACAACGGACGAGCAAAATGTTCCATCCATTGTTATCCGCTCTCAAAAGGGGCAAAATTTGCATAACCGGAGCGGATAACACGGACGGGGGGAGGATGCAGGGTGGATGGAAAGCGGATGTGGAACGGAAGCCTAGCGGATGGAAGCAGATGGCACATCTGCTAGGCTTCCGGGGGGGCGCAGCAAAGCAGATCCGGAATGGATACAGTGGATGCAGAGCGGATGCACAGTGGATGAAGCGGATGCAGAGCAGAAGCCTAGCGGATGCACAGCGGAAGCCAAAAGGATGCCGAGCGTTAATTGCGCATGTGGGGAAGATGCATTGCGTCAGCCCCGCGGATATAAGGGAAGCAGCTCGGAAGCAGGTCACCATTCAGAGGAAAGACCTGCTGCCGGACGGATTGACAGCCTTGCCTGCCAGCCTTGCTGTCTGCCTGCCTGCCAGTCTTGCTGCCAGCCTCCCTGCCAGCCTTGCTGCCTGCCTTCCTGCCAGCCTTGCTGCCTGCCAGCCTTGCTGCCTGCCTTCCTGCCAGCCTTGGTTCATGTCTGCTTGCCAGCCTTGGTGCCTGCCGGCCTGCCAGACTTCCTGCCAGCCTTGGTGCCTGCCTCCCTGCCAGCCTTTCTGCCAGTCTTGGTGCCAGCCTTCCTGCAAGCTTTGGTGCCTGCCAGCCTGCCTGCCAGCCTTGGTGCCTGCCTGCCTCAAGCCTTGGTGCCTGCCTCCCTGCCAGCCTTCCTGCCAGCCTTGGAGCATGCCTCCCTGCCAGCCTTGCTGCCAGCCTCCATGTCAGCCTTGCTGTCTGTCTGCCTGCCAGCCTTGCTGCCTGCCAGTCTGCCTGCCAGCCTTGCTGCCTGCCTTCCTGCCAGCCTTGGTTCTTGTCTGCCTGCCAGCCTTGGTGCCTGCCTGCCTGCCAGCCTTTCTGCCAGCCTTGGTGCCTGCCTCCTGCCAGCCTTCCTGCCAGCCTTGGTGCCTGCCTGCCTGCCAGCCTTCCTGCCAGCCTTGGTGCCTGCCTCCCTGCCACCCTTGGTGCCTGCCTGCCTGCCAGCCTTCCTGCAAGCCTTGGTGCCTGCCTCCCTGCCAGCCTTTCTGCCAACCTTGGTTCCTGCCAGCCTCCCTGCCAGCCAGCAACCCCACAACCATGTGGAAGCACAGCAAGCCTCAGCCATCTGCTGCCAGCCCTTGCAAGAGGGACAGGGCTACCATCCCGCCCCCTGGCCCTCACTCTGGTTCTGCTGGGGCTTCTGCAGCACGGGCTCGCTCTTCTGGGGGTGGGGCTTCTGCTGCTTCTGCTTCTGGAGGAGCTGATGACAAGCACTCCAGCACCAGCCACCTCGACAGTACCTGGACCCTCAACCCTGAGACTGAGTGACCAAGAGGAGTGCCTCTTGTCTAGTTTTGATTCACACACTTGCTTCATTTCTTTTTTTTAATAAAGTCTTGGTGGAAACTTTTGGAAATGGTTTAAGCCTTTGCATGCTTGTGGGATGGGTTAAGATAGCAATGGGATGGGTTGAGATAGCAGTGGGATGGGCAGGGATACCTTTGGGATGGATAATAGCTGTGGGATAGATAAACCTCCAGTGCAAGCATAGTGGGACGGGATGGTCCACCCTCCCAGGTGCCACACCTATGGCCCTTTATTATCAATAATAATGTAATAATCATCCACACATGTCAACACAAACACAACTCTTTATTAAATGCCCTGATCATTGTCGGGCCACTCAACATACATGGCTCAATCTCATCAGTGTGATGAGACAGGCTGAAGGAAGCATCCATTAAGCATCTATCATCCTGTCTTGCCACTGCACTGCTCCAGCTGGGGAGTGGCACCAGTGTTTCAGGAGGTTGCACTGCTTCTTCCCTTCAAGTGAATCTCTGTTGGGGCCTTGCACATTCTCAGTGTCTATCAGGTTTCGCCCTTGCCTCCATTCCCCAGGCTCCATGTCCCCATTGCCTTGCTGGAGGTCCACGAGCCGTTCTGCAAGACTGGGTAGCGGGTCCGCATGAGATTGTGCAGGATGCAGCAAGCTTCCATGATCCTCCTCATGGTCTGTGGGCGATGCTGCATGGTGGTGAGAAGGACCTGGAACCTGTTGGCCAGGATGCCAAAGGCGTTCTCCACCACCCGCCTTGCCCTGGACAGCCTGTAGTTGAAGATCCTCTCTTCACGGGTTAGGTATTTGGAGGTGTAGGGCTTCATGAGGTAGGTTTTGAGGGAGAAGGTGTCATCCCCCACAATGAAATAGGGCACATCTTGCGTGTCATTGGGCAGGGGGTCTGGATCTGGGAAGCCCACCATGAGGTTGCGTTCCAGCCCACCCTTGAGGTCACTTGCATTGTATACCTGGGCATATGAAGATGACCCGTTGCCTGAAGCATCAATGTACATGAACATGTAGTCAGCATCGACCATGGCGAAGAGGATGATGCTGAAGAAGCCCTTGGAGTTGAAATAAGTGGACCCCGACTTGGCTGGCACTTTGCAGGCCACGTGCTTGCCATCGATGGCTCCAACAGTGTGGGGGAAGTTCCACTTCTGATACCACTGCTCTGCAACTTTCTTCCATCCTTCTTCAGTGGAGGGGCACTGGAGGAGCTCCTCCTTGTATTCTTTGATGATGGCCTACACTACTTCTCTGACCACAATGCTGATGGTGTTGGGTGGCACCCTCCAGCCGTACTGCATGCTCCTGTAGGTGGTCCCTGAGGCCAGGTGGCGCAGAGTCAGTGCCACCTTGAGCCCAGGGTCCAGGCTGGGCCAGAGGTTGGTGCTCTGCTTGGTCAACCTGGGTGTCAGCCACTGCACAAGTTCGTCAAACATGGCTGGAGGCATCCTCATGAAGTTCTGGAATGCACGAGTGTCTTCGTTCCTGAGCTCCACCATCAGCTTGTTGTACAGTCCGTACTCTGCTCTTCTGGTGAACCATCTTCATACCCAGACGCTTCTTGGCCGCCTCTTTTTCTTCCCGTAGTAGAGTTCACAGAGCCTGTAGATGGCTTCGCACTGTTGCAGAAGGATGGTGGCTGCCAAAAGGACTTTGTTACGATCCACGGTGGACATGACTGGATGCTGTGGAAGAGGAAGAAGCAGATGAAGGCTGCAGAGGTCTGAAGCTGGGCTGCTGTTCTGAAAGTGAGATGCAGGTGAGTTGCTCCCCCTTTTTTATAGGCAGTATAGGTGTCCCTTTGCATCCTCTAGGCATCCTCTAGGCATCCTGTAGACATCCTTAATATCTGAGATAGGTCCCCTCTGCGAACGTATTTTCCGTTTTACATGCTTTGTTTCCATGCTGCATCTGCTAGGCATCCATTCTGCATCCGTTCCACGTCCGTTCCGCTTCCTCCCTGCATCCGTTTACCACTGGAGCAGATGGAGTTGTGCGGATGCGCAGCGGATGCCTAGCGGATATAGTGGATGCGTAATGGATGCAGAACAGATGCATTGGATCCATTTTCTGCTCAAAAGTTTTGAGCAGCTCAAAACTTTCTGAGCGGATGAAACGTCAATAAACGTATGCTGGACGGATAGAGAGGGAGCAAAACGGAGGCAGTGACTACAGAATGGATACATCGTGTTAACCAATGGATGGCAAGATTTTTTGTCCATTTTACATCCTCTTTGCATCCGTTGGTGCAGTGTGATAGGGGCTTTATGCAGAGAACATAACATTTTATCAAACCTGTTATCATCACCAAATAATATTTCCAGCTGTGAGAGGTAGATTTTAGTGCAATTTGAAGTTCTGAATGTATTGTGGGTTAAGGGTAGGACAAATATCCTCAATCTTATTATTTGACACTTTTTTTCTTTCTGTCAGTACCAGAAAGAATATTAACTTAAAAACTGTATGGCAAGAGCTTTCAAATACTAAAATGCATGATCTGTTTTTGAGAAATTCTAAAAATTGAAATGCAGGGATATAATAGGTTCTGAGTAGTGAATGGACTTGAAATTGGCCTACAATCATTGTATGTATATTTAACTTTTCTCTGTGTCTCTTTCTCTCATAAACATTCACACAGGGATAAATATGTACTCCTATCCTTGTGCAGTTTATTGTAAATGCTCAGTACCGTTCAGCTGTAACAGAAACAACTGTTGAGGTAATTCCCCGTTAGGAGAATGAGTGCACACAGGGAGACATAGTAAGAGTGGTGAGGAATAACACACAACCAGCACACAGATACACTGCATAGTAAAATGTAGGTTTTTACTTCCAGTAAATGGTTAAGTAAAGTTCAACAAACAGTCTAAGTCATACACAATTATAGCAGTCAATTATCAGTCCAGGGACAATCCAATAACAAAGTCCAGTATCAAAAACAGTTCAGTAATAGACTCACATCAATCCAAGAATAATGACAATCAACAATAGGGAAATGCAGGAACCAAAAACAGCGAACATCAAAACATCGACCAACAAGCAACTACCAACACTCTCTGGGAAACCAGGTTTTTGGCTCCATCTTATGGCCGTTTGAGGAACCACACCCAATTACAATTTTTAGCATTCCCTTAAAGAGACAGTATTAATATGTCTGTCCTGATTTATATATTTCCAACCCAACTGTTAGGTGATTTACATTCCTAAATTTTCCAGTTAGGAGAAATAAACCTACATTGTGCTTTGACATACATCAATCCTGAAGTAAGCCTTGATGAATTCAACAGATTTTTTTATTACAGCTGTTGTAAGTCACAAGCAGGACTGCCTACAGAATATGGTTAGAAAAGATGGTCGCTGCAATGTTTCTTGTTTTTTTAGGTGTTTTATGTATGTGTATCAACATAAAATTCAGATGAAGGTTTTACCATTGTTGCAGCTACCATCTTGAATCCTTTGACCATAGTCTACAAATACCTCTGACACGAAGCTTGTCAGTTCTATCACCTACAATACCAGAGGTGTTTATGACTAAAAAGGTGGATGCTACATACCAAGGACACTGTGCTCCAGTGATGAGAAAAAAAAGTTCAGAGTAATAGAACATAACTGGCTAAGAATCAATGCCCCAAAGAGAAAATGTATGATTCACATGAAGAGAAGGGAACAGTCCAAGCAAAGAAACCCAATCCATGTGATTTTTCACTCCTTAGGTTTATGAAGGAGAAGGATAGAAGTATATAGCCAAAGTGTAGAATCCCATGGTAAATGATATAACTTAAATGCAGTGAATTAAAAAAGATATCAATAATTAACTGGTTAGTAACATAAAATATTAAAAATCCTTGCATTCATATGAAGAACAAATTGATGCCATATGAAAGATGCATGTTTTAAAGTTTTATTTTAAAAGAAATATATAAATCATCTCCTCCAAGAAATGCAATCTCCTGGTTCTGTTTAAGTGACCCCTGAAAACAATTCTGCAGACAATGAGATAAGAACTGGCTGAATATAACCTACCAACTTTTGTGACAGCAGAAATTTGAACTTCATTCTTAATGGGTCCCGACACCAGCATCAAATAAGGTAGCTTTATCTGATTTCACCAACAGATAAATGCTAAACCTATTCTCCTTATTTCATGGAAAGCAATGGAGATAGAAATTGCAAGAGCTAATTAAGATTTATATACTGCCCCACTGTGCTTTATAGCATTCTCTGGATGGTTTACAGAGTCAGCATATTGCTCCCGACAATCTGGAACCTCATTTTACTGATCTCAGAAGGCTAGAAGGCTGAATCAACCTGGAATAGGTCAGAATTGAACTCCACACTGTGGACAGAGATAGTCTGTAATACTGTATTCTAACCACTGTGCTACCAAGGCCCCTTAAAATTAACTGGAGAAATAGTAAATGTGTTCCCATTCTTCTTCATGTATAGTGGTTACAAGCTCTTAGAACACCTGAACAGGCCTAGTTGTAAACAAGTTGAATAATAGTTTGCACCTATTGTATGTGACATTGACTTTCTGTTCAAATATTCTCCAAGGCCAAAGGGGATGAGCAGATTATTAAGAGCAGATCTATCATAATACATCTTTCTTTTTTTAAAAAAATCCATAAAATCAAAGCTTACTATTGTGCAATTAGATTTTACTGTATCTGATTCATGATTACTGCTCTGTCGGTTTTAATATTTCTCCTTGATTCTCTTTCTTGTTGGCAAGGACAATTTCTTCATCCTATGCATTTCCCACAATACTGTACTTATATTCACAATTGTGTAAGAACATTTTATACAAAAATTTAAGCACTACTGTTTCAGTTATTTATCTGTCAATATTAATGCAAATTCTTCTTTTTGAAATTGTTGTATTATCTTAATTTGTTTTAGAAATATTATTAAAATGTGATGCTTGTTTTAAAATAATTGGGAAATTGGATAACCAATTGCATGGAGAACACAGCAAAATCTGGCAATGTATTACAGAAGTTATATGTTGGACTTCTATATTAATCATGTTTGCCTGGTATAGCGAATAATGTTGTTCACAGTTGCTGAAAGCATATGTGAAACAGGCATCCAAATTATAAAATCATTAAAATGCATATAATATATACATGGCTGCTTCTTCCTTTTAACTGCTAGTGGGGGTGTGACTTGATTGGGTGGGGGCTTGGCTGTGTTCTGATTGGGTGGGGGTGTGTTCTCAACCAATGTGTCCTCAACCAATGAGAACACACCCCCACCCAATCAGAACACAGCCAATACTGAAGCCTGATGCTGGCAGATGAGATTCTGCTGAAACGTTGCTACAACTTTAAAAGCACTACAATGATGTGGGATAATACCCAAAGGAAGCTGAACAGCACATATGTAAGTACCCGTGAAAACTTAAAAAAAACATATATATGTATGTATCGCCATAGTTTGGGTTTGTGGATGGCATTAGCCACTGGGATCACCACTGTCACCCGTCATTGGGATCACCACTGTCACTCGTCATTGCAAACCTGTTCATGGAAGAATTTGAATCCAGAGCCCTGGCTAATGCCACCCACAAACCCAAACTATGGCTAAGATACATCGATGATACATTTGTGATTTGGCCCCATGGAAAAGAAAACCGAAACAATTTCCTAACACACCTAAACAGCACACACCCCAAAATCAAGTTCACAATGGAAACGGAAATAAACAAACAACTACCATTCCTAGATGTACTAATCTACAAAAGAACAGATGGCACACAAGGACACTCCGTATACCAGAAAAAAACACACACCAACCGCTACCTCAATGCCCAATCCCACCACCACCCAGCACAGATAAATTCCGTGGCCAAAACACTAATCACCAGAACCAAACACCTGGCAGACAAGACACACATAAAGACTGAACTATACACCCTGACTAAAGTACTGACAGCCAACGGCTTCCACAAAAACAAAATCACCAGCTTGATCCACAAAAACACACTAAGACAGAATAGAGACCTAGAAGATCAACAGACCTATGGAACAGCTGTCCTGCCCTACATAAGAGGTACTACAGACAAAATCAGTGAGATACTACACAGGCATCACATCAAGACTGCCTTCAAAACAGACAAAAAAAATAGCAGCCATCCTTAGAAACCCCAAAGACAAAATTGACCTGGAAAACCAAGGCATATACGAAGTTCCCTGTGCATCATGCCTGGCCACATACATTAGGCAGACCAATAGAAGAATAAGTACCCGCCTGGATGAACACAAAAATGCAGTAAAAAAGCTGGAACACACCTTCTCACTAGTCCAACACATGAAAACCACAGGTCACAACATCAACTTCAGTGGCACTAAAACCCTAGCCACTATAGAAAACCCCAACCACAGAATCATCAGAGAAGCCATAGAGATTGAAAAAAGACCTGACAGCATGAATAGAAGAGATGATTCCACCAGACTGTCAAGCATTTGGAATCCTGCACTCTCAAATAGAAAGATCTCCATACCACAAGCCAGGCAAACACCTGGGCACAAACAGACTCCCCCTGATACCTCCAGCTCAAACACACCTCAACCAGACACCCAGATGAAACCTAGATTCCTAATAGATAACAGCCATCCTTTTACATGAAGCCAAGCTGCACTGAAAGCCTCCAATACAGGAACACAGTGTTGCCAGCCAATCAAAGCCACAAAACAGACAGAAGAAACCAGAAACACCAATCAAACAAACTCCAAGTCCAATAAACACAGACCAAGACTCCCAACCAATCAGGATGTAGAAGAAAAAAACATCCTGGCACAGCAATAGGCTAGCCTCAAATTTAAAACCAACGGCTGTGATAGCTTGACCCACATACAAACTCAATACAGAAGCCTGAGGATGGCAGATGAGATTCTGCTGAAACGTTGCTACAACTTTAAAATTATATGCAGGTCTTGGCATGTTCAGGTCTTTTCCCATGTAAGATTGAGAGTATCTTGGCAACATTTTGGCAAGGTCCCACTCGCCATCCTCAGGCTGGTGCTTTCTGCTTTGTGCTAGTGCAAGCAGTGTGTGATCGGAGCAGCTGTTTCTCTATAAATACTGGTGGGGGGCGCTAGTGTGCTGGGCTGGTTGGCTGCACTGCTGCCTCTTGATTGGTTGAAGGAGTTGATGTTGGTATAATGGGCTGTGTGATGGCCTTGTGAGTTTTTTTGTGGAGATATCCTGGATCTTGTGCTATAATCTCCTGGGTCATTTGTTTTGTAGTGATTTTTTTCCATTAGCCTCTCGTGTTTTAATGGCTTGGCTAATGGGTTGTGTGATGGGCTTGCGAGTTCTTTTGTTATGGTATCCTGGGTCCTGCATTGTAATCTCCTCGGTCGTTTGTGTTTTGATCTCTTTTCCATTAGCCTCCTATGTTGTAATGGCTTTGGTAATGGGTTGTGTGATTACTTTGTGGGATTTATTGCTGTTGTGTCCTTGGTCTTGCGCTGTGATATCCTGGGTCATTTGCTGTGTTGCAACTTCTTGAGTTCTTGTGGTATAATTTCCTGAGTTTTCTGATGTGATATCCTGAGCGGGTGGCCGTGATGTAGCATTCTGGGTTTTAATCTGGCTTCAAGTTTGGGGTCTGGGTCTGTGTTCTTGGCGTGTGTCAGCTTGTTTGGTTTTGGGGTCGGGGTGTGTGACAGCTGGTGAAGTAGCCATGGTCTGGTTTCTGGATGGTGGTTGGCCTTTGTTTATAGGATGGGCTTGAGCCTGGGTGTGATGAGGGGGATTGGCGGTGGTGTCCCGTGTTGTTTTGGGTCTGGTGTTGGTTTTTGTGGCTGGGACTCATTTGTTGGTGAGGGCTAGCTTCCAGATGTCTGGTAGGCTGGAGATGTCATCCCAACTATTTATGTTATGGGGGTGTTTCTCTATCTCGATGGCTTCCCTGATTATTCTCTTGCTAGACTATTCAGTGTTGGATATTAATTTGGTTCCTTCAAAATTAATTTCATGTCCTGTGGCTTTAAGGTGCTGGAAGAGGGAGGAAGTATTTTCTTAGTTTCTGACTGCGTTTTTATGTTCTGTGATGCATGCATTTATTGTCCTGTTGGTTTGTCCAATGTATGTGGCTGGGCAATTGTTGCATGGTATTTCATAAACTCCTTGGTTTTCTAGCTAGATCTTGTCTTTGGGGTTTCTTAGGATGTTGGCTATTTTTTAGTCAGTGCTGAAGGCTTTCCTGATATTGTGTTTGTGGAGAATTTTGCTGATTTTGTCTGTGGTACCTTTGATGTAGGGGAGTAGTGCAATACCATTTTCTTGTTCTGTGTCTTGGTTTTTTTTGGGTATCTCTTTTCGGATTAGGTTGGTGATTGTATTTCTTTTGGAATCCGTTGAAAATTAATGTTAGTGAGGGTGTGTAATTCTGTTCTCAGATGGTCTTTGTCAGCTAGGCATTTGGTTCTGGAGATGAGAGTCTTGGCTATGGAGTTGATCAGTGCAGGGTGGTGATGGGATTGTGCATTTAGGTAGCGGTTGTGTGTTTTTTTCTGGTAGATGGTGTGTCCTAGGGAGCAATTGGGTTTTTTTTAAATTAGGACATCCAGGAAGGGAAATTGGTTGTTGGTTTCTGTTTCCATGGTGAATTGTATTTTGGGGTATAGGTTGTTAAGATATATATAAATTTGATTGGACTTTGATGTCAACAATTTCTTTGTAAGTGGGAGTGATGATGCATTGGATAAAACTGGGAAAGAAGTCTTGGGAAACTACTATATTATAGTTCTATGTTATTAATACTTTTGTACATACAGTACATACATACATACATACATACATACATACATACATACATACATATTTAAATATATGCTGCTAAGTGTCCTGAACATTGCAGGTAGGTTGGAAAAAAGTTGTCCTACTTTTTAATCTCTTCTACCTTAACTTGGAACTAAATAGAGAACAACTTTCAATGGCACCAATGGTGTCATCAGTGGATTATTGTTGTTTTTTAACTTCTGTGCACGGTGAGAAATCTGGAAATAAAGCAGTGATAGGAAAAAAAAGGCATAATTGTAGTCTTCCTTAAGATGACACTAAATGCTTCTCTACTAAATCAAATGAGTAAAATAACTAGCATGGTATGTAGTAAACACCAAGACCTTCTCCTGGACATCCATAAAATCTTGGGGTTTTTTTCCTTTTAAATAATCCTGCCAAGTATCTATTTCTCTCATTGATCCAAAATTTCTTATTCATTTTATAGTCCCTTTTATACAGCTGAACTGAAGAAAATCATGTAAGAATGATAATATTTTAATTGGCAAATTGTAATTAAGAATGACTGAAATTTTTTCTTTGTTTCATTTTCTGTGTATGAACCTTAACCAATATTCCTAAATTTCTTCATAAACAGAAATGCATGTATATATGTCTAATTATAAAATAGATGAGAGAGAGAGAGAGAGGGGGGATAGGCAGACAGAGAGAGAGAGCTTCCCTCCTGGATTCTGATTTGTTCCTCTGATGCTTAGACCAGCTACATATGGCAGATGGTTTCTAATTCTTTGGTTGGTTAGTTTCATAAAAACTTTGCAGACTTTGATTTTAAAAAGATCAGAATTGACTTGAAATTAAAATAAATCCAGCATGGGTAAAATAAAAGCAATGTTCTTTGTTGTTGACATTAATAACCCTGATATTTCCAAAGTGTAACATTATCTCTAGATGTTTACGCTGAACTGATGATATTCTCCTCCATATTTTATTTGATTTTTTTATATAGAGTCGAGTGAAAAAATCCTTGTAAAAATTCCTTCTATTGCTTCTCTAAAATGTTTATAAGATTGTTTTCCAGTGGAAAACACTGGAAATTTAGAATTTTAGAATTTGATAATCTTTTAATATTTTTACTAGACTTGTTTTCCAAGTGAATATGTATTTATGTCAAGTTATTGATTGACTGATTTATAAGAATATCATGCAACCTTTCTTTTAAGGAAACCTCCAAGATTTGCCAATTATAAAATTATAAACAACAAAACATAAAGCAGTATCCCTAATGCAATGCTGTACCAAGAATAACAAGAGTATTAATAACATAATATAATATAGGAAGAACTATAATATAGTAGTTTCCCAGTACTTCTTTCTCAGTTTTATCCAATGGAGCATGACTCCCACTGCAAAGGAATTGTTGGCATCAAAGTCCAATCAAAGGGAAAGCTTAAACTGACACCATTATTGTTGGTATTGCTGAGTTATGCAAAATTACTATCTTGCAATATCTACCAGATAGGCCTTTCATTAAGATTTCCTCTACTCTCCACCCCAAAAAATCTTAGTTCCCTCCATCATTACTCCAAAAAAATTTCAGGCTGGGACATAACTAAAATTAGTCCAAAGTCATCTGTGATAATACATTTATTTCACTTTATCTTTTAGACGTTATAGTCCAAATTCAATCATGCATTTTTGAAGTTTAATTTTTCAGTTAGAAACAGTACTGTCCAACAATCTCTTTCTGGTATTAATGGAAGAAGGATTTGATCTTATTTTACTTATTTGCCTAGCCATTAAAATATCTGGTTCCTCTAACATGTCAAATTGGGATTTTTTTTTCCCCCTGAAGTTGTTCTATCATTTAACTTCTGACTTGTGCTCTTCTTTCTGTTTTCAGTTTCTCACCTGGAATTTCAACTTTATTTCATCATTGCTTTGAAACTGGTGAATTAACCTTGGCTGTTGGACTTTGCAATAAATGCTTTTAGAGTCTAATTTTTCATTTGAAAATCATCGGTTCTGTTGAAAATGTTTTTTTTCACCTATCTTGTCAAGGTTACATTATCAAACCTAGCGATAAGAGTGTAGAACTTCCTTAGCTACTTTCGGCTTTCTATAGAGATAAAAGGCTGGGGGTGGGGTAGGGAAGCTATTAGGTTCTTAAGTTAACAGATATCCAGGCCAATCTACTGACTTTACTAAAATATGTAATAGAATATTACCCAGGAAAAAAAAATTGAACATGTATATCAGTATTGAACTATTTTATATGTGCATGTGAATGAGAAAGGATTGCTGAGATCAGGAATATAACTGAAGCAATTATTAATGTAGCAGGCTTTTAAAACTACAGGTTAGTTTTAACTTAATGGCTAATCATTTAGCAACCATTCCAAGTTACAATAGAGCTACCCAGGGCGACTTATGACCTTGTTCCATGATAGCTCACAAACATTGTTCTATATGTAAAGTGGGTGACTCCAAATCTACAAACCTGATTGGTCAATAAAATGAACATTGGATTGGTTCATTAGGAACCAATCCAAAGAGCTGCTAAAAGGGCGGCAAATCTAAACAACTGCCATTGGCTGCAAGCAGGCAAGCCAGCCTGTATAAAAGGCTGGCCTCGGCTTCAGCCAAGTGTTCCTATTTACTAACTAGTTGAAGAATAAAGTATTTGTTGTTGGAACCCGGTCTATCTCGTGTGTTTTCCGAATAAAACACTGGCGACGAGGATGGGATCGTCCTGAACGGAAAAACCTGCACGCGGTGATAAGAAGTCCAGATTACAACCAAGATGTCTGGAAACAACGCACCTCCCGCACCCTTCAATCCCAACGAAGAGGATTGGGATTCCTATGCTGATCGCTTCCAAATGTATTTGGAGAGCAATGAAATGGAAGGCATTTCAGAGCAACGCAAGAGAGCTGTGTTCCTGACGCACTGCGGGCCAACAGTTTTTAAGATGGCAAAGGCCCTTGCGAAGCCCCGGGATGTTAAACAACTAACGTGGACAGAATTGCGAAGACTCCTCAAAGCACACTACGCTCCGATGGTGTTTAACTTAATAAAGCAACACGAATTTTACCGCAGAGACCAGAGAGAGGGAGAGACCGTCGCCGATTTCATCGCTGCCCTCAGACAAATAGGGGGTGAGTGTGAATTTTTGAACATAGACGAGGCAATGAGGGATCGCGTGGTGCTGGGCCTGAGAGACTCGACCGCACAGAGTAAATTGCTCAACAAGCCCAACATCACCGTTACCGAAGCCATCGCGGAAGCCACAGCCGCTGAAGCCACGAAAAAATCTGCCATAGCCATTAAAAAGATGAACACACACAGCGAAGAAACACCAACCAAAGACAGAAAGCACCCTGCCACCACAACCCACTACGAAGAGTCGGGCGAAACAATTGAATCGAGCGAAGAGGACGACGAGGTCCACCGTTTGCTCACGAACAAAAAAGAGCGCGAAAGGAGAAATTGGCGGGAATGCACTGGCTGCGGAGGAAACCATCCCTGAGCCGAATGCAGATTTCTCGATGCCATCTGCCGGCATTGCAAAAAACGAGGGCACATCGAGAAGGTCTGCAGGAACAAAAAATACTACAGCCCAACGAGACGCAGAAATTCCCCAACACGAGCTGAGCCTAAACGAGCCGAGAGAAAGTGGCAACAAGAGAAGTGAGCCAATACACACCAAACTGTCATTATACAGAGCGCTCAGACGTAAAGTGGAAAAAAAAATAAAGTCATCGTGAAAATCGAAGGAAAACACTGCAAGATGGAAGTGGACTCGGGGTCCTTCCTCTCCATGGTATCGTGGGACACAATAAAACAGCTAGTCCCAGGTATCAAACCCAAAGAATTGAAGAAGCAGCACCTAACCCTCAAGGACTATCAGGGAAACCAAATCCCTGTGGTAGGCATGGCACAATTCCGAGTCGCCTACAAACATCATGTCAAGGTGCTTCCGCTGACCATAGTCGACCAAGACAGACCAAGCCTCCTGGGCATCGAATGGTTCGCGCCATTGGGCATCGGGATGACCAGGGTCGATCGAGTGACTACAACCGGCTGGGAAGACGACCTCATCCGAGAATTCCAGGACGTTTTTGACGGCTCACTTGGCAAGTATCGGGGAAATCCCATTTCTTTCAATCTAAACCCCCAAATAGCCCCACGAAGAATAAAAGCCAGGCGAGTTCCTTTTGCACTAAAGGCAAAAATAGAGGAACAGCTGGACAAATTAATAGCCCAAGGGGTGTTAGAACCTGTGGACCATGCCAAGTGGGAAATGCCTATTGTCACACCCATTAAACCTGATGGGTCCATCAGAATCTGTGGTGACTATAAGGCTACCCTGAACCACGCATTACAACCAAGCGCATACCCGGTGCCAGTAGTCCAGCATTTGCTTCATTCCCTGGGAAAAGGCAAAGTTTTCGCCAAACTCGACTTGGCACAAGCCTATCAACAACTCCCAGTGGACCCAGAAACAGCAGAAGCACAGACTATAGTCACCCATAAGGGCGCATTCAAATGTCACCGGCTCCAATTTGGAGTAAGCGTGGCCCCTGGCGTCTTCCAGAGTCTGATGGAATGCCTTCTAAATGGCATACAAGGAGTCGTTCCCTATTTTGACGACGTCCTAATCTCGGCCAGAGATGAAACTCAATTAAGGAACAGACTCAAAGAAGTATTAACTAAGTTTAGGGAATCTGGCCTCAAGGTAAAAAGAGAAAAGTGCTGTTTAATTAAGAACAGCGTCGAATTCCTGGGCTACTCAATAGACGGAGAGGGTATCCACCCCACAGACAAAAAAGTTAAAGCAATCAAAGACGCTCCTGAACCAAGAAATAAAACCGAACTACAAGCATTCTTAGGATTAATTAATTTTTATAACGTGTTCCTGCCAAACAAAGCCACTATAGCAGAACCGTTACACCGTCTGCTAGACAAAAAGGCAACTTGGACTTGGGGTTACAAAGAAAAAAAAGCCTTCCAAAATATTAAAAGCTTGCTAACATCAACAAACGTCCTCATCCAATTTAGCAACACTCTGCCATTAACAGTGACCTGCGACGCCTCACCATATGGAGTAGGTGCCATCCTGAGCCACCAACTACCTGATGGCAGAGAAGCACCCGTCGCATATTACTCTAGGACTCTATCAAAAACCGAGCGGAATTACAGCCAATTGGACAGGGAAGCTCTAGCAATTGTCGCTGGAGTAAAACGCTTCCACGAATACTTATATGGGCGGACTTTTCAAATCATAATGGACCACAAACCGCTAATGGGGATTTTGGCGGGAAACAAGCCAACACCTAATATACTGTCCCCAAGAATGACGAGATGGTCAGAGTTCCTAGCAGCTTATTCCTACACTCTGACACATCGGCCAGGGAAACAAATTTCCCATGCGGACGCTTTGAGCAGAGCACCCTTACCAGCAACCGACGAAGACCCGGCACCAGCGATGACAACGCTACAAATCGAGACTTGCCCCGATCTACCCATATCAGTGTATGATGTCGCCAGAGCCACCGCGAAAGACTCATTGACTGCCCACGTTCTTACCTGGGTAGGTAAAGGCTGGCCGGAGAATCAAAAAACTGAAAACTTTAAACCTTTCCGGTCCAGACAGACTGAACTTTCAATCCAAAAGGGGTGTTTGTTGTGGGGTGATCGGGTAGTAATCCCTGCCAAATTACAGCCCAGGGTACTTAAGTTGTTACATGAAGGGCACCCGGGAATGGTTAAGATGAAAAGCCTTGCCAGAAGTTATGTTTGGTGGCCGGGTATTGATAAGGACATAGAGTATTGGGTAAGCTCATGTCACAAATGCCAGGCAATTAGACCATCCCCACCAAAAGCACCCGTTAAGGACTGGGAAACCCCTCGGGGACCTTGGTCAAGAATACACATTGATTTTGCGGGTCCTACCAAGGGGCATACCTTTCTGATTGTCGTTGATGCCTATTCAAATTGGCTTGAAGTAAAAGTTATGCCATCAACGACAACAGAAACTGTAATCAAAAAGCTGGACAACCTTTTTGCCACCCATGGCATACCGGACATTCTTGTCTCAAATAACGGGCCACAGCTAACCAGCATACCATTTGAGCAATACCTAGCCTCCCTAGGTATAAGACATGCCCTAACCGCGCCGGCTCACCCGGCTGCGAACGGCAGGGCTGAGAGAATGGTCCGGTTTACTAAAGAAGGTTTGGAATGAATGGACGCTGGAGATGTCCAACAGAAAGTAAACCGTTTGCTCACACTCCAGCACATAACGCCCAGTACCATAACCAATAAGTCCCCAGCAGAATTACTTATGGGGCGAAAATTAAGATCTCACCTTGATAGGTTACACCCAAATTTTACCCCAGAAAACCCCCCTGACTCCTCTACACGGTTCAGACAATTTGAAATAGGCGATTTGGTATACGCTAAAAACTTCACCGGGGACCCGGTATGGCTACCAGGACAGATTATCCAAATTACAGGCCCCAAATCCTTCCGATTAAAATTAGACGATGGCAGGGAATGGAAGCGGCACATAGACCAGCTTCGATCTCGAATTATAGAGAGAACCACAGACTTACAAACATTCACCGAAAAAACCGGCGAATTGCAAACCAAGGTGGGGGGGGAAAGGCGAGAAATAAATAAAGAACTGTTTAAAACCAAACCCAATGAAACATACGAACAAAAAGAGCAAATAAAAGACTCACTGTTTGGAGAGACTTGCGTGAAGAGCCCATCGGAAGGGGCCAGCCAAACCAGCTCGACCTGCCCAGAGGACACGGGAGGGAGCGGCAAAACCGTCAGCCTAAGAAACTCAGGCGGCGGTAAAATGGCTGACTCACCCTTCCAGACGGTTCCAGGGAGAAGGACGGACGACACAGCAGCCCCATCCGAACCGGTCAAAGTCTGCACTAAGAATGAACCGCGCAAGTCAAGTCGAGTCCGGAAAAGCCCCGCCTACCTGCGAGACTACGTCACCACGTAGGACTGAACTAAGGGGGGAGGGGTGTTCTATATGTAAAGTGGGTGACTCCAAATCTACAAACCTGATTGGTCAATAAAATGAACATTGGATTGGTTCACTAGGAACCAATCCAAAGAGCTGCTAAAAGGGCGGCAAATCTAAACAACTGCCATTGGCTGCAAGCAGGCAAGCCAGCCTGTATAAAAGGCTGGCCTCAGCTTCAGCCAAGTGTTCCTATTTACTAACTAGTGGAAGAATAAAGTATTTGTTGTTGGAACCCGGTCTACCTCGTGTGTTTTCCGAATAAAACAAACATGGTCATGTGATCACATTTGGGGCACTTGCCACTGGCTTGCATTTACAGACCATGATTTTGAGCAGTTTTTGCTTGTTTCAAGCAAAAAATACTCATTTGAAACAATGGCTTTGATTAATAACATTCTCTGTTTGAACCATTCTTTTCTCTTAACAACTACAACATTTATTTAATGACCACTACAAAAAGGGTCATAAAATCGAGTATGCTCACATGGAGACCTGCTTAACAATGACCACAACTTATGATCATAATTCCAGGGTCAATTACAGTCCTAAGTTTAGGACCATCTGTATACAAAAAAGAACCACGATAGAGACCAGAGACCAAAATTGGCAACTTTGAAAAACACTAATATAGAAGACAAAGCCTAGCATCTACTAACTGCATCCCACTCAGAGGAGAGCCAAAGAGCCTGGTGACATAGGGTGCAGCAAGTCCCCTGAGACTAGCAATCTCTCAAACAATGATAGACAGAAGGCAATTCTGCACTGCAACCTCAGCTGCTTATCTCCCATGTTGTTCCTAATTATTTTTAAGGCAACTTCAGAAATCTATTCTAATGGCAGTGGTAGGGTAGCTGGGCCATTACAGAGCCTGGGCCTTGGCCACCACAAGTCCTGATTTTATTGTTAAAAGAGCCATGTTGGCACAGTGGTTGGAATACAGTACTGCAGGCAACTTCTGCTGACTGCTGGCTGACTGCAATTTGGCAGATCGAATCTCACCAGGCTCAAGGTTGACTCAGCCTTCCATTTTTCCAAGGTGGCTGAAATGAGGATCCAGATTGTTAGGGCTGGCTCTGTAAATCTCTTAGAGAGAGCTATATATAAACCACTGTGAAGCGATATATAAGTCTAAGTGCTATTGCTGTTACTCTGCTTCTTCATCTTCCCATCCATGTAGGGAAGGCAAATCCAGCTGACAATTCCTCTGTGAATGATTCGACCAATTTCTGCTCTTTTCCTTTAGGAACTGATCCCTTCTCATTAGACTCTGTCCCTTTATTTTACTTTCCCAGAAGTTTGCAGATGCCTTTCTCACATGACACAAAAACAGGCTTTTTTATATGTGCCCTTATTGTTGCTTTTACAGTTCAGCATCATGGAAACAAAACATGTAAAAGTTACACTTGGGATATGTAAGAACCATAGTGGTGCAATGGTTGGAATACAGTATTGCAGGCTAACTCTGCCCCTGCCAGGAGTTCAATCCTGGCATATTCAAAGTTGACTCAACCTTCCACCCTCCTGAGGTCAGTAAAATGAGGACTAAGGTTGCTGAGGGTTGACTCTGTAAACAACTCAGGATTGAAATGTGGGGTCCTTGGTGCCGAGTGCATCAACTCTGTCAGACTGAACCAGCCTTGAACCAAATATTCCCTTAAGTGCCCATGTAGGTTTTTATAGGTAGTGACCAGCATATCTTCTATGTAGGGCTTTATAGAGTATAACCCGCACCTCATATCACACCCAGAAGCAAACTAGGAACCAGTGCAGCACATGAAGCATAGGTAATAAATGGGCATACTGAGATATTCCCATCACTGCCCACACATTCTGGATGAGATGAAACTTGTGGGTAGTCTTCAAGGAAAGCCCCATGTACAATGTCTTTCTGAGTAGTTGAGCTGTGAAGTGACCAGGGCATGAGAAAAGCCTCCCAATCTAGGAAAGGGTACCACTGGCACTCCAATATATTTGAAGAGTGTACATAATATTCCCCAAATATATAGGAGATCTCTTATCAAAGAAGGGAAAATCTGAGAAATCTAATTCTTGCTAACCATAACTTCTATACATAGCACTGGCAATGGAATTGAAAGTATTTGTGTGATTATTTTACAGGATACTAAGTCATAATATGTGTGTGAATTATTATTATTTAAATTATTTAAGAATAATTATTATTCTTTTAATTATCATACTAATAGCAATAACACTTAGACTTAAGGCCCTGTCACACTGCCCAGCGGATGCAAAATGTTAGTAAAAAGGAAACAACGGACGAGCAAAATGTTCCATCCATTGTTATCCGCTCTCAAAAGGGGCAAAAATTTGCATAACCGGAGCAGATAACACGGAAAGGAACAGATACGGAGAGGATGCAGGGCGGATGGAAAGCGGATGCAGAACGGAAGCCGAGCAGATGGAAGCGGATGGGAGCAGATGGCATATCCACTAGGCTTCTGGGGGACCTCAGCAAAGCAGACGCAGAACGGATACAGTGGATGCACAGCGGATGCACAGCCGATGAAGCGGATGCATAGCGGAAGCCTAACGGATGCCTTGCGTTAATTGCGCATGCGGGGGGGATGCATTGCATAAGGCACGCGGATATAAAGGGAAGCAGCTCGCACGTGGCCAGCATTCGGACGAAAGACCTGCTGCCGGATACATCGAGTCCTTGACTGCCCTGCCTGCATGCCTGCCTGCAAGCCTTGCTGCCAGCCATCCTGCCAGCCTGCCTCCAAGCCTCCTGGCCAGCCTCCCTGCCAGCCTTGCTCTCTGTCTGCCTGCCAGCCTTGCTGCCAGCCTGCCTTCCAGCCTCCCTGCCAGCCAGTCTGCCAGCCAGCCTTGGTGCCTGCCTGCCTGCCTGCCTTCCTGCCAGCCTTCCTGCCAGCCTTCCTGCCAGCCTTGGTGCCTGCCTGCCAGGCTTCCTGCCAACCTTGGTGACAGGCTTCCTGCCAGCCTTGGTGCTAGCCTTCCTGGCAGCCTTGGTGCCTGCCAGCCTCCCTGCCAGCCAGCAACCCCACAACCATGGGGAAGAAGCGAAAGCATCAGCAACCTGTCACCATCCCTGGCAAGAGGGACAGGGCCACCCTCCCACCCCCTGTCCCTGACTCTGCTTCTGCTGGGGCTTCTGCTGCTCGGGCTCACTCTTCTGGTGCTGGAGCTTCTGCTGAAACTGCTCCTGGCGGTGGTGCTTCTGCTGGTGCTTACTCTGCTGAAGCTGCTCCTGGTGGTGGTGCTTCTGCTGGTGCTTACTCTGCTGAAGCTGCTCCTGGTCCTGCTGGTCCTGCTCGTCCTGCTCGTCCTGCTCGTGCTCCTGGACTTGCTCATCTTTCTCATCCTACTCGTGCTCCTGGTCCTGCTCGTGCTCCTGGTCGTGCTGGTGCTTACTCTGCTGCTGCTGATCCTGGTCCTGCTGCTGCTTCTGGTGCTGCTACTGATGATGATGATGATGAGGATGATGATGAGGAGGAGGATGATGATGATCCTGCTGGTGCTGCTGGTGCTGGTGGTGTGGAGGAGCAGCCCCTACTACCTGGGAGCCCCTCTGATGAGGGCCCATCTGGTCCTGCCAGAGGGAGGAAGAGGCATATGCGACAACGGGAGAGGAGGCAATACTCCATTGAGGAGGAACACGAGGATGAGGTGCTGGAGTGGCTGAGAGAGAATGACTATCTGTGGCGGAAGAGACACCGGCTGTACAGGGACACCAAAAGGAAGGAGGCTGCTTGGAGAGAGAAGGCAGAGAGTATGGGCTACACTTCGGAGGTGCTCCTTGGCTGGTGGAAGCACATACACACCTGGTACGGGAAGCTGCACCTGAAGAAATCTGGCCAGGCCACAGTTAAGCTGACAGACAGAGAGATCTACGTCATGGCCAGGTACAGCTTCCTGGAGGGTGAGATCCGCCACCGAGGAGCACCAGGAGCCCCTCTCACTACCCTGTCTCTCTGGCAGCCTGCTGAGAGCCAGTCCTCTTCCGGCTGAGAGTCAGCCCCTGTCTCCAGGCAGGTTTCTGTGGAGTGTGCCATGGCGGAGAACCTGCGGACAGGTGTTGTAACCATGGTGGAGCCCGTGGAGGACTCCCTGGTGCAGTAGGAGAAAGGAGACGTCGAGTCCACCACAGCCGTAGCAGCATCCACCCGCCCCAGCTCCACCTCCACAGAAAGGCAGAGAGCCAGACAGCAGGAGAGGCAGAGCCACACTGTCCTCCTGGAGATCAGGGACACCATCCGGACCAGCATAGATCTCCTTTCTCAGCTGGTCCACACCGACTCCTCATCCTCCAACCGCAAGCCCTTCCTCACCTATGTCAACCAGACCCTCAGGGACATGGTGGAACCCCAGTACCAGGTGGTGAAGGACCGGATCACCGATCAGCTTCACAACCCTCCAGACTCAGAGGAACCTGCTCCCACCCAGTCCAGACCTGCTCCTCCACCCCAGGTGATGTCCCTCCCATTCCAAGGCTTCCCACAGGCCCTCACCTACCAGGGCTACAGCTACAAGGAGGTCCAGCAGCACAGGCAGCAGCCCTTCCCAGTCCAGGCACAGGTTCATCAGGCGACACCGTTGCCACCGGTTCCACTGATGCCACTGATGCCACCCAAGCAAATGATGCCACCCACGCCAATGATGCCACCGACGACAGCGATGCCACCCATGCCACCGATGCCACCCATGCCAGTCCTCACCCAGCTGCAGACCAGACAGCCCCACTACACTACTTCTTCCTCCACCCCACAGCCAAGCCCGGCCTCAGTACATCTGTCATCAGTACTGGGGCTGACACCCCATGGCATGGAGGAAGGAGCTCTCAACATCACAGGGCTGAGCCAGCTGTCCAAGAGCTTTCTCAACACACCGTCACCTGTTGTCCTCTCGGGGCCAGGCACTCCAGTGGTGCTTCAGACCAGCACTCCAGCACCAGCCAACTCCACAGCACCTGGACCCTTCACCCCTGAGACTGGGCACACCTCCGAGTGACCAAGAGGAGTGCCAGAGACTGGCTGGCTGGCTACCTGTGGACTTTATTTGGACACTTGACTTGGGTCATTTTTCTTTTACACCTTGTTGTTCAATAAAGTTTATCTTTGATTCACACACTTGCTTCATTTCTTATTTTTTAATAAAGTCTTGGTGGAAACTTTTAGAATTGGTTTAAGCCTTTGCATGCTTGTGGGATGGGTTAAGATAGCAGTGGGGTGGGCAGGGATACCTGTGGGATGGGTAATAGCTATGGGATAGGCAGGGATACCTTTGGGATGGGTAATAGCTATGGGGATGGTGTTGTGTGGCACCCTCCAGCCATACTGCATGCTCCTGTAGGTGGTCCCTGAAGCCAGGTGGCGCAGAGTGAGTGCCACCTTGAGCCCAGGTTCCAGGCTGGGCCGGAAGTTGGTGCTTGCCTTGGTCAACCTGGGTGTCAGCCGCTGCACAACTTCGTCAAACATGGCTGGAAGCATCCTCATGAAGTTCTGGAATGCACGAGTATCTTCGTTCCTGAGCTCCACCATCAGCTTGTTGTACAGTCCGTACTCTGCTCTTCTCCCGATCCATCTTCGGACCCAGACGCTTCTTGGCTGCCTCTTTTTCTCCCTGTAGTAGAGTTCACAGAGCCTGTAGATGGCTTCGCACTGTTGCAGAAGGATGGTGGCTGCCAAAAGGACTGTGTTACGATCCAAGGTGGACATGACTGGATGCTGTGGAAGAGGAAGAGTCAGATGAAGGCTGCAGAGTTCTGCACAGCTGGGCTGCTGGTCTGAAAGTGAGATGCAGGTGAGTTGCTCCCCCTTTTTATGGGCAGTATTGGTGTCCCTTTGCATCCTCTAGGCATCCTCTAGGCATCCTCTAGAAATCCTTAATATCTGAGATAGGTCCCCTCTGCGAATGTTTTTTCCGTTTTAAATGCTTTGTTTCTGTGCTGCATCTGCTAGGCATCCATTCTGCATCCGTTCTGCATCCGTTCCACTTCCTCCCTGCGTCCGAGCGGATGCGAGTTGTGCGGATGTGGAACGGATGCCTAGAGGATGTAGCGGATGCGTAACAGATGCAGAACCGATACCTAGCGGATGCCTAGCGGATGCAGAACGGACGAATTGGATACATTTTCTGCGCAAAAGTTTTGAGCAGCTCAAAACTTTCTGAGCGGATGAAACGTCCATAAACATATGCTGGTCGAATAGAGAGGAAGCAAAACGGAGGCAGTGAGTACATCGCGTTAACCAACAGATGGCAAGCTTTTTTGTCCGTTTTACATCCTCTTTGCATCCGTTGGTGCAGTGTGACAGGGGCTTTACATATCGCTTCACAGTTTTTATACCTCTCTCTGAGTGATTGCAAAGTCACCATATTGTCCCCAACAATCTGGTGCTCATTTTTCTGACCTCAAAAGGGAGGAAAGTTGAGTCAACCTTGAGTCGGTGAGATTCGAACTGCTGAATTACTGGCAGCTGGCAGTAAGCAAAAGTAGCTGCATTCTAACCACTGCACCACCAAGGCTCTTGTTGAATGCAATATATAGATTTGGTCATTATCATCAAACTACTGCATGGAAAAAGGTAGAATTTGGTTGTAGTTGTTGTTATTGTTGTTGTTTTTTGAGGAGCATTTCCCAGATGTGTTTGTTTTTTAAAGGCCCTGTCACACTGCCCAATGGATGCAAAACGGACACAATGGACGAGAAAAATGTTCCATCCGTTGTTATTCGCTCTCAGAAGGGGCAAAAATTTGCATAACCGGAGCGGATAACATGGACGCGGGGAGGATGCAGGACGGATGGAAAGCGGATGCGGAACGGAAGCCCAGCAGATGGAAGCTGATGGGAGCAGATGGCACATTCTCTAGGCTTCCGGGGGGCCACAGCAAAGTGGATGCGGAATGGATACAGCGGATGCAGAGCGGATGAACAGTGGATGAAGCGGATGCACAGCAGATGCACAGCGGATGCTCAGCGGAAGCCTAGCGGATGCCGAGCATTAATTGCGCATGCAGGGAGGATGCATTGCGTCAGCCCTGCAGATATAACGGAAGCAGCTCGGAGGCAGGTCACCATTCAGAGGAAAGACCTGCTTCCAGACACATCGACTACCTTGCCTGTCCTGCCTGCATGTCTTGCTGCCAGCCTTGCTGCCAGCCTCCCTGCCAGCCTTGCTGTCTGCCTGCAAGCCTTGCTGCCAGCCTCCCTGCCAGCCTTGCTGCCTGCCTGCCTGCCAGCCTTCCTGCCTGCCCACCTGCCAGCCTTGGTGCCTGCCTCCCTGCCAGCCTTCCTGCCAGCCTTGGTGCCTGCCTGCCTGCCAGCCTTGGTTCCTGCCAGCCTCCCTGCCAGCCAGCAACACCACAACCATGCTGAAGCACAGCAATCCACAGCCATCTGCTGCCAGCCCTTGCAAGAGGGACAGGGATACCATCCCGCCCCCTTGACCCTCATTCTCGTTCTGCTGGAGCTTCTGCAGCACGGGCTCGCTCTTCTGGGGCTGGCGCTTCTGCTGCTTCTGCTTTTGGAGGAGCTGATGACAAGCACTCCAGCACCAGCCACCTCCACAGCACCTGGACCCTTCATCCCTGAGACTGAGCGACCAAGAGGAGTGTCAGAGACTCATTTTTGTTTTGTAGCTTGTTGTTGATAAAGTCTATTTTTGATTCACACACTTGCTTCATTTCTTTTTTTTAATAAAGTCTTGGTGGAAACTTTTAGAAATGATTTAAGCCTTTGCATGCTTGTGGGATGGGTTAAGATAGCAGTGGGATGGGCAGGGATACCTTTGGAATGGGTAATAGCTGTGGGATAGATAAACCTCCAGTGCAAGCATAGTGGGACTCTATGGTCCACCCTCCCAAGTGCCACACCTTTGGCCCTTTATTGTCAATAACAATGTAAGCATTGATCCACACATTTGAACATAAACACAACTCTTTATTAAATGCCCTGTTCATTGTAGGCCCACCCAACATACATGGCCCAATCTCATCAGTGTGATGAGAGAGGCTGAAGGAAGCATCCATTAAGCATCTATCATCCTGTCTTGCCTCTCCACTGCTCCAGCTGGGGAGTTTCACCAGTGTTTCAGGTGGTTGCGCTGTTTCTTCCCTTCACATGAGACTCTGTTGGGGCCTTGCACATCCTCAGTGTCGATCAGGTTTTTCCCTTGCCTCCATTCCCCAGGCTCCATATCCCCATTGCCTTGTTGGAGGTCCACGAGCCTGTTCTGCAAGACTGGGTAGCGGGTGCGCATGAGATTGTGCAGGATGCAGCAAGCTTCCATGATCCTCCTCACGTTCTCTGGGTGATGCTGCATGGTAGTGAGAAGTACCTGGAACCTATTGGCCAGGATGCCAAAGGCGTTCTCCACCACCCGCCTTGCCATGGACAGCCTGTAGTTGAAGATCCTCTCTTCACAGGTGAGGTATTTGGAGGTGTAGGGCTTCATGAGGTAGGTTTTGAGGGAGAAGGCGTCATCCCCCATGATGAAGTAGGGCACATCTTGTGTGTTGTTGGGCAGGGGTTCTGGATCTGGGAAGCCCATGATGAGCTTGCATTCCAGCTCCTCCTTGAGGTGACTGGCGTTGTATACCTGGGCATCTGAAGATGACCCGTTGCCTGAAGCATCGATGTACATGAACTTGTAGTCAGCATCGACCATGGCGAAGAGGATGATGCTGAAGAAGCCCTTGTAATTGAAATAAGTGGACCCCAACTTGGCTGGAGCTTTGCAGGCCACGTGCTTGCCATCGATGGCTCCAACGGTGTGGGGGAAGTTCCACTTCTGATACCACTGCTCTGCAACTTTCTTCCATCCTTCTTCAGTGGAGGGGCACTGGAGGACCTCCTCCTTGTATTCTTCGATGATGGCCTGCACCACTTCTCTGACCACAATGATGATGGTGTTGTGTGGCACCCTCCAGCCATACTGCATGCTCCTGTTGGTGGTCCCTGAGGCCAGGTAGCACAGAGTGAGTGCCACCTTGAGACCAGGTTCCAAGCTGGGCCAGAAGTTGGTGTTTGCCTTGGTCAACCTGGGTGTCAGCCGCTGCACAACTTCGTCAAACATGGCTGGAGGCATCCTCATGAAGTTCTGGAATGCCCGAGTGTCTTCGTTCCTGAGCTCCACCATCAGCTTGTACAGTCCGTACTCTGCTCTTCTCCCGATCCATCTTCGGACCCAGACGCTTCTTGGCTGCCCCTTTTTCTTCCCGTAGTAGAGTTCACAGAGCCTGTAGATGGCTTCGCACTGTTGCAGAAGGATGGTGGCTGCCAAAAGGACTGTGTTACGATCCACTGTGGACATGACTGGATGCTGTGGAAGAGGAAGAGGCAGATGAAGGCTGCAGAGGTCTGCAGCAGGGCTGCTGGTCTGAAAGTGAGATCCAGATGTGTTGCTCCCCCTTTTTATAGGCAGTATAGGTGTCCCTTTGCATCCTCTCGGCATCCTCTAGGCATCCTGTAGACATCCTTAATATCCGAGATAGGTCCCCTCTGCGGACGTTTTTTCCATTTTACATGCTTTGTTTCCGTGCTGCATCTGCTAGGCACCCGTTCTGCATCCGTTCTGCATCTGTTCCGCTTCCTCCCTGCTTCCGAGCGGATGAGAGTTGTGTGGATGCAGAACGGATGCCTAGCGGATATAGCGGATGCGTAACGGATGCAGAACGGATGCGTAGCGGATGCATAGCAGATGCAGAACGGACGAATTGGATACATTTTCCACACAAAAGTTTTGAGCAGCTCAAAACTTTCTAAGTGGATGAAACATCCATAAACAGATGCTGGATGGATAGAGAGGAAGCAAAACGGAGGCAGTGAGTACATCGCGTTAACCAACGGATGGCAAGCTTTTTTGTCCATTGTACATCCTCTTTGCATCCGTTGGTGCAGTGTGACAGGGGCTTTAACAAGGACAGTGAACACTGCAGAAAAATGTACATGTAAATCTGCCCCAATTTTTCCTGAGACGTTCTTTTTAAGTGCCTGTTTGCAAGCTTGGCTTTCTTCTTCATTGCAGTAAGAAAGCTGGCTATGAACTAGGCCAGTGATAAGTGGAATTTCCAAATCTTCCAAAATCCAATTCATAATCATAGTTAGATTTAATATCTTCTCACTAAAAGAAGTTATTTCTCTTTGAGTAGTGATTTGTTGAAGGGAGGTATTTTTAGAAATGCTTACAGGTACCTTTGGAGCAGTTTCTAGCTGTTGTTGCCTTGTCTTATTCACCAAATAATTCCATTCTCCCGTTAAAAGTTTCTTCCAGAAAACTTTTGTTTTAGTACCTGCTTATGAATATTCAGTAAAGAAAAATTCCATCTGTTTGGATTTGTGTGAAGTGTTCATCTTAGCTGTTTTAATATGTTCATCCTTCCAAGCATATAATTTTCAGAGCAATAGTATTTTGAAATCCCCCAGTACAAGGCTGCATGTTGTAGTTATTTTGTTGAGAATCTTATTTTAAAAAATTGAAATGAAGCCAGTGATAACATAAGGTTGTTGTGTTTTTTTTACATTTCATGAATTGGGTGGAATTGGGTATTTGAACCCCATATTTAATAAATATGAGCTTATGGTATATATTTCAGATTTTCAACCCCTCATGGATTGACCACATTCACATGACATCTAAACCAGGGGTGTTAAACTCAAGGCCCACAAGCCAGATCTGGCTCACAGGCTGCTTAAATCCAGCCCATGGGGCCAGGCTGGAAATATCAAAGGACCAGCCTGCAGTACCTCTGCCAGCCAAAACAAGCCACATTTGGAGGGGGGCACCACCCATTTTTGGCCTTCCTGGCCTCCTGCAGCCCTCAGCTGGCCAAAAATACATGGGAACCTCAGCCTCTGCACAGCCCATTTTTGGCCAGCAGAGTGCTGCAGCAGTATCCATCCCATTTCCCCCTGCTCTCCCCCACCAGCCTGCAGAGGAGAACTATAATGCTGATCCAGTCCTTGAAGAAATCCAATTTGATACATCCAGGCATGTTTATCCATACCTCAAAACATAATTAAGGAATTTTAAGTATACATGATTTGTCCTTAGTTTTATAACATCAGCCTGTTAGTTTATTCTCTCTTAATTTACATTTCACTCAAGTCTCTTTAATTTATCTTATCATACATTACTCAGTGCCATGATCAATAATCATAATGATTTTTGTTCCTTAGGTACCTCTAGAAGCAACCTGACCAAACAAATTTCCAGAATTCTCTGCTTCTACCATACATCTTGGGCAGGGGTGGGATTCAGTTTTTTTAACAACCGGTTCTGTGGGCGTGCCTTAGCTGGTGGGTGTGGCTTGGTGTCATGTGACTGGATGGCCGTGGCCAACTCAACATCACTCATGTCAAGGGGCACTTTTCCTTGCCTGGCCTTTCATGACAGTGGGGATGCTGCAATGGTCATAAGTGTGAAAAATGGTCATAAGTCACTTTTTTCAGTGCCATTGCAACTTTGAATGGTCATTAAATGAACTGTTTTAAGTCAAGGATTACCTGTACAAAAATACAAAAAGCTTATTTGCTTGTAAAAAGCTGCCCTAAATACTAATCATTTGATTAAAAATACCCGCAAGCCGGAGTTACAAATCAGGCAGGGTGCACCTTGAGGAATGAAAATATTTAAAATACAGTGATAACTATCAAGCAGCCAACTCTTGTTCATAAAGTGAAACCCTTTAGCAGAGAGGTCATTTAAGCTCTCTAGAAAGAGCACACCCAGAAGAAGCAATCCTTAGATCCATTTGTACCAGTTAAAGATACCAGCTGGTCTCACTCACCTCACAAGATATCCTAAGGAAATCATCCAGATTTAAGGAAAGGTCATATGCCCCCCAGAAAGGCAGTAAAAAAAATCAGTGCCAAACTTGCATCCTGTCTCTTGGAAGTATATCCCAAAAGGACAGTGCCATATAGTATTAAAGCAGTGAAGGAAGACCCCCCCCTCCAAATAGAAAAAGAAATCATGAGGCAAGAAAAAATTCAAACACAATACAAATAATTAAATCACAACAGTAGCTTTGTTTGTTGAAGCTGAATAGGGAAAATTATCCCATCAATAAACACAGGATTAAACGTCACCAAGCACAGAATTAAGCTTCACCAAAAACCAGTTTTAGACCAAAACTCAGAAAGAGTATGTAAACTCACATTTGAATGTCAATCCTTCTATTAAGCCAAGAAGCCTTGCTGAATGTCACTCAACTTGGTTCCCTGTCACTAAAAGCTTTGCTTCAGTGTTCAATTTCTTCAAAGTGCTGATTTCCATGGAAGTATTTCCTCCCAACAACAGAGTAAAAAACTTAAAACAACCCTTCCCCTTTAAGAAAGCCAAGCCTCACAAGCTCCAGAGACAGGAAGTCTAGGCTGTCTGCCAAGAATGTAATAAGGGTGAAAAAAACAAACTGAGGTTGCTTCTTACTACTCTTTCTCCGAACAACTTAGAAAGTTAACAAGGGGTTCTATAGAACTGGATAGAACTGGTAGAATCCCACCCCTGATCTTGGGAACCTCAGACCTGCCAACCCTTGATAAAGGAAAATCTGGAGACCCATGAAAAAAAATCTGGAGATTCTATAAAAAATAGTGAGATTCACGGTCACGTGAATAATTAACCAATCAGAGCGTGTTATATCCGGTAGTAGAAAAAGCAAAATGGAGGCACCCAGAGTAAAAAGAAATGTGCTGTATGTATATATGAGTGTATGGTAATATCAATATTGCGTGATCTGAGAAGTGGCGTCATGTCGTTTGTGTGAGAATCAGATTTATGCACGTATAAGCCGACCCCCAAATTTGAAAAAAAAAAAGCATTTTAAATTCGGCGTGAGATTGAGGAGCCTTGTCGTGAGACCGTGAGAAATGACAAAAAATCATAAGACTCACGGCAGAACCGTGAGAGTTGGCAGGGCTGTCTTATGTATGAATTTTTTCATACATAATTATAAAATATCTGGTCCATACTTCTTTGGTCAAAAGATTTATCACACCCAAATTGAAGAAAAAGTATTAGAATGGAAAGATACATACTCTGATATTTTAATGCAGTGTGCTGCTGTCAACACTATGATTTTATTAATTAAAGATCCACCACATATATGGACATATCCTAGACCAATTGCATAAACTTGAAGACTAACTTGCCAAGGCCATGCTCCTAGCATAGCATCATGTCCACCTACAATTTGAGTTCCTGTTGCTGTATTTTTCATAAGAGGCCTTGTTCCACAGACTAGAAATCAAAGAAAAATAAGTTAAGCCATGAAAGAAACAGCATTCATGTAGCAACAATATATTTAAAGCAGTATTTAATAAAACCACTTTCTATAAGAAATGAAACAAGAGTGAAAGATTTGAGAAACTGAATCACTCCCATTTAGATTGTATGACTCTAGTCTAAACCATATATATTTACTAGCCAATTTTATCTTGGCCTACTTGTATCTAGTCAGCCTCTGTAGTTAATTTATGGTTGAGTGTGTTGCACACAAAAAATACACCAGAATTAACAGGGGGAATGGTGAAATGTAGTTGAAAACAACACTACATACCACATAAATATTTGAACTTAATTCCATCAGATATAAGATCTTTTACCCGTGTTTCAATACATGGGTAAATGAGGCACAAAATCGAAACAATAATCTCAAATTACATTCAGTTATGACCAATTTTAGAACTGATAATGCATCAGACATAATTTAGTATGTAAATTACAAACAACCTTGGCCTCAGCGTTCTTTCTTCTGTTACTACCCATCGTCCCGAATCTTTTGTTTTATTTCTGAGCTTCCCAATCCAGTTACGATGGCGTAATTACCGACATTTCCCCAAGAGCTGGGAACAGGTAAATTATAACTATTTTCGAGTAGATCCCAGCACAGAAACACCCCTCCCCCAATTAACTTCAATCTGTCAGGCTATCCCGTTCTGAGCAACATGGTGACAATCAACCGCCAAGCTCAACGCCCTGCGAAGATGGGCCAAGACCAAGGCTCACCATCAGAAAGATTCTGGGAGGACAGGGCTTTGGGCGTGACTTCCCTGAACAGCAGAAGTGAAGCCCAGAGGGAAAAGATGGCGGGGCAAAAGTTGTGTCTCATCGTCCATCCAGGGAGAAAAATGGCGCCCAACTTCATGCACGTTTTACTTGAGGCAAGGGCTGCTAAGGGCCAGCTGACAGGGAGTGTGAGAGCCAAGACTCTCATCACGGGAAGCCACCTCACTAAGTCGCTGCTCCGGCACAAATCGAGGCATGGCCACCGAGAGGGAGAAGGTGGGAATTTTCCTTCCAAGTGGTCACTGAATCCACCGGACTGAAATAACTGCTGGCTGAACCAGGGGATTCCGGGCCCTCCTCCATATAACGGCCCCTTCAGCTATTCTCACGCTGATTGGCAGGCCCTACTTGCTTACCTTCCAAAGTGATGGGGATGCAGCCTTAGATCTTCAAACATTTTTGAGGCCACCCCTATGAGATCCAAAAAAAAAAAAAGCATTTTAAATTTGGTGTGAGATTGAGGAGCCTTGTCTTGAGACCGTGAGAAATGACAAAAAATCATGAGACTCATGACAGAACCGTGAGAGTTGGCAGAGCTGGAACCTTCCATTTTTAAGATGTGATCACAAGTTCAGCAACAACCTCTTTTTATCTTTTCATTCTGTATATTTTCTTATGATCTAGCCATTACCTGATCATAACTTTCCTACAAATGACAAGGCCTTCATTCTCAATATATCTAAATTTATTCTTCAAATTGAACTTGCTGTAAACAATAAACTTAATTTGGACTACAAGAAAACATCACATATATCTGAAAAAAAATAGGTCAGAATAGGTCAGCCACAGCTCCAGATGTTACCTGCACCCCAGCTAATGCTTCACTTATAAGAGAATAAGAGAGTTGGAAGGAGTCTTGAGGTCTTGCTCCTGCTGAAACAGGAAAGCCTGTACCGTTTTATATTAACCAGCCATTCATTCCTTAAGAGAACCATGCAAGTGAATATTGATGTTTCCCCAGCAGCTATGTGGTCCTAGGGAACCACTTCTTTTTAATACTGTGTGGACAGACTTGTATTGACCCAGCCTTAGCAAGTAATGATAAGCTGTTTAGTCGTGAACAAAAAACAAACCTCTTTTGAAACACAATAGGAACAGTCGCTTATTCATGTGAATAAACAAAACCCAAATGTAATTAGTTCTAACAGCTCTGGTTCTGGCCTACAGATTGCTTGCTATATCTTAAAAATGAACAGTTGTCTGTGACAACCAGCCACTCCCAAACCCACACTATTTATTTCCTAGAGAGGGAGGGGCTGGCTAGCGTCCATGCCTGCTTTTCCTTGAGAACTGGTTATTGTTTTCCTTTGCTCTCCTCTTCTTTCCTCTCTGCACATACGCACATCTGGGATGGGCCCCATCTGTTTTTCTTCCTCATTCAGCTCATGCCCTGAAGACAGCTACCTTTCCACCTGGGGAAGGATGGAAGGTCCTAGCTCCGCCTCTTTCTCAGATGCTTTTTCCCTATCAGAGAGGCTCCAAAGCTGGCCCAGTCTCTCCCTCCTCCACCTCCTCCTCGTCTGACTCTGCTGCTAGCTCTGCTGGCAGCTGAAGGGCCACAACAAAACTGGAATGTCTTTTTGCAAAGATGCTGGAGATAGGATTGTCTTTCTCACACTCCTCCAAGAGTGTGCTAACTCTGATTGGAGCTGTAAAATTGGTATATCAGGAAGAGGTCAAAGAAAGTGCACCACTGCATTAGGAATAGTATATAGCTGATAAATATCTCTAGGCTTTCAGTGGGAGTGTTTTCTGATCCAAAACTGGTAAAGATCCCTCAAACTGGATAGAAAATAGTCTAACGTTGACTTCTCTCGATTCAATTCCAGTCCATTTTACCTCATTCAGATTGTAGATAGATCAAACAGAGCTGGCAGTGATGGCCATCACCCAGTCTTGTCAAAAGCAAACTGCAGTGATGACAAAATGTTGACTGTTGGGCAGTAACACCTTTGCACAAATACTGAAATTAGAAATGTGTGTTCCAATATTTTACACATGGCAGCTGGGCAAATCACAGCATTCGTGTGATGCAATTGTGCACCTTTTCTCAGTTGATCCCTTTTTCCCTGCCAACACAGACCCCTTTGCCAACATATCTGAAATGATGGAAAGGGAAAATAAATCTGGCTGTTATTTGCACAAAGATGGAACTCAGCTTGCTAACAATTTCACCTAATCTCCTTGCAGAGACATTGAAAAGCACTAACAGGATAGACAAATCATCTGTGAAGGCCCACAAACCTCTGGACTAGAGCTCAGCTTCAGTCTTTCAAACGAACCTGACAAGACACAACAGAAATATCCTTCTGGTTATAACCTCTGGTGAAAAATGCACTTCTCTGAAAGAAGAACTGGAGAGAGGCCATTGGGAGCTGCTTTAGAAAGCAGCAGATTTTGGAAGGGGTGATATTATTATTATTATTATTATTATTATTATTATTATTATTATTATTATTTATTTTTTGAGGTTATGACATGCTTATAGGGAGGACAGGCTGATTCAATGATTCAAAGAGTAGAGCTGGAGATCTGAAAGAAGAAAAAGAGACAGGTAGAAGACCTTTCACCTGGGAATAACAGGTTGGCCTGCTAATTCACAGTTGAACAGCTAACAACACTTCCTTTTTTTTTCCTCTGGTCTATTAAATTGATTAGTAGCATTGCTTCTCCTTACAAGGACATGCATGCGATGTAGCTTGACAGAGCACAAAACTATTTTGGTCTTTCTAATCAGGGCATTTCTAGAAGAGATCATGCAAGATCAAAGGACAAAGTTTGTGTCCTGCTGTCATGACATAAACTCTGCTTAGGACATTATACAAAAAATATAAAATGGGTGGGGCTCGCCTGAAGAGACCACATTGCTGCATGTCATTTTGATGAAAGCACAGGATCCTTCAGAGAGCTCTGTTTCTAATAATTATAAAAAAAAAAAAACCAAAGGCCCAATAATAATAATAATTCATGTTGCAGCATGAAGTGAAGAGAGAGAGAAAACTGAGGAAAACCAGAGACACAAAATAAAACTAAGAATAACTGCTGCTTCCTTCCCACCTTCTCGCTTATCTTCTTCCCACCCTCTCGCCCACCTTCTAGCTTAAATCATCTGATCAACAAGAATTTAAAGTGTAGGAGAAGCCTTATGCTCCATTTCTCCCTCTCTGCAATCCTTTCATTTTCTTTCTTCTTATTAATATATATGAGCTCTAACCTATCCTACATGACTTAGCAATCTTCTCATTTTCCCCCATATTAACCCTGGCAGATAGATTTGTTCATAATTCGGCAGCTTTAAGATTGAGCATTAAGTGGAATGTAGGGCCATGTAAGTAAATCAAACATTTACCACCCTATTCTCTTGTCTGTGCTTGATGCCCAAAGGCTCACTAATGGCTCTAAGACCCACCTTGCTAATTTCTGCAATAGGAAGGTTGGAATATTGAATAAATATTGCTTTCCTCTTGTTATCGTGTTGAACAGTATATAGATTAATACGAACTCTCGCTGGAACTATTGATTCAATGAATAATCCTGAAATGTGTTTTTCAATTACACTCAGAAATTGGTCTTTTGAATTTCCAAATTATGAAAGGCAAAGCAGGTTCAATTTAATCTGCAGCAGCGAACAGGCCATTTTATGAAAGTGGCTGTTAAAGTGTTGAGGGGTGAAAAGTAGGACTTTGGTTTGCTTTCGTTATCTTTTGCTTCCCTCTAGTGGCCAGACTGTGCATGATTTTTCAATCAAAGTTGCTTGTTGAATTCATTTTGACCTAAATCATTCAGTTATGCTTTTTTTAAAAAAAAACTTGATTCTGTTATTATCATACCAGTTCTTCTAAAAATAAATTCAGGGCAATTTAAACAATTATCCTCTATTATATCATGGCACTTCCCTTATAAATTATGGTAGATAATGAGAGAAGCATACCATTTACTTTACACACCTTTCTCTTAAATTAGCATTTAAACCCAATAATAATTTGTCACTGCAGTCATGATACAATGCAACACTGTTTGGTATACATTTAACAGTTATATATCTTCTCCCCACATATTTTGAGAAGTCTCTTCTTATTGAGGCATGTTTCTTCTTTTAGACATGAGGAAGAAATTATCAGAATTGGTTGGAAGCCAGTTCTTTGTAAAATGGCTCTGATTCAGATTCCTCCCATTCATTCATGGTATGTATAAGTAGATCCAAGCCAGTTAACTGTATCTAAAGGTCCATTTAAGAACCAAAAGACAAGGGAAGGGAAGTTTATTAAGAAAAGTTAATGCATCAGCAAGATCCCTCTATCTCTGAGTTTTCTGTTCTTTTGCTGGAAGAAAAGAAAAGGAGAAGAACTCTATTCTTCTGTAGGAAATTAGCAGTCCACTTACGATGGAAGCAGAACAGAGAGAAATTCTTATTTTCCACTGATTGTTCCTCCACATTGTCTTGTTAACCAAGAAAGACCAAGTAAGAGAGAGGGAGGAATAGGGAGAGAGGGATAAAGAGAAAGAAGGAGAGAGAAAGGAGGGAGAGAGGGAGAAGGAAGGAAGGAAAGAGAGAGAGAGAGAATATGGGCAAATGTGGGCTCTGAAGCAAACTCATTTGCTATGTGAATGGGAGCTTCTGATAAAGCAAGAGAGGTAGAAAGTCCCTAGCTAAATTATTCTGAGGTCAACAAGGATCTGGCCATCTTCAGCACTCACCCCTTTCCCCAGCTCTAGCCTCAGCTCATCCCAAGTTAACAAGAGTGATTGCAGAAAATTCATTCCACCAGTGGAAAATCCTGAAATTGCTTTCCGTAATTCTTCATATAAGCTCAACCACAGCACCACTCACTGGCCAAATGATGCTGCCGTACTGTGATAGTGCCAAATGAATTGGAAGAATTCAAGTTAATCCAGTTGCCTGAATGTCCCCAGTTTGCTGTCTCTGTCTTAATGATAATGTAGGATAAATTATGTAAAGAATCAGTGCTCCTGAACATTCTTGTTCTTTAGAGTGGATGATGACTGGGCAGGCTTTGAATAAAGTTTCTGAGTAAACAAAGGACTATACAAAAAAGCCAGATATCTGAAGAAGAGGACAAAGAGATGAAGAGATGGATGATGGCAGAAAAGCAAGTTCAGGTGATAGGAATCCTATATCTTTCTATGTATAGAATTAAAATAGAAGCTAAAGCTTTAAGACATGATGTTACCCTCTAGAGAGTTAGACTGAAATGCTGACCTCTCGCAATTGCAACTCCAGAATTGAAAGTTTATTTAAAGTATATAAAGTAATGGTAACCCCATAAAACCTTTGGAATGCTATGTCCAAATAAATCAATGATTTTTTTTAATTGGTCATTCTTTTTCAGTTTATTCTGGCTCAAAGGATTGCTGTGCAGCTAGAAATCAGGAATAGAAGAGAAACTGCCATTGTCTTAAAGTCCTTGAGGAAAAGCTCAATAGAAAGGAACTAAATATGAATGGCATTAAGGCTTACTGAGAAGCAGGAAGTAATGAATGAACCACAATGCAAGAATAATATGGATTTCAGGAAGGGATCTGGAAGGTATGTCTAGGGAAACTTGGAAACTGCAAGAGGATTTCCCCAGATCCTTTTATAGTGAATTAATTAACGTCTCCTTGATGCATTTGTTTATTTGTTTGCTGGTTGGTTAGTTGGTTTGCATCCTACCTTTATTATTTTTATCAGAGTTCTCTTTACCTATCCCTATCTGCCACTGTATTCCAGGAGAGACTTGCACAACCTTGTAACATAAAGCCCTCTCTTCAAACACCTTCAATGTCCTTCTCAACCCCCTGGAGTTCTAGCTCTTCCACCTCTGAAACCCAGCCTTAGAAATGCCATGCAAATCTCTTTCTGTTTTCAAGGCAACTGATCTTGCATATCTCTATCCTATATTATGCAACTACTTCAGAATGAAGCTAAAGGGCCTATCACATAGGCCGACGGATGCAAAACGTATGTAAAAAGGACACAACGGATGAGAAAATGTTCCATCCGTTGTTATCCGCTCTCAAAAGTGCCCCGAATTTGCATAAGCAGAGCGGACAACAACGGAAAGGAACGGATGGGGGGAGGATGTAGCCAGGATGTAAAGCGGATGCTCCACGGAAGCCTAGCGGATGGAAGCAATGGAAGCTGATGGCACATCCGCAGGGCTTCCGGGGGAGCACAGCGAAGCGGACGCGCAACGGAAGGAACAGATGCAGAGCGGATGCCTAGCGGATGAAGCGGATGCATCATGGAAGCCTAGCGGATGCCTAGCGGATGCAAAGTGTTCACTGTGCATGCGGGGAGGATGCATTGTGTCAGCCCCACAGATATAAAGGGAAGCAGCTCGCAAGCAGGTCACCATTCAGAGGAAAGACCTGCTGCCAGACACAGCTCCAGCCAACAACCATGGGGAAGAAGAGGAAGCCTCTGCCATCTGCTGCCATCCCTGACAAGAGGAACAGGGCCACCCTCCCACCCCCTGGCCCTGACTCTGCTTCTTCTGGGGCTTCTGCTGCTCGGGCTGAATCTTCTGGTGCTGGAGCTTCTGCTGGCGCTGTTCCTGGTGCTGGGGCTTCTGCTGGGGCTTACTCTGCTGGCGCTGCTCCTGGTGCTGGTGCTTCTGCTGGTGCTTACTCTACTGGCGCTGCTCCTGGTGCTCCTGGTCCTGCTGGTGCTGCTGGTGCTCCTGGTCCTGCTGGTCCTGTTGGTGCTTACTCTGCTCCTGCTGATCCTAGTCCTGCTGGTCCTGCTGGTGCTCTTGGTGCTGCTGGTGCTCCTGGTGCTGCTGGTGCTCCTGGTGCTGCTCGTCCTTCTGGTCCTGCTTTTCCTGCTACTATTGTTGTTGCTGCTAGTGGTGGTGGTGGTGTGGTGGAGCAGCCCCTACAACCTCAAAGCCCCTCTGATGAGGGCCCAGAAGGCCCTGCCAGAGGGAGGAAGAGGCATACACAGCACAGGCATCCCTTCCCAGTCCAGGCACAGGTACATCGTATGCCACCGGTGCCACTGATGCCACCCACGCCACCGATGCCACCCATACCACAGATGCCACCCATGCCACAGATGCCACCCACGCCACAGATGCCACCCACGCCTCACCTCGCTTACCTGCAGACAGACATCCCCACTACACTGCTCCTACCTCCACGCCACAGCCAAGCCCGGCCTCAGAACATCTGTCATCAGTCTTGGGACTGACACCCCATGTCATGGAGGAAGGGGCTCTCAACATCACAGGACTGAGCCAGCTCTCTGAGAGATTCCTCCACACATCATCCCCTGTTGTCCTCTTGGGGAAAAGCACCCCAATGGCGCCTCAGACCAGCACTCCAGCAGAGCCACCTCCACAGAACCTGGACCCTTCACCCCTGAGACTATTGGCATGCCTCAGAGTGACTGAGAAGAGTGCCAGAGACTGGGTTGCCACCTGATTACTTTATCTTTGCTTGGGACACTTGGGTCATTTTCTTTTACAGTTTGTTATTAATAAAGATTATCTTTGCTTCACATACTTGCTTCAGTTCTTTTAGTCAATAAAGTCTTGGTGGAAACTTTTAGAAATGGTTTAAGCCTTTGCATGCTTGTGGGATGGGTTAAGATAGCAGTGGGATGGGCAGGGATACCTGTGGAATGGGCAGGGATACCTGTTGGATGGGTAATAGCTGTGGGATGGGTTAGGATACCTGTGGCATGGGTAATAGCTGTGCGATAGATAAACCTCCAGTGCAAGCATAGTGGGACTGTATCATACACCCTCCCAGGTGCCACACCTTTGGCCCTTTATTATCAATAACAATTTAATCATTGATCCACACATTTCAACATAAACACAACTGTTTCTTAAATACCTTGTTCATTGTAGGGCCACTCAACATACATGGCACAATCTCATCCGTGTTATAAGACAGGCTGAAGGAAGCATCCATTAAGCATCTATCATCCTGTCTTGCCACTGCACTGCTCCAGCTGGGGAGTTGCACCAGTGTTTCAGGAGGTTGCGCTGCTTCTTCCCTTCACGTGAAGCTCTGTTGGGGCCTTTCACATCCACAGTGTCTATCAGGTTTCGCCCTTGCCTCCAATCCCCAGGCTCCATGTCCCCATTGCCTTGTTGGTGGTCCACGAGCCTGTTCTGCAACACTGGGTAGCGGGTGCGCATGTGATTGTGCAGGATGCATCAAGCTTCCATGATCCTCCTCACGGTCTGTGGGCGATGCTGCATGGTGGTGAGAAGCACCTGGAACCTGTTGGCCAGGATGCCAAAGGCGTTCTCCACCACCCGCCTTGCCCTGAACAGCCTGTAGTTGAAGATCCTCTCTCCACGGGTGAGGTATTTGGAGGTGTCGGGCTTCATGAGGTAGGTTCTGAGGAAGAAGGCGTCATCCCCCACGATGAAGTAGGGCACGTCTTGTGTGTCATTGGGCAGTGGGTCTGGATCTGGGAAGCCCATGATTAGGTTGCATTCCAGCTCCTCCTTGAGGTCACTGGCGTTGTATACCTGGGCATCTGAAGATGAGCCGTTGCCTGAAGCATCGATGTACATGAACTTGTCATCAGCATCAACCATGGTGAAGAGGATGATGCTGAAGAAGCCCTTGTAGTTGTGATAAGTGGACCCTGACTTGGCTGGAGCTTTGCAGGCCACGTGCTTCCCATCTATGGCTCCAACGGTGTGGGGGAAGTTCCACCTCTGATACCACTGTTCTGCAACTTTCTTCCAGCCTTCTTCAGTGGAGGGGCACTGGAGGAGCTCCTCCAGGTATTCTTCGATGAAGGCCTGCACCACTTCTCTGACCACAATGCTGATGGTGTTGTGTGGCACCCTCCAGCCATACTGCATGCTCCTGTAGGTGGTCCCTGAGGCCAGGTGGCACAGAGTCATTGCCACCTTGAGTCCAGGGTCCAGGCTGGGCCAGAAGTTGATGCTCTGCTTGGTCAACCTGGGTCTCAGCCGCTCCACAACTTCGTCAAACATGGCTGGAGGCATCCTCATGAAGTTCTGGAATGCACGAGTGTCTTCGTTCCTCAGCTCCACCATCAGCTTGTTATTACAGTCCGTACTCTGATCTTCTCGTGATCCATCTTCGGACCCAGACACTTCTTGGCTGCCTCCTTTTCTTTGCGTAGAACAGGTGAAAGAGCCTGTAGATGGCTTCACACTTTTGTAGAATGATGGTGGCTACCAAAAAGAGTGTGTGATGATCCATGTTGGAGATGACTGGATGCTGTGGAAGAACAAGAGGCAGATGAAGCCTGAAGAGGTCTGCATAGCAGTGCTGCTGGACTGAAAGTGAGATCCAGGTGAGTTCCTCCCCCTTTTTATAGGAAATATAGGTTTTCCACGAGGTGTCCTTCTGCATCCTCTAGGCATCCTGCAGACATCCCAAATATCTGAGATATGTCCCCTATGCGAACGTTTTTTCCATTTTAATGCTTTGTATGCAAGCTGCATCTGCTTTCATCCTTTCTCTGTCCATGCTACTAACACTGCGTGTCTGTTCCGTGTCCGTTTCGCTTCCTCCCTGTGTCCATTTTCCACTGGAGCGGATGCGAGTTGCGCGGCTGCGCAGCGGATGCCTAGTGGATATAGCGGACGTGTAATGGATGACGACAGACGTCTGACTGATGTTCCCCGTATGCGTAGCTGATGTCTAACGGATGCGTTGGATACATTTTCCGCTCAAAAAGTTTTGTGCAGCTCAAAGCTTTTTGAGCAGATGAAATGTCAATAGACGGATGCTGGATGGATAGAGAGTATGAAAAACGGACGCAGTGAGTACAGAACGGATGCATCGCGTTAACCAACGGAAGGCAAGTGTTTCTCTCCATTTTACAACCTCTTTCCATCTGTTGGTGCTGTGTGACAGGGGCTTTAGGCACTGGGGCATCTGGTGAGAAAAGGATACAGGGTGGGGTTTTTTTTCTGCTTTCCTCCAGAAGATCTTCTTGTTCCATCGCTGAAAGTTTTCAAGAAAAGGTTGGACAGCCATTTGTCTGAAATGTGTAGAATCTTCTGTTTGAACAGGAGGTTGGATTAGAAGATTTCCAAGTCCTTTCCAACTCTGTTATTCTGTTATTCATAGGGTGAGCCAAGTTTGACAAGTAATACTACATGCTGCAAAGAGAAAGAAGAACAATCTCTATGGTGTGATCATCATATCCTTTTTCCAGGTAGTGTATTTCATCACTCATATCTGCATAAAGGGCTCATGTTTAAATCCTGGATTCCTAGAACCTTTGAGGTTTTTTGGGGGGGAATTTGTTGCAATCAGAAACTTCCTTAGAGTCATCTCAGCAGTTTAGCACAATAGCTACTCAGTGAGGAAGAATGTTTGTGGCCTCACCACTTATATTCATGTCCTTCACTGACATCGGAGTTGCTACTAATCAGTACTAATTGAGTGCTTTGCCTAAAATGTTTTTTGCAGACTACATTATATTAGGATGAATCAGCCAAATAGTTTATTTTACATGGAAATTCTGTGAAAGAACAAAATAGGAATTAATTCTGGTGTGCTGGACCTGTCCTTTTGACTTTGACATTCAAATTGCTTAACCCATCCAGTTTTGCATCAGACATCATGTCTAATGCAAAATCAAGAAAACACGACTTTAAGCCTCTCAGAGTTTTTGGCTACACCTCCCTGGCAAGGAGTCCTGCCAGACTTGCAAAGAAAATCAGACCATGGCTAAAAAGAACAAGTGTCAGCACATCACTTTCTCCACTGAGTCTAAATTTAACTGCTCAGTGTCTGTTAAAGATAATATTACATCCAATGAGTTGTGTCCTGCTATACCACAGAACTCTTTTTGATGCTTCCTTCATAGACTTTCAGACTCATTTGTTGGCTCAGGATTGGCTGAAGGAGCTCTTGAGTAGCCATTATGGTCTACAGTGGCATGAATTCTGTCCAGGATATTTAAATTAATACAAACTCTACTGGAACAAGGCAGTCATGTATCTAAGAGTTTGATTCTGGAGCTGATTTGTTTAGTTAACTCCATTTTTGCCATAGTTTTAACTAGAATTGAAAAAGCTGAACTGAAATATATAAGGCAACTGTGTAAGAAAGATCAGCTAGAGCAATTCCTGCATCTTTCCTGCCTATTGAAATATTCAGCAAGCAAATATTTAAGGGAGTTTTCTAAAGGCAGTAAATAATCTGTTACTGCTAAGATAGTTTCCCTAACCTAGTGTTTTTCACATGTGCAGGTCTGCATGGCCATTGATATCAAGCTGAGAAGGCTTGAAGGAATGTTGTCTGGAGTCTCAGGAGGGACTGCCTCCCAGAGGATGAAGAGTAGAAGAATGTCCAGAAGGCAGAAAGAAGGTAAACATGGCTCCTCCCCAGGGATGGGATTTAAATTTTGTAACAACTGGTTCTGTGGGCATGGCTAGGTAGGTTTGGCTAGGTGGGCATGGCCATGTGACTGGGTAGACATGGCTTCTACTACTCTTCTACTACCCTTTTGGGAGGGGGCTTCTACTACCCTTTTGGGGGGGGGGGGTTCTGGGCCTCAGGGAAACCCCCGGGGGGGGGGGGGGGGGGGGAGAGGTGGACAGAGAGGGGCAGGATCAGACAAGGGCACTATTCCCCATTTCTCCAAAATGCACAGAATCATAACAACTGGTTCTATGGAACCAGTCCGAACTGGTAGAATCCCACCCCTGCTCCTCCTTAACAGTTCACAGAGTGTTCTATAGTTGTGCCTATAGTTGCTTTAGTCTGGCAAGATTCTGTCTGTAGAGAAGCAACAATAAAGAAAATATTCAGAAGCAACTCCACATGCTATTCTTGGTTCCTGAGGGCTGACATCAATCTTGCCAGATTCATTATTCCTAAGACAAGGCAGCCCCTTCTTGTGGTGTTCTAGGAACATTCCCACAGAGCAATTTTAGGATATTCTTCATAAACAAGATAAACCTTATTTCAGCAAAAGTTGAACTAGGTCAGTATTATAATTGATCCAAATTTACTGCTAAACAAAGGGGACATGGTACTCCTTATTTTAACATTAGGAATCTTTACACGATCAAGAATGACAAAATAAACCCTGGAATCCCTGGAATACCATGTTCACAGCTAGAAAACTAGAAACAACAACTCACAGTCTCCTGGCTGGTATCTTAACTACTAGGTCAAACTGTTGTTTTTTTCAACCATTGTTCTTGCATCTACCCCATATAAGAAGAGATCAGTTCTAGAGTACTTTTCTAAGTGTGCTCTTTAGTATCTACTGGATAGATATGGTGATATAAAGCTTCATGAAGAAGCTTTGTGTTTTTTTCTCCATGATCCTCTTGGCTTTGGAATATTCTACTCTCTTTCTTGAATTAATTTCTTGGATATGATATTCTAGTATAAATAATTTCCATTTAGGATCTCAGTTTTCAAATTTCACAGAATGAAATAGGAAAATTCACTTTTCAAAGCAGTTCCTTGACTGGTCACTCAAGGTACCAGTGGTTGCACAGTAGTAAAGTATTTCATCTCTATCACTTCCATCCAAGATAATTTAAATAGTTCTCCCTATATTCAGATATCTGTATTTTACATTTTCTTGTACATATACTCTATCTAGCATACAAAAAATTCCACTGTCCCCATCTCCTTAGGGAAGGGATATTTTCCAAGGGAGAAATTGAAGAGCAATTCTATCTATAGCTTGAGTCATTTCTTCATTTAAGGAATTCTGGACCTGCAGATTGGACCTCTGTGCTTCCATTAAAAAACACAAGAAAAGAAAAATGGGAAAAGGAAAAGAATAAAGGAAATGCTGTGGACATGGTTTACTTAGAATTTAGTAAGGCATTTGACAATGTAGGCTATAGGCTACTTCTTGATAAGATAGAACAATGTGGGTAGAAAATACCATCACCAGTTGGATTCACAACTGGCCGACCAACTGTACTCAGTGGATAGTCCTCAAGTAACTACATCTACATGGAGGCATGTAGCGGAGTGCCTCAAGGTCCTAAGACCTGGTAATAAAAATTTGCAGACAATACCAAGTTGGGGACAATAGATAACATTTTAAATGATAGGATAAGTATTCAAAGTCCTTAAAAAATTTGAGCATCGGGACCTATTCAACAAAGCACAATTCATAGATGAAAAAAGTAAATTCTTACAAATTGGAAAGAAAAACCAAGATACAGAGCAGACAATACCTAGCTCAAAAGTAGCAATTGTTAGAGAGATCAAGGTATCCTAGAAGACCACTGCTTAAAGGCTAGGTCACACTGGGTGACGGATGAAAAACGTATGCAAAAAGGACACATCGGACGAGCAAAATTTCAGGGGTGGCTCCATCCGTTGTTATCCACTCTCAAAAGTGCCCCAAATTTGCATAAACAGAATGGAAAACAACGGAAAGGAACAGACGTGGGGAGGATGTAGCGGGGATGTAAAGTGGATGTTCATAGGAAGCCTAGAGGATGGAAGCAGATGGAAGCGGATGACACATCCGCAGGGCTTACGGGGGAGAATACAAAGTGGACGCGTAGCAGAAGGAGCGGATGCATAGCAGATGACACGGATGCATCACAGACACCTAAAGGATGCATAGCGGATGCGTAGCGGATGCAAAGCATTCACTGCGCATGCGGGGAGGATGAATTGTGTCAGCTCCGCGGATATAAAAGGATGCAGCTCGCAAGCAGTCAGCATTCAGAGGAAAGACCTGCTGCCAGAAACATCTTGAGAGAACACCATGGGGAAGAAGAGGAAGCCTGTGCCTACTCCTACCAGCCCTGGCAAGAAGGGCAGAACCACCATCCCACCCCCTGGCACTGACTCTGAAGCTGCTGGTGCTTCTGCTACTGCTTCTGCTACTGCTTCTGCTACTGCTGCTGCTGAGAGTGGTGGTGATGCTTCTCCTGCTGCTGGTGCTGCTGGTGCTTCTCCTGCTTCTCCTGCTGGTGCTTCTCCTGGTACTGCTTCTGCTGGTGCTGCTGATGCTTCTCCTGCTGCTGGTGGTGCTTCTCCTGCTGCTGGTGGTGCTTCTCCTGCTGCTGGTGGTGCTTCTCCTGCTGCTGGTGGTGCTTCTCCTGCTGCTGCTGCTGTGGTGGACCAGCCCCAAGGCCCTCAAAGCCCTGATGCTGAAGACCCTGAAGCCCCTGCCAGAGGGAGGAAGAGGCAAGGCAAGGAGAAGGGAGAGAGGAAACAGTACTCCATTTCCGAAAACCATGAGGAGGAGGTGCTGGAATGGCTGAGGGAGAATGTGTACATGTGGAGGAAGGGCCACAGGCTCTATTGCAACACCAAGAGAAATCAGGCAGCTTGGAGAGAGAAGGAAGAGAGCCTGGGCTACACTTCAGATGTACTCCTGGGGTGGTGGAAGCACATGCACACCTGGTATGGCAAGCTGCACCTGAAGAAATCCGGGCAGGCCGCTGTCAAGCTCATTGACTGGGAGACCTATATCATGGCCAAGTGCCATGGATCTCACTCCTGGAGGGTGAGATCCACCACTGTTGAGCAGCCCCTCTGTCAACCCTCTCCCTTAGACAGCCCACAGAGAGCCACTCCTCTTCCAGCCAGGAGACAGCTACCATGTCCAGGCAGGTGTCTTTGGAGGGCTCCATGACAGAGACCCCCCTGACAGCTGCATTCCCCGTGCCAGAGGACGTGGAGGATCCCCTGTCTCAGATGGAGCAAGAAGAAGCTGCCACCAGAGACCAACCCACACCCACACCCAGCTCCACCTCCACAGAAAGCAGGCAGAGAGGCAGACTGGAGGGCCAGAGCCACACTGTCCTCTTGGAGATCAGGGACACAATCAAAGCCAGCACAGATCTTCTCCCCCAGCTGGTCCACTTCGACATACCATCCTCAAACCTCAAGCCCTTCATCACGTACGTGAGGCAGACCCTCATGGACATGCCCAAAGCCCAGTACCAAGTGATGAAGGAGAGGATCACAACTCTTCTGCACCACCCTCCAGGCCCAGCTGAACTTGCTCCTACCCACTCCAGGTCTGCTCCTCCACCCCAGGCGATGTCACAGCCCTTCCACGGATTTCAACAGCTCCTCACCTATCAAGCCTACCACTACCAGGACTTCCCACAATAAAAACAGACCTTCCCAGTCCAGGCCCAGGTTCATCGGATGCCACAGACACCACAGACGCCTCATCTGACCCAGCTGCAGACCAGACAGCCCCACTACACTCCTCCTTCCTCCATCCCACAGCCAAGCCCTTCGTCAGAACATCTGTCATCAGTCTTGGGCCTCACATCCCAGGTACTTGATGAAGGGCCTCTCAACCTCACGGGACTGAGTCAGCTCTCTGAGAGCTCCCTGCACACACCATCTCCTGTTGTACTCTCAGGGCCAGGCACCCCAATGGCGCCTCAGACCAGCACTCCAGCCACAGCCACCTCCACAATCCCTGGCCCCTTTACAACTGAGACCATGGGCACACCTCAGAGTGACTGGGAAGAGTGCCAGAGACTGAGTTGTTCTCTGTTCACTTTATCTTTGCTTAAGACACTTTACTTGGGTCATTTTAGTTTTCAAGAAAGTCATACAGTTTGTTTTTAATAACGGTTATCTTTGCTTCACACACTTGGTTCATTCTTTTTACTGAATAAAGTGTTGGTGAAAACTTTGAAAAAAGGGTTAAGACTTTGCATGCTTGTGGGATGGGTAAGGATAGTTGTGGGATGGGTAAGGATAGTTGTGGGATGGGTAAGGATAGTTGTGGGATAGATAAACCTCCAGTGCAAGCATAGTGAGACTGTATGGTCCACCCTCCCAGCTGCCACACATATGGCCCTTTATTATCAACAACAATTTATTCATTGATCAACACATTTCAAAATAAACAAAACTCTTTATTAAAGCCCTATTCATTGTAAGACCACTAAACATACATGGCACAATCTCATCAGTGTTATGAGACAGGCTCAAGGAAGCATCCATTAAGCATCTACCATCCTGTCTTGCTACTCCACTGCTCCAGCTGGGGAGTTGCACCAGTGTTTCAGGAGGTTGCGCTGCTTCTTCCCTTCATGTGAAGCTCTGTTGGGGCCTTGCACATCCACAGTGTCTATCAGGTTTCATCCTTGCCTCCATTCACCAGGCTCCATGTCCCCATTGCCTTGTTGATGGTCCATAAGCCTGTTCTGCAACACTGGATAGCGGGTGCCCATGAGATTGTGCAGGATGCAGCAAGCTTCCACGATGCTCCACACAGTCCCTGGGTGATGCTGCATGGTGGTGAGAAGTACCTGGAACCTGTTGGCCAGGATGCCAAAGGCATTCTCTACCACCCGCCTTGCCCTGGACAGCCTGTAGTTGAAGATCCTCTCTTCACGGGTGAGGTATCTTGAACTGTAGGGCTTAATGAGGTAGGTTCTGAGAGAGAAGGCGTCATCCCCCACGATGAAGTAGGGCACATCTTGTATGTCATTGGGTAGGGGGTCTGGATCTGGAAAACCCATGATGAGGTTGCATTCCAGCCCCTCCTTGAGGTCACTGGCATTGTATATCTGGGCATCTGAAGCTGACTGTTGCCTGAAGCATCGATACATGAACTTGTAGTCAGCATCAACCATGGCAGAGGATGATGCTGAAGAAGCCCTTGTAGTTGTAATAATTGGACCCTGAGTTGGCTGGAGCTTTGCAGGCCACATGCTTCCCATCTATGGCTCCAACGGTGTGGGGAAAGTTCCACCTCTGATACCACTGCTCTGCAACTTTCATCCAGCCTTCTTCAGTGGTGAGGCACTGAGGAACTCCTCCATGTATTCTTCGATGATGGCCTGCACCACTTATCTGACCACAATGCTAATGCTGTTGTGTGGCACCCTCCAGGCATACTGTATGTTTCTGTATGTGGTCCCAGAGGCCAGGTGCCGCAGAGTCAGTGCCACCTTCAGTCCAGGGTCCAGGCTGGGACGGAAGTTGGAGTTTGCCTTGGTCAGCCTGGGTCTCAGACGCTCCACAACTTCATCATACATGGCTGGTGGCATCCTCATGAAGTGCTGGAATGCATGAGGGTCTTCATTCCTCAGCTCCACCATCAGCTTGTCATAGAGTCCTAATTCCAGTCTTCTCCTGATCCATCTTCGGACCCACACAGCTCTTGAACGTCTCCTTCTTCTCCTTGCGCAGAAAAGGTGAAACAGTCTGAACAGGGCTTGGTTCTGGTGCTGAATGATCATGGCTACCAAAAGGGGTGTGCGATCATCCATGGTAGAGATCAATGGATGATGTGGAAGAGCAAGACCAAGGCTGAAGAGGTCTGCACACCACGGCTGCTGGACTGATAGTGAGATCCAGGTGATTTCCTCCCCCTTTTTGTAGGAAATATCGGTTTCCCATTAGGTTTCCTTCCACATACTCTAGACAAACTCCAGACATCCTAAATATCTGAGATACGTCCCATATACAAACGTTTTGTCCATTTTAATGCTTTATATCCGAGCTGCATCCACTTTCATCCTTTCTATTTCTGTGCAACTGACTCTGTGTGGACGTTCCGCATACTTTTCGCTTCCTCCCTCTTTCCACTTTCTGCCGGAGCAGATGTGAGTTGTGCAGATGCCCAGAGGATGCCGAGAGGATACATCAGACATGTAATGGATGACCACGGATGTAGAACATTTGTTGCCCGTATGTGTCACAGATGTAGATTGTACATGGCGGAAAGTTCATCCGCTCAAAAAATTTTGTGCAGCCCAAAACTTTTTGAGCAGATGAAATAGCAGTAGATGGATGTTTGACGGATAGACCGTATGAAAGACATACGCAGTGAGTACACAACGGATTGTGTACACAGTGAGTACATGCGTTTTCCAATGGATGGCAAGCATTTTTCTCCGTTTTACATCCTCTTTGCATCCATTGGTGCAGTGTGACATGGGCTTAAGCCACAGTGTGCTGCAGCTGCCAAAAAAAGCTAATGCAGTCCTGGGTTGTATTAATAGAAGACAGTTTTAAGATCACGTAACATGGTAGTACCATTCTATTCTGCACTGGTGAGACCATACTGTATCAAATTCTGCTGATGGCCATGATATAATAAAATTGTTAAGATCCTTAAAAGAGTGCAGAGAAGAGCAACATATGATAAAAAGGACTGGAAGCTAAACCATATAATGAACAATTGAGGCAACTTGGATATGTAGTCTAATGTGGAGAAGAATGAGAGGTGACATGATAGCCATCTTCCAATATTTCACTGGTTGTCACAACAATGAGGTGGACAACTTATTCTCCAAAGCCTCTGAGAGCAAGACAAGAAGGAATGGGTGAAAACTTATCAAAGAAAGATCCAACCTAGAACTAAGGAAACATTTCCTGATAGTGAGCAATTGATCAGTGGAATGGCTTCTCTCCATAAATTGTGAGTACTCCATTACTGGAAGTCTTCTAGAGGAGACTGGACAGCCATTGTTCTGGAATGATGTAGGGTGTCCTGCTTGAGCAGGGGATTGGACTAGAAAACATCCAAGGTCCCTTCCAAACCTTTTATTCTATGTTCTATTCTTTATAAACAAAGTATAGATTACAAAAGGAAACAGTCTTCTGTTTCCTCTACAACTCATTTTAGCAGACTACAGAAATGAACATGATTTGACTTAAACTGGAGATATTCAAAGACACAAAATTTTCATTAAGAACTCCCTTCCCATCAACATACTTCTCCTCCAGTCTAATTCAAGTTCTGCTGAAATAGCAAGTTTATTAAATAGTGGTTCTGACAAATCAAATCATTTCAGTTCCCAACCCAGGTCCTTCTTCTCCTCCTAATTATATAGAGTGAGACAGCTGAATTGTAGTGATGCTTTTTTGAGAGAGAGCAAAAGACAAAAGACCAAAAAAGTAGTTAATTTTTCAACTTCTTCAAGAATAAACAATATTGTTGGATCATTTTAAATAAATTAGAATTACTTGTATCTTTTGTTCTTCCTTCATAACAAGTTAAGGCCCTGTCTGGCCGACGGATGCAAAATGTTTGTAAAAAGGACACAGCGGATTAGAAAAATGTTCCATCCATTGTTATCCGCTCTTAAAAGGGGCAAAAATTTGCATAACCAGAGCGGACAACACGAAAAGGAACGGACGGGAGAAGGATGCAGGGCTGATGGAAAGCTGATGCTCCACGGAAACCTAGCGGATGGAAGCGGATGAGAGTGGATGGCACATCTGCAAGGCTTCCAGGGGAGCACAGCAAAGCGGACACGGAATGGATAAAGCGGATGCAGAGCGGACGCTGAGCAGATGAAGAGGATGCACAGCGGAAGCCTAGCGGATGAAGCGGGTGCAGAGCAGAAGCCTAGCGGATGCCTAGAGGAAGCCTAGCAGATGCCTAGAGTTCACTGCGCATGCGGGGAAGATGCATTGCGTCAGCCCCATGGATATAAAAGGAAGCAGCTCCCAAACAGGTCAACATTCAGAGGAAAGACCTGCTTCCAGACACATCGACTGCCTGTCAGCATGCCAGCCTGCCTGCCAGCCTTGCTGCCACCTGCCTGCCTGCCAGCCAGCCTGCCTGCCTGCCTGCCTTGCTGCCTGCCTACCAGCCTGCCTGCCAATCTGCCTGCCTGCTTGCCAGCCTGCCTGCCAGCCTTGCTGCCAGCCAGCCTGCCTGCCTGCCTGCCAGCCAGCCTGCCTGCCTGCCAGCCTGCCTGCCTGCCTGCCTGCCAGCCTGCCTGCCTGCCTGCCTGCCTGCCTGCCAGCCTGCCTGCCTGCCTGCCTGCCTGCCAGCCTGCCTGCCAGCCTGCCTGCCAGCCAGCAACCCCACAACCATGGGGAAGAAGAAAAAGCCTCAGCCATCTGCTGCCAGCCCTGGCAAGAGGGACAGGGCCACCCTCCCACCCCCTGGCCCTCACTCTGCTTCTGCTGGGGCTTCTGTAGCATGGGCTCACTCTTCTGGGGCTGGGGCTTCTGCTGCTTCTGCTTCTGGAGGATCTGATGATACTGCTTATGGCAGTGGTGCTTCTGCTGGTGCTTACTCTGCTGAAGCTGCTCCTCATCCTACTGGTCCTGCTGGTGCTCCTGGTCCTGCTGGTGCTGCTGGCGCTGCTGGTGCTTACTCTGCTGATGATGATCCTGGTCCTGCTGGTGCTGCTGATGCTACTGGCACTGCTGGTGTTTACTCTGCTGCTGCTGATCTTGGTCCTGCTGGTGCTGCTGCTGCTGGTGGTGGTGGTGGTGGTGGTGGTGTGGAGGAGCAGCCCCTACAACCTGGAAGCCCCTCTGATGAGGGCCCATGTGGTCCTGCCAAAGGGAGAAAGAGGCAGACACGAGAACGGGAGAGGAGGCAATACAACATCGAGGAGGAATATGAGGATGAGGTACTGGAGTGGCTGAGAGAGAATGAGTATCTATGGCAGAAGGGACACAGGCTCTATAGGGACATCAAAAGGAAGCAGGCTGCTTGGAGAGAGAAGGCGGAGAGCCTGGGCTACACTTCGGGGGTGATCCTCGGCTGGTGGAAGCACATGCACACCTGGTACAGGAAGCTGCACCTCAAGAAATCTGGCCAGGCCGTGGTCAAGCTGATGGACAGAGAGACCTATGTCATGGCCAAGTGCAGCTTCCTGGAGGGTGAGATCCACCACTGAGGATCAGCCCCTCTCACAACCCTCTCTCTCAGGCAGACTGCTGAGAGCCAGTCCTCTTCTGGCAGAGAGTCAGCTCCTGTCTCCAGGAAGGTATCTGTGGAGCGTGCCACGACGGAGAACCCCCTGACAGCTGCACTCCCCATGGCAGAGCGCGTGGAGGACCCCCTGCCGCAGTGGGAGAAAGAAGACGTCACTTCCACCACAGCCCAACCTGCATCCACCCCCAGCTCCACCTCCACAGAAAGGCAGAGAGGCAAACCGGAGGGGCAGAGCCACACTGTCCTGCTGGAGATAAGAGACACCATCCGGAGCAGCATACATCTCCTCTCTCAGCTGGTAAACACTGACGCCCCATCCTCCAACCGCAAGCCCTTCCTCACCAATGTCAACCAGACCCTCATGAACATGTCGGAACCCCAGTACCAGGTGGTGAAGGACAGGATCACCAATCTTCTTCACAACCCTCCAGACCAAGATGAACCTGCTCCCACCTAGTCCAGACCTGCTCCTCCATCCCAGGTGATGTCACTGCCCTTCCAAGGCTTTCCACAGGCCCTAGCCTACCAAGGCTACGGCTACCAGGAGGTCCATCAGCACAGGCAGCCCTTCCCAGTCCAGGCAGAGGTTCATCGGATGCCACCTTTGCCACCGGTTTCACTGATGCCACCGATGCCACCCATGCCACTGCTGCCACCAACGCCACCGATGCCACCCACGCTACCGATGCCACCCACACCAGTCCTCACCCAGCTGCAGACCAGACAGCCCCACTACACTGCTTCATACACTTCCTTCATTTATTTTTGTAAATAAAGTCTTAGTGGAAAGTTTTAGAAATGGTTTAAGCCTTTGCATGCTTGTGGGCTGGGTAAGGATAGCAGTGGGATGGGCAGGGATACCTTTGGGATGGGTTAATATAGCTGTGGGATGGGCAGGGATATCTTTGGGATGGGTTAAGATAGCTGTGGGATGGGCAGGGATACCTTTGGGATGGATTAAGATAACTGTGGGATGGGCAGGGATACCTTTGGGATGGGTTAAGATAGCTGTGGGATTGATAAACCTCCAGTGCAAGCATTGTGGGACTGTATGGTCCACCCTGCCAGCTGCCACACATATGGCCCTTTATTATCAATAACAATTTATTCATTGATCCACACATTTCAACATAAACACAACTCTTTATTAAATGCCCTGTTCATTGTAGGCCCACCCAACATACATGGCCCAATCTCATCAGTGTGAAGAGACAGGCTGAAGGAAGCATCCATTAAGCATCTATCATCTTGTCTTGCCACTCCACTGCTCCAGGTGGGGAGTTGCACCAGTGTTTCAGAAGGTTACGCTTCTTCTTCCCTTCACATGAGGCTCTGTTGGGGCCTTGCACATCCTCAGTGTCTATCAGGTTTCACCCTTGCCTCCATTCATCAGGCTCCATGTCCCCATTGCCTTGCTGGAGGTCCACGAGCCTGTTCTGCAAGACTGGGTAGCGGGTGCGCATGAGATTGTGCAGGATGCAGCAAGCTTCCACGATGTTCCTCACGGTCTCTGGGCGATGCTGCATGGTGGTGAGAAGTACCTGGAACCTGTTGGCCAGGATGCCAAAGGCGTTCTCCACCACCTGCCTTGCCCTGGACAGCCTGTAGTTGAAGATCCTCTCTTCACGGGTGAGGCATCTGGAAGTGTAGGGCTTCATGAGGTAGGTTCTGAGGGAGAAGGCGTCATCCCCCATGATGAAGTAGGGCACATCTTGCATGTCGTTGGGCAGGGGGCCTGGATCTGGGAAGCCCATGATAAGGTTGCATTCCAGCCCCTCCTTGAGGTGACTGGCATTGTATACCTGGGCATCTGAAGCTGACCCATTGCCTGAAGCATCGATGTACATGAACTTGTAGTCAGCATCGACCATGGTGAAGAGGATGATGCTGAAGAAGCCCGTGTAGTTGAAATAAGTGGACCCCAACTTGGCTGGCACTTTGCAGGCCACGTGCTTCCCATCTATGGCTACAACAGTGTGGGGAAAGTTCCACTTCTGATACCACTGCTCTGCAACTTTCTTCCATCCTTCTTCAGTGGAGGGGCACTGGAGGAGCTCCTCCAGGTATTCTTTGATGGCCTGCACCACTTCTCTGACCAGAATGCAGATGGTGTTGTGTGGCATCCTCCAGCCGTACTGCATGCTTCTGTAGGTGGTCCATGAGGTCAGGTGGCGCAGACTCAGTGCCACCTTGAGCCCAGGGTCCAGGCTGGGCTGGAAGTTGGGGTTCTGCTTGGTCAACCTGGGTGTCAGCCGCTCCACAACTTCGTCAAACATGGCTGGAGGCATCCTCATGAAGTTCTGGAATGCACGAGGGTCTTCGTTCCTCAGCTCCACCATCAGCTTGTTGTACAGTCCATACTCTGCTCTTCTCCCGATCCATCTTTGGACCCAGACGCTTCTTGGCCGCCTCCTTTTCTTCCCGTAGAACAGTTGAAAGAACCTGTAGATGGCTTCGCACTGTTGCAGAATGCTGGTGGCTTCCAAAAGGACTGTGTTATGATCCATGATGGACATGACTGGATGCTGTGGAAGAGCAAGAGTCAGATGAAGGCTGCAGAGGTCTGCAGAGCAGGGCTGCTGGTCTGAAAGTCAAATCCAGGTGTGTTGCTCCCCCTTTTTATGGGCAATGTAGGTTTTCCCCTATGTGTCCTTTTGCATCCTCTAAGCATCCTCTAGACATCCTTAATATCCGAGATAGGTCCCCTCTGTGAACGTTTTTTCCGTTTTACATGCTTTCTTTGTGAGCTGCATCCGCTTTCATCCTTTCTCCATCGGTGCTACTAATGCTGCGCGTCCGTTCCACGTCCGTTCCGCTTCCTCCCTGTGTCCGCTTTCTGCTGGAGCGGATTTGAGTTGCGCGGATGTGCAGCGGATGCCTAGCGGATGTAGCGGATGCGTAACGGATGACGATGGATTCAGAACGGATGTTCCCCGTATGCGTTGCAGATGCAGAACGGACGCGTTGGATACATTTTCCGCTCAGAAAGTTTTGAGCAGCTCAAAACTTTCTGAGCAGATGGAACCTCAGTAGACGGATGCTGGATGGATAGAGAGGATGAAAAATGGACGCAGTGAGTACAGAACGGATGCATCGCGATAACCAATGGATGGCAAGTGTTACTCTCCATTTTACATCCTCTTTCCATCCATTGGTGCAGTGTGACATGGGCTTTACTTTCTTAAAGTCTTTCTGCATTTGTATTTAGGTTCGCCTTCTAAACATTTCTGCCTACACAATGGCAGAAGCACTGACTACATTATAACAGAATGTAACATACTGTAGAGGAAGCAATTTCCTCTGATCAGCTTTGTTCCAAAAATACTTTTTTCCCTCCCTGACAATCTGATGTTCCTAGTTCAAAAGGAAAATGATGGCAATTTGCCATTTGCTTTTTATGCAGCAGCCCAATGGCAAACTAAACTTCTAGAATAAGGGTTCAACACAACAAACTTCTTGGAATTGTTTTTCTTTTCTTATTTAGAAACACAATCTGTGATCCAAAAAGTTGGCCTTAAATAAACGCCATGCTTAGGGAATAAATATTTCCATGTCACCCTTTCAAGATGCATTAAACGCCAACTAATTTTGTTCACTGTAGAATTTTGAGGAAAATTTAGCAAAATTTAAAGCTTTCCAGGAAGGATTTATGGATCTTTGTCCCAAAGTTGCTTTTTTTCAAGAGGCAACTGTTTTTCTTTGAAGATGTTTTGCTTCTCATCCAAGAAGCTTTTTGGATGAGAAGCTAAATGTCCTCAAAGAAAAACCAGAAAGTCCTGTTGCCTCTTGAAAAAAACACCTTTGGGACAACCATGACCTGGATGACTGAGAATGTCCATAGACAATTATAGATCTTTGTTGCTTTCTATAGTTGTCTTCTAAATGAATATAAAATGAATCTGTTCATGTTTAAAAGAAACACACGAGCTATCTATTCATAACTAAGAATCTCCTTAGGTGATCTTAATGCCCCCTTTCTCTCTGTCTTTCAACCTATTTACAAAATGAATAACATCAACATGATTTATGACAATAATAGATAGGAAATAATAGATATAATCATTTAAATTGTTTGAATGAACAATAGTCTAAAAGTAAACCAGCATAAAGAAAAAGCTCTTCCTTTTATTTATTTCTATATTTACAGGTAGTCCTTGACTTAAGACCATAATTAGGGCCAAAATTTCTGTTCCTAAGTGAGACAGTTGTTCAGTGAATTTTGCTACATTTTACAACCTTTCCTGCCATAGTTATGAGCTATTCCTTTTGTTAGGCAGAGCAATTGGCACATGTTGTGTAATGACGCATCTGTTGTTGTTTTTTTGAATCCCCTTACCTTCCTTCTCTCCAGATTTTGGAGAACTCATCTAATACTGACTTTCAAGAAACACAGTTCTACATAAACTGCTAAGTAAAAAGTGATTTTCTTCCCACTTCAGTTCAGAAATGTTACCTTTATCTTATTCTCCATTCCCAAATGAAGTAGTGCTTGTGCAAAATCAGTTCTCACTTGGCCCATGTGGGCATGAATAAGGAAATAGGACAGTTTAATCTTCTCTTCCTCCTTGTACTGGTAAGAAGCTTCTGAGATTCTGGTTCTCTTTGCTATTTTTTTTAATTTCTCTTTCTACTTTATCCGGCAGCTGAACACTATGCAAGTGGATCGCCTCCTCTATTTTCCCTGCCACACTCTGAACAGCAGGTATTTTTCATACTGAGTTTAACGCACTATTTTCTGGCCTGCTTTTCTCTCAACCAATTGACTAAATTCTGATAGGATTATCTGCTATTTGTTAGATTGTTGCATATGGTAGCTTTAAAAGTACTTTGTGCCATGTTCCTCTTCAATTGCCATCTCTGTATTATTTATTCACATGCCATTAATCTCAAATGTTAGTTTAATAAATTGAATTGATTCATCACTGTTTTATGTTTGGACTTCTTGAATGCATGAGTTTGTTGAATAAACTAAAATGTAAAGAACTGGCATAATGAGGAATTCCAATTCATAATAATATGATGTTGGTATTGAGGTAATATGTTGAAATAAAGAGGAAATATGTTAAAAGTGTTCCTCTAATCCAGGAGTGTCGAACTTGTGGCCCATGGCTAGATGCGTCATGCATTGGTCATGCCCATGCCTGGTTTAGCAAAAGGGAAAAAAAGTCATGATACATCATGTGACGATGTCATGATGACACAAGTTTGACATCCCTGCTCTAATCCATCTCTGCCATTCTCTAGATATAGACACAGCTTCATCAAGAATTTGGAACTATTAATCAGCAACCAATGATGTCATTTGAAAAGCATTATAAATATGGATGAAAGTAGGTTCAAAATACTAGAACCTTTGACTGGATCTCCTCATTGTTACATAAAACTAGCCTTGAAATGGAAGCCCCTACAGAAAATATAGTACTTTTTCCAGATAGCCCCAAATGTGAGTTATACAGCATTTGTAGCATACTTTCATATAGACATGTATGCCCTTGAATAAATACATGCGGTTATCTCCAACACAAAATGCAGGAACACTGATGTCAGAGTAAGTGAACACAAAGAAATCCAGAGAAGCTAGATTTGAAATTTATGAAGGTTCCATAAATATGTGCAAAAAGAAATATTTTTATCATATTATTTGTCTCTCAAAGACCACAAAATGGATCAAGTACCAGGTTGAATAGCAGTCCAAAGGATAACTGATCCAGTGCATATTATTTTGCCCCATAATTCAACTGGTATAAAAATGAGGGTAGTACAAAGTTCTGGTTGATATATTATCTACACGTGAGTTTTTTAAAGATTTTTTTTCTAGGTCTGCATGTTACACACTTTCTATTGTTCTCAAGGCAAAAGAAGGATAAGACTCTATTGGGAGGAAATCAAATATAAATCTAAAATGAGTCCTTTCTTTTGTTACTGCTGATAAGTTAAAATAGAAGTGCATAAAACGATAAGAAAATTTTTCTCCTCAGCATTTGTGCTGCCTTTGCATCTCAGGAAAAATGCTTAGTTATAAGAAATCTTCTTATATTTAAGAAGAAATGTTTCCAGTCAACTCATAACTTGTTTTTTGGTGTGGTTAACTGAAATGGACAGTACCAAAGGGTTTTTTTTCCAACTCACTCCTTTGAAGTTGGAGATAGGGCTGCTTTATCTCTATCAGATAATAAGGCACAGAGGGCCAGTCCCTAATTTGAAAAGGGATATGAGACAGAATCTAAAGAAAAGTCATGCTTTTTTAATCAGAAAGAAAACAATTACAGCAGTCAGAATTCCATCATTTCCTCTCCCCCCCATAAGTCACCCTTTGAAGATACCATAGCCAAGACCATCTAGATACACCTGTTATTTTGATAAAGGTAACCACTTCCCGAGATGACCCTGAGGCAACATCCCTGACTGTGTTTGAGGTCATCTTATTTCTCCAAAGTATTAGAAAAACAAAAGAATCTGAGAGAAAAGGAGATACATTCATTCATGGAAACCATCCCATATATCTTTGCTAATGAGCTAGTTTCTTCCCTTCAACAAGGACACACTGTTGGCTTATTGTACGCAGTTGGAAATCTATTGGGTTTATTTTCAACAACAGATGATGTCCCTATGAAACGTTTAATCTTGTGAGTAAACCTTCCATGTATAAAGCCTCCTTTTTCTGACTTCCATTAAAATCACATGGCCAATTCACTTCATCATGCTCCAGATTTTGCCAGTTCCTACTATAAAGCAGTTGGAAATAAAATTAAACAAATAAATAAGATAAAGAAATAAATAGGTCACACTTTGTTTTTTAATGATCAAAAAGCTAATTGAAGTCATTTTAAGAGTTTTGTACCTAACACCACCACCACCACCCCAAAAAAGGAAAGGGAAATGTTTCCTTGTTCCCCATGGGAATAATACTGTCCTCAGTTCTTTTTGTAAGAATTGAATTGTGCTTCAATATTCAATATTTGTATATTCACTATTTAAGATGGCCTACGCTTGAAAGACTATAGAATATTATTATAGGCTGTAACCCTGAATTTATAAAACTGATAGCATCTGTGGATGCAAATTATTATCTTCACTTCTTCTTTTTGTGTCATATCCATCATCGGACATTGCCGATCATATTGGTGATATCTTCACTTAGACTAAGCTAAAATTTATGAGAGGGCTACTATTTTAACAAAATGAAATGGCACAGTTTCATTGAAATACCATAATTTGTAATAAATTGCTAGCCACTTAACTAATTGTGTTCATGTTACATTGGATTTATATTGCAGGATGATTCCAGGCAGTTTACATCATAAAATTTAAAAATATTCTAAAAGCATAGCATTCAATAATCACCAAAATAACCATAATCCAAACGGTTTAACAGTGACCCTTTATTCCTCAAATACTCTCTGGAACAGTTCTTGTCTCTTGTGGTTTCTGGAAGGTCAGCAATACAGGATGCTACAGTACATGGTAGTCATACATAAATGTAGTAATAGGAAAATATTAAAACCAAGAAGCAGTAAATTAGATTTTAGGATTGCCTATGAGATTAGTTTTATTAGTCCTAGCTGTACATAAAATCTATATATGAGTACTGTACAATGTGAAAAGCAACTTAAGGGCACATAATTAGTCAACTATACTTTCTAAACTAGTTTTAAGTAACATTTAATTAATCATATTTTTAAAACAGAAAGGTTGATGATAAGCCTAAAATGAAAAATACCTGTTATTTAATTTTATTTATAGTTTTACAGACTTTTAAATAAATAAAATTTGCAAATGCCGTATTCATTTTTGACTGGTTTCCAGTTTTTAAAATGGTATGATATAAATCTGTTTAAATTAAATCTCTGGTTTGATCCGGGAGAAGCCCTTTTGCTGGCAGCGGAAAGGCAGCCTCCAAAGCTGCTGAAGTCGGGACAGCTCCAGAAAGAAAGTGATTTAAATGAGCGTGTATCGGTTGGGTGAGAAATTCCTTTTGTATAGTAAATTGATTGAGACTTGAAAGGACATCCTGAACAAAGAAGAAATCTGTGACTTTATTTTTGTTTGACTGAAACTTGGCTGAGCGGCGTTTAAGTGATGTCAAACTGAGACTTGGATTCTTTCCTTATTTTTTTTTCTGAGGACTTTAATGTGACTTTGTAGGTAACTGGATTGAATTTTCTCTTACATATATTTTTATGCTTCTCTTGATTTTTATTTTTATTTTTTTTTAATTTTCTTTTTAGGATAGAGGCTCCCTTTGATTATCTTTTTTTTCTTCTTGTTTGAGTTTTTTTTAAAAAAAAAATTTTCTGGCTGGGGGGGGAAAGAGTAGTAAGAGATGCTGCAACACTGCCAACTAGAGGCTTGAAAATACTTTATTTGAATTGGGGAGAAAAGCACTCCTTTTCAAGGACATTTTAATGTAATAAGATAGAGGGAGAACGCAGTAAAATATTATTACAGGTGCTTCCTTGGACTCTTATCAATATTTCAACACTTGAGGCTTGGCTTTGAAGCTGCTGGAGAAGACAGTCATAATAAGAGCCTTGGATAAGGAAATAAAGTGCAGTGTACAGTGCATATATATATATATATATATATATATATATATATATATATATATATATATATATATATATATATATACACCTCTGAAATTCCTACTCGCCAGATATTTTGTTAATTTTAACTCTAGTATTTTTGCTTTTTATTTTAAAGGGAAAGCCTTAGAGCTCTTTCTTTTTTTTCATGCTTCTTTGCTTCTTCCATCTACCACCTTGTTTTTGTTTTTATTATTATTATTATTATTATTATTATTATTATTATTATTATTATTATTATTATTATTTTCTTCTTCTGTTTTTTTTTTTTTTTTTATGGTGGATTACTTCAATTGGACTAGGGTCTAGAAGAACCTGAAGATCTTTCTTTTTCCTTTCCCCCTTTTTTTTTTCTTTGGTTTTGGGCTTTTTACTATTGGATTTTTTATTTTTATTTTTTTGGACTATATTTGGTTACTATATTAGCTGGATTGAAAGTCAAAGAGAACCTGAAGCTTTGGAAGCATTAAAATGAGCAGGAAACCAAAATCATTTGGCATTTCTGTTTCTACCTCTGCTTCCCCACCATCTGAAGGACAACATTTAATTCAGACAATGTTGAAGCAAGATAAAGAACAAGAAAAAGTAAATTTACAGACGATTATGCAAGGAATTCAAGATATTAAGATAAAAATAGATGCTATGGATCAAAGAATAGAGAAATCTGATGAAAATATTAAACAAATGATGGGGAAGTATGAGGAGAGATTCCAAAAAATTGAGGAAGAAGGAAAACAAAGAGAGGAGAAGATTGGAAATATTGACACTAGATTAACAGTGGTAGAACAAGAAAAAAATGGGATGTTGAGGTGGGAGATGGAAAGGTCAGAATTTTATCTTAGATTCCAAAATATAGAAGAGGAAAAAGGAGAAAATTTGGCTGCGATAATGATAGAAATGCTGGCAGACCTTTTGGAAATTACAGAGGAAAAGATGATGGATGGAGTAGATGAGATATATCGAGTTTATACAAGATATGCGATGAGAAATAAACTACCAAAGGAAGTTCATATCAGATTTACCAAAAAATCCATCAAAACACAGATATTGCAAGTGGTAAGAGAGAAAACATTGAAATATAAAGGTAAAGAGATTGTGGTTTTAAAACAAATACCTAGAAGAGTGAGAGAGATGAGAAGAGAATACCGATTTCTGACCAAAATACTATTAGAAAATGAAGTGAACTATAGATGGCTGATACCAGAAGGACTAATCTTTACGTGGCAAGAACAGAGACATAGAATTGATTCGATTGAAAAAGCAGAACTTTTCTACGCATAATTTTTTGGAAGAAGAAAAGAGGAGGCAGAGAAAGAGGTCTTATTAGTTGAGTTTCAGGAGGAACAACTGGAGATTGAAAAAGAGAAAGGAGTTGTAGGTGGACAGGTAGACAGTAAAGAACAACGTGAAGTGAGAACTACGAGAGCTGTTAGACCTAAATATAAAGCATAATCATGGAAGAAAAAAAACTAATTACAATGAATATAAATGGACTTAACTCAGTTGTTAAAAGAAGAAAAACCTTTCATAAATTAGAGAAATTAAAATTTGATATAATTTGCTTACAAGAAGTTCATATTAAAAAACAACATGAGCAATTGTTAGTACAGCCAAAATTAGGGAAAATATTTACTTCTTTGATTCAATGTAAGAAAAGGGGAGTGGTTCTCTACATTAAAGAGGATATCCCAGCAAAACTGATTTACACGGATGAAGATGGAAGAGTATTAATGGTGGAAATAATGGACAATAATAAAAAAATACTCTTGATTGCAATTTATGCCCCGAATGATAAACAAGAAGAGTTTTATAAAAAACTACATATGTAAATAATTAAATTGGACTATGTTAACATAATTATGATGGGAGACTTTAATGGAATTGTGGACAATAAATTGGACTATATAACAACAACAACAAAACAAAATAGAAAGGTTCTCCCTAAATCTTTTTTTAAAATGACAGATGAATTAACTTTAAAAGATATTTGGAGGGAAAGAAACGTTAAAGCTAAACAATACACTTTTTATTCTAATAGACATTTATCATGGTCCAGATTAGATATGATTTGGATCTCAACAGAATTAATATCCACTATTCAAGAAACAAGTATTGAAATGAGTACTTGGGCAGACCATAGTCCAATGACAATTAAATGGAAGGGACAAAAAAAAAGATCGAGATGGACATTAAACAATACTATTTTAAAGGAGAAAGACTTTATACAATGGATGGAGAAGGAATTGGTTTTTTTCTTTAAAGAAAACAAAAAAGAAGATACTTCAATACAGAATGTTTGGGATACAATGAAGGCATATGCTAGAGGTTTGATAATAGATTATACAAGAAAAAAGAATATTAGGAAAAGACAAACCTCCAAGATCCTGGAAGATGAATATAAAAGACTTGAAAAAGAACTACAGAAAATACCACAGAAAAAAGATATTAAATTGAAACTAGATGTAATTAAGCATAAAATGGAATTAATAGAGAAAGAAGAACTGGCACAGAAAATTAGAAATTCTAAACAGAATTATTTTGAAGACGCAAATAAACCAGGTAGATGGCTAGCATATAAACTGAGAAAGGAGAAGGAATCAAGAAAAATATTGAAACTAATAGATGATCAAGGTCAAGTTTGTTGTGGTAATAAGGAGAAAAAGGAAATTATTTGAGATTTCTATGGACAACTATATAAACAAGAGAATATTGATGAGGAAAAAATTAAACAGTATTTACAGAATGTTAACTTACCGAAGATACCCAAAGAGACTGAAGAAATGTTAGAAAGCAATATAACAATGATGGAATTAAATGAAGCATTTAAGAGACAAAATAATGGGAAAGCACCAGGTCCAGATGGGCTTCCGGCAGAATTCTATAAAAAAATTCAAGAATCATTGAACATCCCATTGTTAGAAGTTATGAATGAAGTTATGTTAAAGAAGATGACACCCAAAACATGGTCAGAGGCTTATATTTGATTTGTTATAGAATAAACTGTTTGAAGTATTGTTATCTCACAAAGCATGAATGATTAAAAGTATAGTCAGAAAAAGACTTTATTTTAATTTTTTTTGGTAATATTAGGATATGGATTGACAATATGAGTGGTTATGTAATATAACTGTAATTGAGACTATAAAATGAATGCACAAAACTGATGAACCAACTGACACACCGGAAGTATATATGAGAGTGGATGTTTTTAATGTTTTGTATGTTATGTCTGTTTGTAGAAAGTTAATAAAATTCTTTAAAAAAAAAAAAGAATACTGCTTATTTCTATGCAACACGTAAATCTGTTCTGCCTCTTGATGACGGTCCTTGGTGATCGCTGAGCTTGTTTTTTTTACAAATATTTCATTACCCAAATTAGGTAACTGATCATATTACCTAGTCTAGATAATGGCGTACTGTATATGCAAGAAAATCAGCAAAATCAAAGAGTACCAAGAACCTCTCATATCAACCCTGAGCTACAAATATTCCCATTTATTAATGCCTCTTCATGTTCAATTTCTTAATCAATAGAGTTGTGAGCACATCTGGAGCAAAGTAACCTGATTTTTCCCCCTTTTTTATAGCCAGTGCCAAATTGTGTCAACTTGTCTTTTTTTTCTTCTTTATTTTCCCTTAGATAGACTTTTATTGCCATTAAATTCTCACATTGTCAGAGAAAAGCAACAGAAAAAATAATAGAAAAGCCAAGTTTACCACTGTCAAAGCAAGATGATCCAGATGAAAACTGGGCATCAAACACAAAAGAAAGATTTGGGAAGCCTATTAGGCAATTAAAAAATCCAGCTTGTACAGCCAAAAGATTGTTGCCCCACTCAAGATTATGAGTGCTCTATAAACCACAAAACTCCAAGAATGTTTTGCCTTTCTCAAATCAGCTGGTCAGTTATAAAGTATCATCACTCTGACACCAACAATTAGGACTTTTATTAGGTGGGTCCTAATTATTAATAATTAACAATTAGGTGGATCCACACAAGATACTTGAAAACTGCCTTTTCAGTTGTATCTGGAAAATGAGCTATAAGTTCATCTCAGTGCTGGCAATAACATTCTATCTCCTGAAGCAAGGCTCTTGCTTCATCCAAAAATTTGAAAAGTTTCAGTCATGTCTTCTTTCTCTTTTATTCCTCTTAAGGTACTGCTCTACTGCTTACCTCAATAAAAAACTAATCACTTAAAATACCTTGTTTGAAAATTATAATTACCATGTTTAGAAAGGAAAGTTAATTTTTTTCTTGACTGCATAGTAGGCACTAGCATAGTTATCTGATTGATGAATCCAAGTGGTATGTTTTGGATCTTTTATTGAAAAAAAGACCACAGTCTACTGAAATATTTGCAAGGTTCATCTCCTGTTTCATTGTGAAACATAAATAAAATTTTATTGAGTTTAGTTTGGACAAGCTGCAGTCTCCCGTTGGCAACAGTTACAAAAAGCATTCGCAACAAAATGTATTTAGAAAATATGGTCCACCTTATTTATGCATATATAACCCAGAAAAGTTTTAGATCCTGAATCTTACTGAAATTTATCTTTATATATTTCTAACCCAAGTACCTGTTAGGTGACTCATATTCCTAACAATTCCTTCTCAGTGACAAATTAGTGTTGAATATTGTATGTTATATAATGGGGTGAATCTATAGATCTATAGAGGTATTGCTCCATACAAGTAGCAAATTGAACTGTTCTTAAATTTAAATATGAATGGAGCTTATAAAGTACAACTTCTTGTCACTAGAACTGTTATGCCCCCATCAGAACTTGAATCTTTGGAGGAAGATGAGCTGGAGCTGGACCAATGGAGGTCGAACAGGTGGCTTCATTGGCTTTGGAGGAAAGTGGGGAGGAGCAGGCCAAGGCAGCCCAGGACCCTTCCGAGTTGGGATGGCTTATAAGCAGAGAGGAACTTGGCAGGATGACTGAGAGAGAGCAAGCAGTGGACATGAGGAGCAACAGAGCTCAGATGGTGAGCAAGGACTGTCACCTCCTGATCCCCAAGCATGGAGAATGGAGAGAAGGTGGGAACAGCACAGGCCACCCAACAACTCAGGAGGAGAGCACCCTACCCCTCTTTACAAGGCACACCTGGGGACAGATATTTAAGGAGATGCTGTGGGGAAGGGCATTTGTCAGGAACAAATGCTGAATTGGTAGAGTTTGTTGTGCCAACACAGACATTTGGATTTTGCAAGATTGCTTGCTTCTTCCTTACTTGTGAACTCAGTGCCTTCTTCCTGACTTCATGGACTCAATACCTTGTTCCTGGACTCATTGTTTGTTCCTTGTTTTGTGGATTCCTTTCCCTGTTCCTTTGTTTTCCCAGACTGGATGCAGCCAGAGGCTGCCATGTGTGTGTGTACAGGCACTTTGCTCTGGGACTTGCCAAGAATGTGGGAGCATTTGAGGGGAAATTTGGAGCATTTAAGGGGACTTTGAACTCTCAACTGGCTGTGTGACCTTCATGCCTTGTCTTGGGTCATCACAACCGTGACCTGAATGATTCAGAATCTCCATAGTCCTCTAACCATAATGTGTATGCATTATGATGCACATTAAAAAGAGAGAGGGTGTATCACAATAGAACACTTGTTTTATAATTCCATCTATTCCCTTGTTTTTCCTTTGATGCCCCTGGATATGGACCCTACTTTGGAGTTTCTTTTGGAAAAAGTTTATGCTTGAACAAAACATTCAATTGTTAAAGCCCATGTCACAGTGGCCAACGGATGCAAAAAGGACACAGTGGATGAGCAAAATGTTCCATCCGTTGTTATCCGCTTTCAAAAGGGGCAAAAAATTTGCATAACCGGAGCGGATAACATGGACGCAGGGAGGACGCAGGGCGGATGCAAAGCGGATGCGGAACGGAAGGCCAGCAGATGGAAGCGGATGGGAGCGGATGGCGCAACCGCAGGGCTTCCAGGGGGCCTCAGCAAAGCAGACGCGGAACGGACACAGCGGATGCAGAGCGGACGCCGAACAGATAAAGCGGATGCACAGCGGATGCACAGCGGAAGCCTAGCGGATGCCTGGCATTAATTGCACATGCAGGGAGGATGAATTGCGTCAGCCCCGCGGATATAACGGAAGCAGCTCAGAAGCAGATTGCCATTCAGAGGAAAGACCTGCTGCCGGACACATCGACTGCCTTGCCTGCCCTGCCTGCATGTCTGCCTGCCAGCCTTGGTGCCAGCCTCCCTGCCAGCCTTCCTGCCAGCCTTGGTTCCTGCCAGCCTCCCTGCCAGCCAGCAACACCACAACCATGCGGAAGCACAGCAAGCCTCAGCCATCTGCTGCCAGCCCTGGCAAGAGGGACAGGGCTACCATCCCGCCCCCTGGCCCTCACTCTGCTTCTGCTGGGGCTTCTGCAGCACGGGCTCGCTCTTCTGGGGCTGGCGCTTCTGCTACTTCTGCTTCTGGAGGAGCTGATGACAAGCACTCCAGCACCAGCCACCTCCACAGCACCTGGACCCTTCACCCCTCAGACTGAGCGACCAAGAGGAGTGCCAGAGACTCATTTTTGTCTTATAGCTTGTTGTTAATAAAGTCTATTTATGATTCACACACTTGCTTCATTTCTTTTTTTTAATAAAGTCTTGGTGGAAACTTTTAGAAATGGTTTAAGCCTTTGCATGCTTGTGGGATGGATAAGGATAGCAGTGGGATGGGCAGGGATACCTTTGGGATGGGTAATACTTGTGGGATGGGCAGGGATACATTTGGCATGGGTAATAGCTGTGGGATAGATAAACCTCCAGTGCAAGCATAGAGGGACTGTATGGTCCACCCTCCCAGGTGCCACACCTGTGGCCCTTTATTATCAATAACAATATAATCAATCATCCACACATGTCAACATAAACACAACTCTTTATTAAATGCCCTGTTCATTGTAGGGCCACTCAACATACATGGCCCAATCTCATCCGTGTGATGAGACAGGCTGAAGGAAGCATCCATTAAGCATCTACCATCCTGTATTGCCACTCCACTGCTCCAGCTGGGGAGTTGCACCAGTGTTTCAGGAGGTTGCGCTGCTTCTTCGCCTCATGTGAGGCTCTATTGGGGCCTTGCACATCCTCAGTGTCAATCCGGTTTTGCCCTTGCCTCCATTCCCCAGGCTCCATGTCCCCATTGCCTTGTTCACGGTCCACAAGCCTGTTCTGCAAGAATGGGTAGCAGGTGCGCATGAGATTGTGCAGGATGTAGCAAGCTTCCACGATCCTCCTCATGGTCTCTGGGCTATGCTGCATGTTGGTGAGAAGTACCTGGAAGCTGTTGGCCAGGATGCCAAAGGCGTTCTCCACCACCCGTCTTGCCCTGAACAGAATGTAGTTGAAGATCCTCTCTCCACGGGTGAGGTATTTGGAGGTGTCGGGCTTCATGAGGTAGGTTCTGAGGGAGAAGGCGTCATCCCCCACGATGAAGTAGGGCACATCTTGTGTGTCGTTGGGCAGGGGGTCTGGATCTGGGAAGCCCACCATGAGGTTGCTTTCCAGCCCCTCCTTGAGGTGACTGGTGTTGTATACCTGGGCATCTGAACATGAGCCGTTGCCTGAAGCATCGATGTACATTAACTTGTAGTCAGCATCGACCATGGTGAAGAGGATGATGCTGAAGAAGCCCTTGTAGTTGTGATAAGTGGACCCCGACTTGGCTGGTGCTTTGCAGGCCACGTGCTTGCCATCTGTGGCTCCAACGGTGTGGGGGAAGTTCCACTTCTGATACCACTGCTCTGCAACTTTCTTCCAGCCTTCTTCAGTGGAGGGGCACTGGAGGAGCTCCTCCATGTACTCTTCAATGATGGCCTGCACCACTTCTCTGACCACAAAGCTGATGATGCTGGGTGGCACCCTCCAGCTGTACTGCATGCTCCTGTAGGTGGTCCCTGAGGCCAGGTGGCGCAGAGTGAGTGCCACCTTGAGCCCAGGTTCCAGGCTGGGCAGGAAGTTGGTGTTTGTCTTGCTCAACCTGGGTATAAGGCGCTGCACAACTTCGTCAAACATGGCTGGAGGAATCCTCATGAAGTTCTGGAACGCCCGAGTGTCTTCGCTCCTGAGCTCCACCATCAGCTTGTTGTACAGTCCGTCCTCTGCTCTTCTGGCGAACCATCTTTGGACCCAGACTTTTTTTGGGTGCCTCCTTTTCTTCCCATAGTAGTGTTCACAGAGCCTGTAGATGGTTTCGCACTGTTGCAGAAGGATGGTGGCTGCTGAAAGGACTTTGTCACAATCCACGATGGATATGACTGGATGCTGTGGAAGAGGAAGAGCCAGATGAAGACTGCAGAGGTCTGCACCGTTGGGCTGCTGTTCTGAAAGTGAGATGCAGGCGAGTTGCTCCCCCTTTTTATAGGCAGTATAAGTTTTCCGCTAGGCATCCTCTAGGCATCCTCTAGGCATCCTGTAGACATCCTTAATATCCAAGATAGGTCCCCTCTGTGAACGTTTTTTCCATTTTAAATGCTTTGTTTCTGTTCTGCATCCGCTAGGCATCCATTCTGCATCCGTTCCACGTCCGTTCCGCTTCCTCCCTGCATCCGGGCGGATGCGAGTTGCGCGGATGTGCAGCAGATGCCTAGCGGATATAGCGGATGCGTAGCGGATGCATAGCGGATGCATCGCGGATGCGTAGCGGATGCAGAATGGACGAACTGGATACATTTTCCATGCAAAAGTTTTAGGCAGCCCAAAACTTTCGGAGCGGATGAAATGTCAATAAACAGATGCTGAACGGATAGAGAGGAAGCCAAACGGAGGCAGTGAGTACATCGCATTTTCGAACGGATGGCAAGGTTTTTTGTCCGTTTTACATCCTCTTTGCATCCGTTGGTTCAGTGTGACATGGGCTTTAAATGAAATTCGCTGTACGGCTGATAGGATGTACTATGATGGTGCTGAATATCCAATTAGAACTAGTAAGATCTTATTTGAAATCAAATATTTCAAATTAAGCACAAACCTCTTTTATCGGAAAACTGTCCAGGTAGGTAATGCTCATCAATGAATAAACTTATATGCTCATGTTATTTTCCAAACTTCTATACTGGATTTTCTACTCATTTTTCAGTTATCCAGTAAACAATGAATGTGGAAATGAGAGAAATCAGTAGGAACAAATAAAGGTGACAACAGTTACAGAATCTCTTGATAAGAGGTATTGCTTTGAACTTCACACTTTTTGTAACATCTGTTTATTCTGAACATCCACACTTAAAAGCAAAGAAATTCTTTCCATAAATGGTGCAATTTGCTGTTCTTAATATGATTAGATCATGTACTGTCTGGAGGCTGTGAAATTTAAGAACCTTGGATTAAATCCTACCAAGACGGACGAGTGATCAATAGATATTTGGACAATATTTGGACATTATGTAGTATTGGTTCTGCTAATTATTCTGGACATGATCATGCTCATACCAAAGAAGTAGTTGTGATGGAGGAATCTACCTGGGCTTAAACAGCAGGTATGGCTGGGGATACTTTAACCAGCTTCAGCGAGTGCATGAGTCATGACCTTAAATGTGCCAGGATGTCCTAATTGTTGTGATTCACTATTGCAGTTCTGCCTTCACCATTCATTTGGGCGACTGTCACTTGCAAGAAATCAGGAACCAAAACAGAGTTCAAAAGTATAAGTTTATTTCATGCTACCTATGCACAAGAGTCTGAACTATTAATAGTCAAAGTGAATTGACACCAGATATGGGTCAATGGATTTCAAGGGAGGCTGGACTTAGGTCTCTTTTGGGGGCATAGAGACTCCAAACTGATGATGCATTTGACCCCACTCTTGGGCTCAGCCTGATCATCTCCTACATCTACTGAAATGTGCTTTTTGTGAGGCTGCCTTTGGAGACAATCCAGATGTTGCAACTGATATTAATTGCCATAACAAGATTGACAGGACAGTTCCTCCTCTACAAAATAGCTCTCCTCATGAGATCTGTGGATATGAGTGACATGGCAGACCTTCTCTGTAGTACTTCCCACTCTATGGAATATCTCCCCCAAGAAATGCATGCCGTCTCCATTGTTGTAATTCCATCAATACAAGTAGTCCTTGAATTATATTTAGTGACCATTCAAAGTTGCAACAGAACTGCAAAAGTTTCTTATGACTGTTTTTTTACACTTATAACTATTGTAATATCCTGATGGTCACGTGGTCAAAATTCAGACACTTGGCAACTGATTCATATATATGACAGTTACAGTGTCCTGGGCTCATGTGGTCATTTTGCAACCTTCTGACAAACTGATTCATTTAATAACTGTGGCAGGAAAAGGTCATAAAATGAGTTAAAACTCACTTAACAACAATCTCTCTTAGCAACAGAAATTTTGGGTTCAATTGTGCTCATAAATCGAAGATTATCTGTAGAAGAAGAATGTTTTATTTCAGACTGCATTTAATCCAAACTGATTGGCTCTGGACACCTATTTTATTTTTTATCTTCACTTTCTGTGGGTAATTTTTTTTCTTTTTGGTACTGTTCTGCATTTATCTATTGGTCATGTTTTTGGTTTTTTGTCTCACATGCAGAGGTGGTATTCAGTAGGTTCTGACCAGTTCTGAGAACCAGTCGCGGAATTTTTGAGTAGTTTGGAGAACCGGCAAATACCATCTCTGATTGGCCCTGCCCCCATCTATTATCTGCCTCCCAGTTGGCTTGGTCTTCTTTTGTTGCCCTGCAGAGGAGAACGGAGCTGGAAAGCAGGTTAGTGGGGTGGGGTAACCTTCCCCTGCCATGCCCACCAAGCCACGCCCACAGAACTGGTAATAAAAAAAATTGAATCCCACCACTGCTCACATGACCTCTCAATGTCCATTGGGAATAGAAGAGGTTTCAGGTCCTGTAAATAAATCAACCAGTCAGCCGATAACTACACATTATTATGACTCTTTCTCTGCACTCGCAAAGAACTACTTGAAGGTATTTCTGTTTTATGCCTTGACCTCTAATACAAAAACATTCCAAAAAAACTAGATAGTTTCTCCCCTCATTAAGAAACATTGATCCCTTTTGTTGTCTGATCAGGCAGTCATTGTTCACAGATCTATCTGCAATTATCAGGCCAGTCAGTAACCTAACAGGCTAAAGCCCATGTCCCACTGCACCAACGGATGCAAAGAGGATGGAAAATGGACAAAAAAGCTTGCCATCCATTGGAAAACGCGATGCATCCGATGTGTACTCACTGCGTACGTGTTTCATATGCTCTATCCATCAAACATCCATCTACTGCTATTTCATCCACTCAAAAAGTTTTGAGCTGCACAAAAAGTTTTGAGCTGCACAAAACTTTTTGAGCAGATGAACTTTCCACCGTGTACGATGTACATCCATGACACATATGGGCAACAAACGTTCTACGTCCTTTGTTATCCATTACACGTCCGATGTATCCTCTCAGCATCCTCTGGACATCCCCTCAACTCACATCCGCTCCAGCGGAAAGCAGAAAGATGGAGGAAGCGAAAGGTACATGAAACGTCCACACAGCATTAGTAGCACGGAAATAGAAAGGATGTAAGCGGATGCATCTCATATATAAAGCATTAAAATGGACAAAATGTTTGTATATGGGATGTATCTCAGATATTTAGGATGTCTGGAGTATGCCAAGAGTATGTGGAAAACACCTAGCGGAAAACCAACATTTCCTATAAAAAGGGGGAGGAAATCACCTGGATCTCACTATCAGTCCAGCAACCGTGGTGTGCAGACCTCTTCAGCCTTGGTCTTGCTCTTCCACATCATCCATTGATCCCCACCATGGATCATCGCACACTCCTTTTGGTAGCCGCCATCATTCAACACCAGAACCAAGACTGTTCAGACAGTTTCACCTTTTCTGCGCAAGGAGAAGAAGGAGACATCCAAGAGCTGTGTGGGTCCGAAGATGGATCAGGAGAAGAGTGGAGTTTGGACTCTATGACAAGCTGATGCTGGAGCTGAGGAATGAAGACCCTCATGTATTCCAGCACTTCATGAGGATGCCGCCAGCCATGTTTGACGAAATTATGGAGCGTCTGAGACCCAGGTTGACCAAGCCGAGCACCAACTTCCATCCCAGCCTGGACCCTGGATTGAAGGTGGCACTGACTCTGCGCCACCTGGCTTCTGGAACCATGTACAGAAAAATGCAGTATGCCTGGAGGGTGCCACACAATACCATCAGCAAAGTAGTCAGAGAAGTGGTGCAGGCCATCATCAAAGAATACGTGGAGGAGCTCCTCCAGTGCCCTACCACTGAAGAAGGCTGGAGGAAACTTGCAGAACAGTGGTATCAGAGGTGGAACTTTCCCCACACTGTTGGAGACATAGATGGGAAGCACATGGCCTGCAAAGCTCCAGCCAACTCAGGGTCCTCTTATCACAACTACAGTATCATCCTCTTTGCCATGGTTGATGCTGACTACAAGTTCATGTACATCGATGGTTCAGGCAATGGGTCAGCTTCAGATAGCCAGGTATACAATGCCAGTGACCTCAAGGAGGGGCTGGAACGCAACCTCATCATGGGTTTTCCAGATCCAGACCCCCTACCCAATGACACACAAGACGTGCCCTACTTCATCATGGGGGATGATGCCTTTTCCCTCAGAACCTACCTCATGAAGCCCTACACTTCCAGATGCCTCACCCGTGAAGAGAGGATCTTTAACTACAGGCTGTCCAGGGCAAGACGGGTGGTGAGAACGCCTTTGGCATCCTGACCAACAGGTTCCAGGTACTTCTCACCACCATGCAGCATCACCCAGGGTCTGTGAGGAGGATCGTGGAAGCTTGCTGCATCCTGCACAATCTCATGCGCACCTGCTACCCAGTGTTACAGAACAGGCTTGTGGACCATCAACAAGGGAATGGGGACATGGAGCCTGGTGAATGGAGGCAAGGATGTAACCTGATAGACACTGTGGATGTACAATGCCCCAACAGAGCTTCACGTGAAGGGAAGAAGCAGCGCAACCTCCTGAAACACTGGTGCAACTCCCCAGCTGGAGCAGTGGAGTGGCAATACAGGATGGTAGATACTTAATGGATGCTTCCTTCAACCTGTCTCATAACACTAATGAGATTGTGCCATGTATGTTGAGTGGCTCTACAATGAATAGGGCATTAATAAAGAGTTGTGTTTATTTTGAAATGTGTTGATCAATGAATAAATTGTTATTGATAAAAAAGAGCCATATGTGGCAGCTGGGAGGGTGGACCATACAGTCCCACTATGCTTGCACTGGAGGTTTATCAATCCCACAGCTATCCTTACCCATCCCACAACTATCCTTACCCATCCCACAACTATCCTTACCTATCCCACAAGCATGCAAAGGCTTAACCCTTTTTTCAAAGTTTTCACCAACACTTTATTAAGTAAATAAAATGAACCAAATGTGTGAAGCAAAGATAACCTTTATTAAAAACTGTCTTAAGTAAACTGTAGGAATTTATTAAAAAAGCAAAATGAACCAAGTAAAGTGTCTTTAAGCAAAGATAAAGTGAACAGGTAACAACTCAGTCTCTGGCACTATTCTCAGTCACTCTGAGGCATGTCCATGGTCTCAGCTCTCGAGCGGCCAGGAACTGTGGAGGTGGCTGTGGCTGGAGTGCTGGTCTGAGGTGCCATTGGGGTGCCTGGCCCCGAGAGTACAACAGGAGATGGTGTGTGCAGGGAGCTCTCAGAGAGTTGATTCAGTCCCGTGAGGTTGAGAGGCCCTTCATCAAGTACCTGGGATGTGAGGCCCAAGACTGATGACAGATGTTCTGATGAAGGGCTTGGCTGTGGGGTGGAGGAAGGAGGAGTGTAGTGGGGCTGTCTGGTCTGCAGCTGGGTCAGGTGAGGTGTCTGTGGCGTCTGTGGCATCCGATGAACCTGGGCCTGGACACAGCTGCCTCTGCTGTGGGAAGTCCTGATAGTGGTAGGCTTGGTCGGTGAGGGGCTGTTGAAATCCGTGGAAGGGCTGTGACATCACCTGGGTAGAGGAGCAGACCTGGAGTGGGTAGGAGCAGGTTCAGCTGGGCCTGGAGGGTGGTGCAGAAGAGCTGTGATCCTCTCCTTCATCACCTGGTACTGGGCCTCAGGCATGTCCATGAGGGTCTGGCTCATGTACGTGATGAAGGGCTTGCGGTTCGAGGATGGTATATCACTGTGGACCAGCTGAGAGAGAAGATCTGTGCTGGTCTTTATCATGTCCCTGAGCTCCAGCAGGACAGTGTGGCTCTGGCCCTCCAGTCTGCCTCTCTGCCTGCTTTCTGTGGAGGTGGAGCTGGGAGTGGGTGTGGGTTGGTCTCTGGCTGCTGCTTCTTCTTGCTCCATTTGAGACAGGGGATCCTCCACGTCCTCTGGCATGGGGAGTGCAGCTGTCGGGGGGGTCTCTGCCATGGGGCCCTCCAAAGACACCTGCCTGGACAGGGCAGCTGTATCCTGGCTGGAAGAGGACTGGCTGTCTGTGGGCTGTCTGAGGGAGAGGGTTGACAGAGGGGCTGCTCCTTGGTGGCGGACCTCACCCTCCAGGAATCTGAACTTGGCCATGACGTACATCAGTGAGCTTGACAGCATCCTGGCCAGATTTCTTCAGGTGCAGCTTGCCATACCAGGTGTGCATGTGCTTCCACCATCCCAGGAGTACATCTGAAGTGTAGCCCAGGCTCTCTGCCTTGTCTCTCCACACTGCCTGCTTCCTCTTGGTGTCATTATAGAGCCTGTGGCCCTTTCTCCACAGGTACTCGTTCTCCCTCAGCTATTCTTCCAGCACCTCCTCCTCATGGTCCTCGGAAATGGAGTACTGTTTCTTCTCTCCCTTCTCCTTGCCTTGCGTCTTCCTCCTTCTGGCAGGGGCTTCAGGGCTTCAGCAGCAGGGCTTTGAGGGCCTTGGGGCTGGTCCACCACAGCAGCAGCACCAACACTAGCAGCAGCAGCAGGAGAAGCACCAGCAGCACCAGCAGCACCAGCAGGAGAAGCACCAGTAGCACCAGCAGCACCAGCAGGAGAAGCACCAGCACCAGCAACACCAGGAGCACCAGCAGAAGCAGAAGAAGCACCAGCAGCTTCAGAGTCAGCACCAGGGGGTGGGATGGTGGTTCTGTCCTTCTTGCCAGGGCTGGCAAGAGTAGGCACAGGCTTCCTCTTCTTCCCCATGGTGGGGAAGATCTCTAAAGATGTCTCTGGCAGCAGGTCTTTCCTCTGAATGGTGACCTGCTTGTGAGCTGCTTCCTTTTATATCTGCGGAGCTGACGCAATTCATCCTCCCCGCATGTGCAGTGAAAGCTTTACATCCGCTACGCATCCGCTATGCATCCTATAGGTGTCCGTGATGCATCCGTGTCATCTGCTACGCATCCGCTCCTTCTGCTATACATCCGCTTCGTTATTCTCCCCTGGAAGCCCTGCGGATGTGTCATCTGCTTCCATCCGCTTCCATCCGCTAGGCTTCCTATGAACATCCGCTTTACATCCCCGCTACATCCTCCCCACGTCCGTTCCTTTCCATTGTTTTCCATTCTGTTTATGCAAATTTGGGGCACTTTTGAGAATGGATAACAATGGATGGAGCCACCCCCGAAATTTTGCTCATCCACTGTGTCCTTTTTGCATACGTTTTGCATCCGTCAGCCAGTGTGACCTAGCCTTAACTTCTGCTTACAGCTTCATGCTTCCACTTGCCAAACAGGTTCTTTGCTGTTGTGCCGTAGCCTCCTCTGATTTTTCTAGCCTCCTCTCTGCACAGCCACATGTACAAGCTCCATGTGTCTGAACCCAAGGAAACTATTGGATTGGCTTGTACAGCTCCTGTCCCTGACATGCCGCTTGTGGCAGCAAGTACTACAGGCAGAGTGGAGAGGCCGGTACAGAAGGATGTCTCTTTAAAGAACAGTACAAGCTGTTCTGGGTTCAAGAAGCAAGTTTCTTGGACAACTCTAAACAGAATCCCTGCAGACCAATTCTCTTTAAATAAGGCCAGTGCTGAGTCTCCAGCCAGCAGCATGGAGGACATCTTCTAAGTGGTTAATTTCTGTCCTCCTTTCTAGGGCTTCTGATAGAAAATACATGAGTCCTCTAACTGTGAGCTTTACTATTTATAACAACATGATGACAATGCCACAGGGGTTTGGATATAGGCAGTATCATACTGGTACAAGAATAACTAAACAACGCTAAATTATTGAATCCCCTTTTATCTCAATGAAACATCTCTCTCTCTCTCTCTCTCTCTCCCTCCCTCCCTCCCTCTCTCTCTCTCCCTCCCTCCCTCTCCTTCTCCCTCTCCCTCTCCCTCTCCCTCTCCCTCTCTCTCTCTCTCTCTCTCTCTCTCTCCTTTCCATCTGCTGACCATGTAGACTTCTTGACATTGTATATTGTGAGAGCATAATACTTATTTAAACAAACCAAGTATCCCTTTGGAAAATACTCCGTGCATTAGTTGAGGCACTGGAAGTTTTTTTCACTCTCCTTTCTTCTCTCCCGAGTTGGATCAGTTCATGCATCTGATCTCTCTTCCCTGCTTCTCTCCTTGGCTCTTTCAAGCCTTGATCCTTCTCCAATCAATTTGCTGGATTAGTTCCCTGCTAGTGATGTTCATCTTTAACTGTGCATTGAAAACTGACACTCCTAATCCCTTTGCACCCCAAAGCTGCCTTTTAGCTGCAGAGAGGGGACAGCTTTGGGCTGAATGGTGCACAGAGACAAGCCTCGGATTCCCTTCCCTTTATTTCTTGCTCACGCCTCAATCATCTTTCTCTCTTGATGCTAAGAGACAAAAGACTCTCAAGTAGGCTTTTTTTCAGAGCTATTTTTCCTCCATTACTCTGAGCAGAACCTCTTCTACTACCTCCTTGCATTCCCACACCCAGCCATCTTTTCTTTACTTTCAGCTTCACAGCTGACTTTTTAAAAAAGTAAATTAAACTCCTGAGGGATTTTTCCCAGTCTCTCTGTCCCCTGGCACAACCCCTCTCCATTTGGTGATCCCATTAAAGGTTAAGTTGCTCAGATTTACTCTGTGTTGGACTCCACATGCACTGCATCTTGCATGCCCAGGAAAGGTGTGTGATTTGGTTCAGGCAGTGGTTAAATCCTCCTTGATATCCTGCCCGAGTACTTGGTGACTCTGGCGGCCTTGGTGACTTCAATTCAATTCAAACAAGATGGAGTAACTTTAGGTATTTGGACCTTCCAATGCTGAATATTTGCTATGTTTGGTTTTCCTGAGATGGACTCAGTGCAAAATCTGGTGGTCTTCCTGGATTCACTCTTTGTGTGGACTTGACCTTGGTTTAATCTACATAATGGCACTGATAACCCCCATCCATAAATCTTGGGTGACTTTAGGCAACTTACTCTGTCTCAGCCCAACCAACCTAAATTGGGTTTTGTTATGGGAAAATGGAGGAAGAAGTGTTATATATATCCTAAGTGTTATATATATCCTTCAGTACCTAAGAGATTGGTACCAACTCTTAGTGACCTCATTGATAAATTTTCTCTATGACATTCTATCTGTCAAGCACATAAAATCAGGAGTCCCAAGTAGTTCAAATAAATATAGATTTATCATATGCTAATATAATATGCTAACATTATATGCTAATATCTCTATAAGAATCAAAGTAAATTAGCAATAGGTAAGACTCCATGCAATTCAAGGTAGGCTGAACTTAGATTTCTTGCACATATGAAGGGACTCAAGACTGATGGCATGTTTGACTTCTTCCCTTTGGCTCAGCCTTGTCATCTTCTATCCTGTGCCTAACATGGACCTTTAGTTCTTCCATCAGTACACCCATTGCCAGTCTATTGCAGTTGGGCAGCTAATAAATTCAAATAAATCAATCAATCTACCTTGCTTTTTTTCTCTTTCATCGTACCTGAACAAAAGATGGGCTACTAATTAGTTTCTCATACAAACTGCTACAAGATTTCCACATTATCTAATTTCAGTTTCATCCCAAATCATTCATCAGTTTTAATGTTCATCCCATCCCCTCTGCTGGAGGCTCTTTCTTTATTCCTCTTCACATACTTCCAAAACTACATTATTTCTATCAGAACTGTTTTTCATTTAAATTAATTAAATTAATTCATTTAAATTAAATCTTAATCATCCCTTGCTTTCTTCAACTATATTTTACATCTTTTTTTCTATCTGCATTATATGAAATGTTTTCCTCATCCACTTTTTTTCCAGCATTCTCATTTTTTATTTTTATTTTTGCATTTAGAGCCTCGCTCATTTCATTATTTTATTAAGCATCCTTTTTCATATTTCCCATTGGCACAATTGTATGCGTTCTGGAACACAATTCTTCTCACTCTAGGTACTCTTAAGTATCTTCCACATTCTCTCTCCTTACATCCACTCATTGTTACACACTCCTTCAGTAACTCTCTCATAAATAATCACCAGTGGATGGTTTTGAAAATTGGGTTTAGGGCCACAGTATCATCCAAATACATACTATACAGAGGACACTGGATGCTGTTTATAATTTTCACTTTTGTAGCATGGTTTGGTAGAGCCTTAACCTTTTCCCCTTTAGATCTGAGATTGCAAGATCAATTAGACAACTCTGCAGGTAAACAGATGAAAAAGATAGCAGGGGGGACATTCTGTACATAATACTGATTTTACACAAATTAACATGAGCTTCTTGAACAGAGAGTTGTCTTCTCCATAATGATCTGAAATGACATCATAAAAGGAAAAGGCCATGACCTACACTCTATTGTCCCAGAATGTGGGATAATTATCTTAAGTTACAGGAAGGCAAATTCAGATTGCATGCTTGGATAAACTGCCTAATAGTAAGAACAGTGTGACAGTGGAACCAATTATTCAGAAAAGTACTAGGCTTCCCTTCACTGGCTATCAGAATCTGATAACCATTTGACAGAAATGCTGCACTGAACAAAAGGCTGGTCTTGATAGCCTAAATAACCACTTTCTACTAATCCAGCCTAGGCTCTTAGATTTTTCTCCCTAGTCATCTTGTGGGTAAAATCCCTATCTGTTCTAAAGAGAGGAAGCAAGGCTATCAACACATATTATATGGATTCCATAAAAAGGAACACAGAGGAGGTATAAAACATGATAAGAATGCTTTTTCAGCTGAAAAAAATCAGTTTTAAGGAATATTTAAGACAGTAGTTAATTCAGTCCTCTACCAAGATGTGTTATAAGCAGAATGTTTTACATTACTCCTTACTTTTGAGGGGAGTTTATGGTGACTACTTAAAGAGAAGGAAATAATGGGAAAGTTATAATTATAGCTGAGCTTCATGAAAAAGGAGTCCAGGAAATGGATTTAAAGCTTCACAAATATGAAACTGTTTCAACCATAAGATGCAGAGAAATAATGGCTTTGGTTTCCGGTCATCTTCTAAGCCAGCCATTGTTTTAATCACATTTTAGGGCATGGGTATATTTATTTTATTACATACTGCATTTTTATTTTACAATGAATCATGCAAAAGATTAATCTGAAGGTTTACTGGTGGGGATGGGGTTGGAATCTTTCACTGAAATCTCAGTATTGGTTTGTTGTGCTTGGAATGATAGTGTTAGTGGGGAAAATATTAAAGTTTTGACCTTAGCATGTAAGATAAAGCAGGAAATATCTGGTTTGTTTCAGAACTCCACCCCAAAACTTTGTTTTATTTTTTAAAACATATCATCTAGAACTCTCTAACTGAACAGTTGCCACAAAATATCATAGACCAGAAGTAATCCTGTGCCTTTGAGATTCAGTTATTCTGTTTCATGTCAAGTCCTATCCAAGTGCACATTCTCATTTCGCGTGGTTTGGCATTCTCGTGGTCTGTAGCATTTTTAACCTAGGTTTTCCACCATTTCCATCAAGAATCAATGTGATGCAGTGGTCAATGCATTAATTACAACCAGACACACATAAGTTCATGTTGCCTTGAAGACCCAGTGTCCTTGGCTGTACTCAAATGTTCATCCCTACGTGATTAGAATTTCTGGAGGGGGAAATTAAACATCACTTACTGGGTAATTCCTTCTACTGCTATTCTCTTATATTGCCATCACTCAACAGAATGGCACTTTATTGGGGAATATGTTCTATTTTCTTCATAAGGAAGCTTTTAGAAACACTTGGGAAGGGGAGGAGAATATCAAAGGGAAACAAACAGAAGTTGAGATGGTGAAGGTGTAAGTAGAATGCCTGCTGGATCCCAAATGTAGTTCATAGCACTAATATATTTTCAAGCAAAGAAGACAATAATGGACAAACTATCAACTTCCACTCCTTTATTTATTCAGTGAATTATAATGGTGACTTGATCATAATCTGCACAAAATTTATTCCAATGCTGGAGGTTTTCAAGAAAAGATTGGACAACCAGTTGTCTGAGACAGTATGTCTCAGCAAAGAGTTGGATTAGAAGGTCCAAGATCCAAACATGGGTATGGCTAAGTGGAATGAGATTGGTTCAAACAGACATCATTATTTAAGGGCCTGTCACATAGGCCGATGGATGCAAAAAGTATGTAAAAAGGACACAGCAGACGAGAAAATTTTCCATCCATTGTTATCCGCTGTCAAAAGTGCCCCAAATTTGCATAAACAGAGTGGACAACAATGGAAAGGAACGGACAGGGAGAGGATGTAGCCAGGATGTAAAGTGGATGCTCCACGGAAGCCTAGTGGATGGAAGCGGATGGAAGCAGATGGCACATCCGCAGGGCTACCGGGGGAGAACAGCGAAGCGGACGTGCAGCGGAAGGAGCGGATGCAAAGCAGATGCCGAGCGGATGACGCGGATGCATAGCAGACACCTAGTGGATGCCTAGCAGATGCCTAGCGGATGCAAAACATTCACTGCGCATGCGTGCAGGATGCATTGCATCAGCCCCGCAGATATAAAAGGATGCAGCTTGCAAGCAGGTCACCATTCAGAGGAAAGACCTGCTGCCAGACACATCTCCAGCCAACAACCATGGGGAAGAAGAGGAAGCCTGTGCCATCTTCTGCCAGCCCTGGCAAGAAGGACAGGGCCACCATCCCACCCCCTGGCCCTGATTCTGCTTCTGCTGGAGCTTCTGCTGCTCGGGCTGACTCTGCTGCTGGTGGTGCTTTTGCTGGTGCTTACTCTGCTGGCGCTGCTCCTGGTGCTGGTGCTTCTGCTGGTGCTTACTCTGCTGGCGCTGCTCCTGGTGCTGGTGCTTCTGCTGGTGCTTACTCTGCTG
>BLBF01000003.1:19129158-19153165 GCA_015471245.1 Laticauda colubrina | reverse complement strand
ATATATATATATATATATGGAGAAGGATGGTTTCACATAATACATTTATGTTGAGATTGAAAGGAAATTGAAAGGAAATATCTTCTAATATTGATTTCTATGTTTGGCACTGCACGATGGATCATGGGATAAAATCATATGCATGAGAAAATAGGATGTTAACAAATGTAAGCAGGAGTCTCTAATATTTCTGGCACATGAGTTTGTATTTTAACTTCCAGAATTATGTTTCTCCCCCCTCCTTCCAATTCAGTTAAACTAAGCACCTCCCAGGACTTTAAGATAAAAGGATTATTCAAACATTCTATTTTAGTGTGTGGTTGCATTGTTGCATTGCATTGCATTGTTACATGGTCTATGAACACAGACACAAGAGCTTAAAGGCCAATATAAATTCTACATGGTCCTTTCATTTTATGTTCAAAGACTCTGAGCACTCAGCATGTGTGATCTATGTACCAAGGTGATACCCTAACAGAGACAAATTATATTCAGGCATCTGAAAATCATCATTTCAACACATATGTACCTGTTTTGAAAGGAAACCTACAAGGGGATCAAAAACAGAGCTTAAGACACATCTGTTTGGGTTTAAAATACATTGTCTGAAAGTTCAAAGTTGTTTCTTTCTGTCTTAGAAAAACTCAAACGCTCTACTCAGCTGCTTTTTATCTTACATTTTTCATTACTATCAAAGAAACCTTTTCAGTGACCATCCTGTGCTATTTTAAAAACTGGAACTAGATAGATATATAGATAAATAGATATACATGCACACACACCAAAGTTTTATCAAGGTTTTGGCTTTCTCAACCATGGGACATAGAAATTAATTGGGAGAAAGAGCCTAGAAAGTCTTCTACACAAATTTCAAATTTATATGTATTGAGGCAGTACTGAATATACCACATCCCTGGTCTTAATTTATCACAGACAATTCACTGCTCTACTGGACCCCAAAATGTGAAATGGGTAACGGTGTTTAATCCTACCTCTGCTTAGCCAATTTGATGTGCTAAATTTCATTTTTGCAAAAAATGATTGGAGTCTAGTCCCACCTGTGTCTGTAAACTATGCAAGTTGCCTGACCAATTGTAGCCTGGTTCACATTAACTTCATCTGGAGATAGTCAAATTTATTGGGTTTTCTAGAGATGAGAAATTAATAATTGTTTTTTTCTCCATGTCATTACAGTTAAACTGGTTTCCCCATAGAAATGTATGGCTATGAGAGTTAGACCATAAGGAAGGCTGAGCACTGAAGAATTGATGTTTTCAAATTGTGATGTTGTAGTAGTCTTGAGAGTTCCTTGGACCACAAGAAGATCAAATCAGTCAATCCTTAAGGAAACCAACCCTGATTGTTCTTTGAAAGGACAGATACTAAAGCTGAAACTCAAATACTTTGGCCACCAAATAAGAAGAAGGACTCATTGGAAAAGACCTTGATGTTGAGAAAGATGGAAGGCAAAGGAGAAGGGATGGCAGAGAACGAGATGATTAGATAGTATCATCAATGCAGTGAGCATGGGTATAGGCAGACTCTGGGAGATAGTGGAAGTCAGGGGGGTTGGTGTGCTGTGATTCATGGGTTCATGGGGAGTTGGACAGGACTTAGTGAGATGTGCATTATATAATACACTCACATGCAAACTCTCAATAAAGGATATTGCAGACCTTTCATTGCAGACCTTTCTCCTATCACTTTAGTTATTCTGCCAAAGGTCCTGCTGAGAGTGCTGACTGAGTAATTTGCTTCTAGTAGATCCATTTCAGGACAAGCACTAGAACAGGATAGTTTGGCAAGAAGCAGTGTCAAGATGGAAACAACAAATAATACCATGGAAAGACCCAGCATAGATGCTTTACAGAGATTTATCATCTCAGTGTCCCACTTTATAAAACTGTATGATTCAGATACAAAGATATTAGGAAAAATCAATCTCTGCAAAGTTACCAGTAATGCTGACCAAGTATCACAATGACTCGAACTGAGGTTAGTAAATTAATAGCCAATACTCTGGCTCCACTCAATTCTTCCTCTGCTGCTTATACCAATTTTCCCTCCCTAATTTGAATGATGGATAAGTTTTAACTGAGGCTGCTGAGGTTTTGGAATAAATGACAACCCTCAAGTCTGCTCAAGTGGTTTGTAATTCATGTTTGAAAATAGAGGAGGAAAATTTTAAGGCATCCCAGATTTAACTGTTGGTTCAGCAAATATTAAGACGTTCACATTTAACTGTTTTGTGCCTCTGAAGAAATATGAAAACTTGGCTTCATCTGCTATAAATTCAAGCTTTCCTCCTCCTTCTCAACTTCCTTCTCCCTTGCCATCTTCCTGGCCAATTAATTTAATTTTAATTTAAAGTTTAATTAGGACTCTGAGATGGGCAATGGGATAAAATTTCTTAGGGCTCATATATACAGGAAGCTTCATTCAAAGTAAGGTTCAATATTTCAGATTTGTCAAGAAATCTATATTTTTCATTCAAGGCAATCTTATGAGTAATGTTTATTTTCTGGGCCATTGACTACAAAGGATAAAAAATGGAGAAAAATATTTATAAATAAAGTGATAGGGGGCTCAAATGAATATAGTCCTTGAGATTATTGAAAGATTAAAAGTTCTAATCCATATCCTTACTGCCAATACACTTGGGACACTGCATCCAGTTTTGGTCATCACAATATAAAAAAGATTTTGAGACTCTGGAAAGTTTCAGAAAAGAACAACAAAGATGATTAGGGGGCTGAAGACAAATGAAGACAAATGAAGAAAGGTTGTAGGAATTCAGTATGTCTAGTCTAATGAAAAGGACTGGGGGAGACACAATAGAAGTGTTCCAGTATTTAAGGAACTGTCACAAAGATAAGAGGGGCAAACTATTTTCTAAAGCACCAGAAGGCAAGACAAAAACCAATGGATGGAAACTAATCAAAGAGAGAAGCAATCTATAACTAAGGAGAAATTTCCTAACAGTGAGAACAATCAATCAGTAGAATGGCTTGCCTTCAGAATTTGTGGGTGCTCCATCACTAGAGGTTTTCAAGAAGATACTGGACAGACATTTGTCTGAAATGATATAGATTCTCCTGCTTGTGCAGAGAGTTGAACTAGATGATATTCAAGGTCCAATTCTGTTATTCTGTATTCTGATTCTTGGGAGATATTTACAGTCTTTGTTGCTTTGCTAATTTTGCTATTCTGTCCTTGAGAATGATTGGTGTAAATATATTTGGTTTCGAGGTTAAACAGGTAATGTTGCTTAATAATTAAGGAGTTTTAATTTTTTTCCTTAATACTGTCATTCATGGGAGAGGGAATCATATGCAGGTTTATTTTCCAATGTAAACTATGCTATTCTAAAGATGCTTTTTTTTTTTCCAAAAGGCAACTGGACTTTCTTGGGTTTTTTTTCTTTAAAACATTTTGCTTCTTGTCTAAGAAGCTTCTTATACTACAAAGAATATAAATCCATTCCCCACAAATCAGTTAAAACTGAAGAAGCTTTCTGGATGAAAAGCAAAATATTTTTGCTTCCTTTGAATGAAGAAAGGCAAACCAACATGGAAGGAGATGGTCTGGATACAGCATAGCTTCATAACTTGCTGAGAAAGAAAGGCCATCCTGATAAATTAAAAGCACTCATGAAATTTCCACAAAGAAATACCAGCTGTTCCATTGGAAGTACTAGATCTGGCAGCAACAGTGAGGGTTGGAAATGGGCAGTAGCATGTTTTTCAGGGCAGAAACAGCTGTAACTTTACTTATTAAAAAAACTGTGGGCTGCACAAGGCTGCTTGGCATGTTGTGCAGGCATGGGTTAAAATATGATAAGAGTATTGCGAGAAAGAGTAGCCATGAGACGCTGTCTACAAGTTCTATCTACAATGGGACTGTCTATTTGCCTACTAGGATATGTTTGTGTGCATTAGAAAGCCAATTATGGAATCCCAGAAGTTTGTAACTTCTCACTTCTTAGGTCATGGAGGAGTATCCCATGCTTTGAATTACACTGACATATGGAGAAATGTCTCCTGTTCTCCTATTCAGCTACTGCAGCTCAGATCTGTTCTTTCTCATTTGTTAACTACATATTCATTGCTGCTGTTAATCTGACCAAGCAGTACTACAATATCATCTGACATTGTACAGTCTCAGGCAGCCTTCTCAACCTGGGTTTAAGCTACGGTTTCCAGTAGTGCTGACAGGACATGTATCTTAAACTATATGGAGACCAGGTGAGAGAAGGATGGATAAGGAGTAGAAAGGCTTTGATTCCTCATCATTTTTCACCCATTAAAATTATCCAGTGAAGCTTCTGGCTATGGGGACATTGTGACAGTCGTAAGTGAAAGGTCTAGTAATAAGTTACTTTTTTAAGCATTGTGTAGCTTTGATCTCTTTCTCCCTCTCCCTCTCCCCACCACCTCTCTCTCTCTCTCTCCTCTCTCTCTCTCCCTCCTTCCCCACTCTCTGTTCAGTAATCTTCTTAACTTTCCATCCCGCACACCTCCTTAACAGATAACATTTGTTAAAAATTAATTCTTCTATTCCCTCCATACTTGTATTCTTTTCTTTGTAAATTATCCATTTTCCCCCCACATTTTACACGGCGGGGGGGGGGGGGATAAGGAGAGGAAGAGATGGATATACAGGGAGTCCTTTTGACATTCATTTAGTGATTGTTCATAGTTACAACAGTGCTTTAAAAAGTAATTTATTACTAGACCTTGCACTTATGACTGTTGCAGGAAAATTCAATTCCCATGTTCTCAATCTTTTCTGTCTCATGCACAGAGGTGGATTTGTAGCTGTGCAGATGCAGATAGATAAATTCCACAAAACATCCATAACAAAGTACATTTATTGGTCCATCAAGTATCTTCATAAATCACATTTGTAACGAAGTTCTTCTATAATGACCTTTGTATATCAGTCTTGCAGGTAAAAGATGGTTATTTTCTAACCCATCTTGTAGCGGTAGAAAAAGCTGCTATGAGTTAGTGAGTCCAGGCTAGAATGAGGGAAACCTCTCCCAACCCCTCAAGGGTCAATTTAGTGACCAATCTGGATTATAGATGTGGCACATGACATGAACTACATTTCCCAGGATACCTTTAACTACATTTACCATGATACATTTCCTTAAGGAGACAGCTCATAATTCCTAAGTAACTATACAATTCCCATAGACTGGCTGGGACAGCACACTCCCGCCTGGAATTGTAAATTCCACAATTAAAAGAAGAGAAAAAAAATTAACTAAACTAAGATAAGCAGCAGATAACTATATAACTAAGATAAATGGTTAGCTATATAACTAAGAGAAAAACAGTCAACATTAATAAAGCATCAAACGAAGCAAAACATGAAAGCTCGAGGCTCAATCTTCAAGTTCAGCCCTTCTCTGCAGTAGCACAAGGTCAGTGACCAGCCTGATGTAGAGCTTCTTGGTAAAGGTCTGCTGGTCGCAGGAGGAATCCAGGACCTTGACTTTGCGGACAAGTCCATCAGAGCTGGGCATGGTTTGAGATACAAGTCCCATAGGCCACATGTTGTGGTGCACATCCTTGTCTTTCAGCAAGACAAGATCTTCCTCTTTGAGGTTCAGTTCTTTGGTCTTCCATTTATGGTGATCTTGTAGGGTAGACAGATACTCTTGCTTCTAATGGTTCCAAAAGGTGTTGCCGAGCTTTGAACTTGTCTCCATTGTTGTTTGTACAAGTCCTTAGAATCAAAGTTCCCTAAAGGCCCGGACCAATCACCCATCTTCGCAAGGCAGCTGGAGTGAGAATGGTTGGATTCTCAGGATCTGAAGAGACTGGAACTAAAGGTCGACCATTGATGGTGGCTGCGACTTCTGCCATAAGGGTAGATAAAGTCTCATGTGTCAATTTAGGCACTTTTGCTAACATCGAATCAAGGATCTGACAAGCTATTCCAATCATGGGTTCCCACGCTCCTGCCATGTGAGATGCATGGGGAGGATTAAATATCCATGTGCATTTGTTGGCTTTAAGATAGCCATCAAATGGCGAGTCAGGGTGAATGCCTTCTTCTATCTGTAGTTCTTTACAAATGCGTACAAAGTTCATTCCACAGTCAGATCTGAATATCTTGACTGGGCCTCTGTGGGCTTGAAACCTTCATAGGTCATTGATGAAATAAGAGGCATCTATAGATTCGATGACTTCGATATGAACCGCTTGAATGCTGAGGCATGTGAAGAGTACTGCCCATCATTTGCTGTTAGCTTGACTGCCCCTGGTCCATTGGGCAGACACAGACCAAGGGCCAAAAACTTCGAGGCCTACATTGATGAACGATGGTTCGGAATTCAGGCGCTTGGGTGGTAGGTCAGCCATCATCTGGTGTAGAGTCTGACCTCGTTGCTTGCAACAATGGAAGCAAGACTGCAGAACAGATGTGATACGTCTTTTAGTGCCTACTATCCAGAGTCCACTTGCTCTGAGGGCACCTTCTGTGAAGTGGCAGCCCTGATGATGGATTAGTTCATGGTAGTGTTGTACTAACAGCCTCGTTACATGTTGGTTAGGCAGAAGGATGATAGGATGCTTGTTTGGTGAGTCTACTTCTGCTTTGTGGAGGCGACCCCCTACTCTCAGTACCTCCTGTTTGTTGAGGTAAGGGTTCAGTCTTAGAAGTGAACTAGATTGTGGTATGGGCTTCCCTTCACTCAGGCATCCGTATTCTGATGGATATGCATCTTGTTGTACACTTTTCAATATTCGTCTCTCAGCATGAATGTAGTGGTTTGGGAAGTATGACTTGAGCCTTTCTGATGACTGAGGAAACAGCCAACTGTGTGGATGAACACCGTAATTCCCAGTACGAGGGGTTTCCATTGGGAGAAGCGTTCAAAGCAAGTAGGTTTTAAGAGACCTATCTTCTCACGTTGGAAAGTCATTGCTGGACAGATGCCCAGAGGGATGCTGGTTCTACCTTCTTGACTAGGGATCGAATGTCAACATCATTATCTAGACCTAAGAGTTCATACAAATCTGGTTTTTCTGGCTCCAAGGTGCATGTATGCCACAGAAACTCGGGACCTGTGAGCCATGTAGAAGTTGATAACTGGGATGCTGGAATAGACCTTGTCACATGATCTGCAGGGTTCTGATCCATTGGAACATATCGCCACTGCACTGGTTTAGAAGATCTCCTGATCCGCTCAACTCTGTTGCTCACGTAGACATAGAAGCATCTACTTTCATTGTAAATATAACCCAATACCACTCTGCTGTCTGTATCAAAGGTGGTGGCTTCTAAGGAAAGATCTATTATCTACTTTATCGTGTCTGATAGTTCCTCTGCCAGTGCTGCTCTGCAAAGTTCCAGCCATAGTATAGTGTGACCTTTTTGCGGCACTAGCTTTGCCTTTCCGATGACGAATCCGACATCTACGTTGTTCTCTCTACCGTAGACTTTGAGGTATGTCATGGCTGCTACTGCCTTAGTGGAGGCATCTGAAAAAACATGTAGTTCCTTTCTTAGTGCCATGGTAGGCAAGATGGGAACATACGTGTTATGTAAGTGCACGTCTTGGAGACAGCGGAGAGACTCCCATTCTTGCTTCTGTTTTGGTGGGAGTGGTTCATCCCAACCTTTGGTGGTTTGGGAAAGCACACACAACAGGATTCTACTTTGGATGGTTACTGGAACTGCAAACCCAAGAGGATCGAACAGGCTGTTAACTGTTGACAGCACTCCTCGCCTCGTGAAGCTGGTCTTTAGGGCTGGGTTTTTGAAGGTGAAGAAGTCTTTCTTCAAGTCCCAACACAAGCCGAGGCTGCATTGGATGAAGGGGGTGTAGCTGGCAAAATCGAGGTCTTGCAATCCCTTGATGTGGTCCTCAGGACTAAAGGCCTTTAGTACTTCTTCACTATTGGATGCTATCTTGTGTAGCTTGAGGTTAGCCATCCCTAGCATCTGCTGTGTATTCTTCAATAGGTCTATGGCCTCCACTGGGGTGTCTACGGATTTCAAGCCATTGTCCACGTAGAAGTTGTGTTCTACAAAGCGTTTGGCCTCTGCTCCATATTTGTCTTCTCCCTCTTGAGCAGTACATTGGAGACCGTAGTTCACAATAGCAGGGGAAGAGCCATTGCTAAATACATGCAACCTCGTTTGATATTCAGAAATCCATCGGTCGTGCTGGTCATCACTAAACCATGGAAAACAGAGGTAGTTGCAGGAATCTTCCCATACAAAGTAGGAACAGAACATCTGCTGTATGTCAACCATAACTGCTATGGCTTTGTTTCTAAAGTGGATGAGCACCCCAAGGAGACTGTTCATGAGGTCAGGTCCTGTCAAAAGGGCCTTGTTTAGAGAGTGACCTTGGAACTGTGCACTGGCATCGAAAACTACATGTATTTGGCTGGTTTATGTGGATGGTACACTCCAAAGAATGGCAGGTACCAACATTCTTCATCAGGTTCCAGGGGTGGGACTGGATCAGCGTGTCCATTCCTTATCATTTTGTCCAGGAACTCCACCATATGAGCTTTCATCTTGGCTTCCAGGTCATGATTCATCTGAGACTGAAGAGGTGGGAGAGTGCATATTTCTGGTTCTTTGGCAGGCATTGTCTGGGAGTGCGAAAGGGTAGTGGTGCGACTCAATTAACATTTGCGTCTTGTTGAAATTCCTTATCCGTGAGCTGAAGGAATCTGTTGTCTTCAACGGACAAAGCTAAGTCATTATCTTCTCTGGTAGTCTGGAATAGTGCCTCTCCCAAGACAGGTTTAACTGTCAAAAGTGGTCTTGGCATGGCATCAGGTGAGATGGTCTGCCGTTGTTGAGAATGGAAGTAGCTAAGGTGGTGGCTTGACTTGGGGGCGGTAGGCGATCGATACAGACTATACCTATGATTCCCCCAAACCTAGTGGAGATTTGAGGGCCACTGGACCATATACAGGGCCACTGGACCATATACAGGGCCACTGACTGACTCGGAGAAGAGAAAGGCACATGGGGCATTATTTCCCAGCAAGAGTAGGATCAAAGCCCTTGGATCTAGAGCAGGGAAGTGATGCACCAGTGCCGTAGGTTAGGCACGCATCTTATGACCTCAGGTGTTGCAATCTGCTTGCAGTCATTTAGTACCCCATCACATTCAAACATGGACTGTAGTAGGAACAGGGAACTTCCATCCAATGACTCTATGCAGAGTCCAGTAGCTCTCTTCCCCGCCGTGCATCTTGGTCCATGGCACATTGATACAGTGAAGTGAAGTTCATCCTGTTGCACATCAAAGAGGTCAAAGAATGCAGATCTGGCCAAGGTGCACGTGCTTTGAGTATCTATCAGCACATACATTTTCATGGCATCTTCAGTGCATCCGTCAGGGTACACTTTGGCTAAATAGATGGGAAGACATGAACGAGGGCATGGTGGGTCGGTGCGCAGTGCTGTGCAGTTGGCAGTCTGGCTGGTTTAGGTAGGGGGTTGACAGCCTGCTGAGGAGCCCTGTGTGCTTCTGTGGCATGGTAAGGCTCATTCGAAGGAGGGTTGCAAGATATCTGCCGTGGTGGCTCGGCACCTGGATGCATTGCGGTCTGGTGCTGGTCACTTTTGCAGATGTGACATTGCACTTTGGTTTTGCAGTATTTGGGCAAATGTTTGGATTTGCAATACTAGTAGCAGTATTGGTACTCCCTTAGTAACTCTTTTCATTGGGTCAATGATTTCACTGCAAATCCAATGCAGCTGTTCAGTGAGTGACGAGTGTGATGCATAGGACAAAACAGGTTTCTCACTGAAGTAGTAGATCTAAATTGGGTTGGATCTGATGAGGTCTCTCCTACACCGTGTATGAAGGAAGTCACGACTCCTGTGTTATGTGCTGACCTTTGGTGATGATCTTTTTTTTGTTGTTGTTTAGCTAAAGCCCCTGTCACACTGCACCAACGGATGCGAAAAGGATGTAAAACAGACAAAAAAGCTTGTCATCCATTGGTTAACGCGATGTATCCGTTCTGTACTCACTGCCTCCGTTTTGCTTCCTCTCTATCCGTCCAGCATCCGTTTATGGATGTTTCATCTGCTCAGAAGGTTTTGAGCTGCTCAAAACTTTTGCATGGAAAATGTATCCAATTCGTCCATTCTGCATCTGCTAGGCATCCGTTCTGCATCTGTTCCGCATCCGCTATATCCGCTAGGCATCCGTTCCACATCTGCGCAACTCGCATCCGCTCGGACGCAGGGAGGAAGCGGAACGGACGCAGAACGGATGCAGAACGGATGCCTAGTGGATGCAGCACGGAAACAAAGCATTTAAAACAGAAAAAACGTTCGCAGAGGGGACCTATCTCGGATATTAAGGATATCTAGAGGATGCCTAGAGGATGCTTAGAGGATGCAAAGGGACACCTATACTGCCTATAAAAGGGGGGAGCAACTCACCTGGATCTGACTTTCAGCCCAGCAGCCCAGCTGTGCAAACCTCTGCAGCCTTCATCTGACTCTTGCTCTTCCACAGCATCCAGTCATGTCAATCGTGGATCGTAACACAGTCCTTTCGGAAACCACCATCCTTCTGCAACAGTGCGAAACCATCTACAGGCTCTGTGAACTCTACTACGGGAAGAAAAGGAGGCATCCAAAAAAAGTCTGGGTCCAAAGATGGTTCGCCAAAAGAGCAGAGGACGGACTGTACAACAAGCTGATGGTGGAGCTCAGGAGCGAAGACACTCGGGCATTCCAGAACTTCATGAGGATGCCTCCAGCCATGTCTGACGAACTTGTGCAGCGCCTGACACCCAGGTTGACCAAGGCAAACACCAACTTCCAGCCCAGCCTGGAACCTGGGCTCAAGGTGGCACTCACTCTGCGCCACCTGGCCTCAGGGACCACTTACAGGAGCATGCAGTACGGCTGGAGGGTGCCAAACAACACCATCAGCATTGTGGTCAGAGAAGTGGTGCAGGCCATCATCGAAGAATACACTGAAGAAGGATGGAAGAAAGTTGCAGAGCAGTGGTATCAGAGGTGGAACTTCCCACACACCGTTGGAGCCATAGATGGGAAGCACGTGGCCTGCAAAGCTCCAGTCAAGTCAGGCTCCACTTATTTCAACTACAAGGGCTTCTTCAGCATCATCCTCTTTGCCATGGTCGATGCTCACTACAAGTTCATGTACATCGATGATTCAGGCAACGGCTCATGTTCAGATGCCCAGGTATAAAACGCCAATGACCTCAAGGAGGGGCTGGAACGCAACCTCATCATGGGCTTCCCAGATCCAGATCCCCTGCCCAATGACACACAAGATGTGCCCTACTTCATCATGGGGGATGACACCTTCTCCCTCAGAACCTACCTCATGAAGCCCTACACTTCCAGACTCCTCACCCATGAAGAGAGCATCTTCAACTACAGGCTGTCCAGGGCAAGACGGGTGGTGGAGTACGCCTTTGGCATCCTGGCCAACAGGTTCCAGGTACTTCTCACCACCATGCAGCATCGGCCACAGACCGTGAGGAGGATCGTGGAAGCTTGCTGCATCCTGCACAATCTCATGGGCACCCGCTATCCAGTGTTGCAGAACAGGCTTGTGGACCTCCAGCAAGGCAATGGGGACATGGAGCCTGGGGAATGGAGGCAAGGGCAAAACCTGATAGACACTCAGGATGTGCAAGGCCCCAACAGAGCCTCACATAAAGGGAAGAAGCAGCACAACCTCCTGAAACACTGGTGCAACTCCCCAGCTGAAGCAGTGGAGTGGCAAGACAGGATGATAGATGCTTAATGGATATGCTTCCTTCAGCCTGTCTCATCACACTGATGAGATTGGGCCATGTATGTTGGGTGGGCCTACAATGAACAGGGCGTTTAATAAAGAGTTGTGTTTGTGTTGACATGTGTGGAAGATTATTACATTGTTATTGATAATAAAGGGCCAAAGGTGTGGCACCTGGGAGGGTGGACCATACAGTCCCACTATGCTTACACTGGAGGTTTATCTATCCCCACAGCTATTACCCATCCCAAAGGTATCCCTGCCCATCCCACAGCTATTACCCATCCCACAGGTATCTCTGCCCACCCCACTGCTATATTCACCCATCCCACAAGCATTCAAAGGCTTAAACCAATTCTAAAAGTTTCCACCAAGACTTTATTAAAAAAAAGAAATGAAGCAAGTTTGTGAATCAAAGATAAATTTTATTGAACAACAAGCTGTAAAAGAAAAATGATCCAAGTCAAGTGTCCAAATAAAGTCCACAGGTAGCCAGCCAGCCAGTCTCTGGCACTCCTCTTGGTCACTCGGAGGTGTGCCCAGTCTCAGGGGTGAAGGGTCCAGGTGCTGTGGAGGTGGCTGGTGCTGGAGTGCTGGTCTGAAGCACCACTGGGGTGCCTGGCCCCGAGAGGACAACAGGTGACGGTGTGTTGAGAAAGCTCTCGGACAGCTGGCTCAGACCCGTGATGCTGAGAGGTACTTCCTCCATGCCATGGGGTGTCAGCTCCAGTACTGATGACAGATGTACTGAGGCCAGGCTTGGCTGTGGGGTGGAGGAAGGAGTAGTGTAGTGGGAATGTCTGGTCAGCAGCTGGGTGAGGACTGGCGTGGGTGGCATCGGTGGCATTGCTGTCATCGGTGGCATCATTGGCGTGGGTGGCATCGGTGGCATCAGTGGAACCAGTGTCAACGGTGTAGTCCGATGACTCTGTGCCTGGATTGGGAAGGGCTGCTGCCTGTGCTGCTGGACCACCTGGTAGCCATAGCCCTGGTAGGTGAGGGCCTGTGGGAAGCCTTGGAATGGGAGGGACATCACCTGGGGTGGAGGAGCAGGCCTGGACTGGGTGGGAGTAGGTTCCTCTGGGTCTGGAGGGTTGTGAAGCAGATCGGTGATCCAGTCCTTCACCATCTGGTACTGGGGTTCCACCATGTCCCTGAGGTTCTGGTTGACATAGGTGAGGAAGGGCTTGCGGTTGGAGGATGAGGAGTCGGTGTGGACCAGCTCAGAGAGGAGATCTATGCTGGTCTGGATGGTGTCCCTGATCTCCAGGAGGACAGTGTGGCTCTGCCCCTCCTGCTGTCTGGCTCTCTGCCTTTCTGTGGAGGTGGAGCTGGGGGGGGGTGGATGCGGCTACGGCTGTGGTGGACGCGACATCTCCTTTCTCCCACCGGACGAGGGAGTCCTCCATGCGCTCCACCACGGTTACAACACCTGTCCATGGGTTCTCCACCGTGGCATGCTCCACAGAAACCTGCCTGGAGACAGGGACTGACTCTCGGCCGGAAGAGGACTGGCTCTCAGCAGGCTGCCGGAGAGAGAGGGTAGTGATAGGGGCTCCTGGTGCTCCTCGGTGGCGGATCTCACCCTCCAGGAAGCTGCACCTGGCCATGACGTAGGTCTCTCTGTCCGTCAGCTTAACCGTGGCCTGGCCAGATTTCTTCAGCTGCAGCTTCCCGTACCAGGTGTGCATGTGCCGAGGAGCACCTCCGAAGTGTAGCCCATACTCTCTGCCTTCTCTCTCCAACCAGCCTGCTTCATTTTGGTGTCCCTGTACAGCCAGTGTCCCTTCTGCCACAGATAGTCATTCTTTCTCAGCCACTCCAGCACCTCATCCTCGTGTTCCTCCTCAATGGAGTATTGCCTTCTCTCCCTTTGTTGCATACGCCTCTTCCTCCCTTTGGCAGGACCAGATGGGCCCTCATCAGAGGGGCTCCCAGGTAGTAGGGGCTTCTCCTCCACACCACCAGCAGCAGCAGCACCAGCAGGATCATCATCATCATCAACAACAACAACAGCAGGATCATAATCATCATCATCAGCAGCAGCAGCAGCAGGATCATCATCATCAGCAGCAGCAGCAGCAGCAGCACCAGCAGGATCAGCAGCACCACCACCACCACCAGCAGCAGAGCAGCAGCCGGACCAGGATCAGCAGCAGCAGAGTAAGCACCAGCAGCACCAGCAGAACCAGGAGCACGAGCAGGACTAGGAGCACAAGCAGGACCAGCAGGACGAGCAAGACCAGGAGCACAAGCAATACGAGCAGAATGAGCAAGTCCAGGAGCACGAGCAGGACCAGCAGGACCAGCAGGACCAGGAGCAGCTTCAGCAGAGTAAGCACCAGCAGAAGCACCACCGCCAGGAGCAGCTTCAGCAGAAGCTCCAGCACCAGAAGAGGGAGCCCGAGCAGCAGAAGCCCCAGCAGAAGCAGAGTCAGGGACAAGGGGTGGGAGGGTGGCCCTGTCCCTCTTGCCAGGGATGGCGGCAGGTTGCTGAGGCTTTCGCTTCTTCCCCATGGTTGTGGGGTTGCTGGCTGGCAGGGAGGCTGGCAGGCACCAAGGCTGGCAGGAAGGCTGGCAAGAAGCCTGGCAGGAAGCCTGGAAGGCAGGCAAGCACCAAGGCTGGCAGGCAGGCTGGCAGGCAGGCAGGCACCAAGGCTGGCAGGCAGACTGGCAGGAAGGCTGGCAGGAAGGCAGGAAGGCAGGCAGGCTCCAAGGCTGGCAGGCAGATTGGCTGGCAGGGAGGCTGGAAGGCAGGCTGGCAGCAAGGCTGGCAGGCAGACAGAGAGCAAGGCTGGCAGGGAGGCTGGCCAGGAGGCTTGAAGGCAGGCTGGCAGGAAAGCTGGCAGCAAGGCTTGCAGGCAGGCATGCAGGCAGAGCAGGCAAGGACTCAATGTATCCGGCAACAAGTCTTTCCTCTGAATGCTGGCCACGTGCGAGCTGCTTCCCTTTATATCCGCATGGCTTATGCAATGCATCCCCCCTGCATGCGCAATTAACGCTCGGCATCCGTTTGGCTTCTGCTGTGCATCTGCTAGGCTTCCGCTCTGCATCCGCTTCATCCGCTGTGCATCCGCTGTGCATCCGCTGTATCTGTTCCGCGTCCACTTTGCTGAGGTCCCCCAGAAGCCTAGCGGATGTGCCATCCACTCCCATCCGCTTCCATCCTCTGGGCTTCCGTTCCGCATCTGCTTTCCATCCGCCCTGCGTCCTCCCTGCGTCCGTTCCTTTCCGTGTTATCTGCTCCGGTTATGCAAATTTGTGCCCCTTTTGAGAGCGGATAACAACGGATGGAACATTTTGCTCGTCCATTGTGTCCTTTTTACTAATGTTTTGCATCCGCTGGGCAGTGTGGCAGGGCCTTAAGTGAACTGTCATAACTCAAGGATTACCTGTAATGTCATTTCACTCAAAGTAGTGGTAGTTGTAGCAAGGACAGGGTCCAGAAGGGCATATTCACTATCCTCTTCTTCCTATTACCTCTATTCTCTTGCTGTCCTCTTTCAGTCAGGACCACCAATAGCTTTTTCCTGCTGTTACTGTGTCCCTAGACCAGAAGCAATCATATTTCTATCATTTTTTTAAAAAATCAATTTTGTCCAAAACATGCAAGCTTTGCTTTGGGCAGATAAAATTCAAAACCAGATGTTCTGTGCAGACAAGAGTTTGTGCAAACAGAATTGTTGGCATACCAATAGCATCTACTGCAATCATATTGAACCTAAATTTCCATAACATTTTGCTTTTGGTTCTTCCTCTACTGATTTCGTTACCAAGTTGTGTAGCTTCTTCTTATGTAGCACATGTGTCTCTTCTCTGACTTCTTGATGAAAAATTGGATTATCTTCCAGTAATAACATTTGGCTTCAGTAACAAGAAATTTTCTCCTTCCCAAGTTCACCATTCTTCCGCTCTTCAGTTTTCTCTCAACTTAATTTCTCCTCTAGATATTCTAGCCATGATGGCTTAGTGGCTTAATGATGCTGGAGATGATCTCAATTCCAGTGGTTTGAGCAACAGAATTATGTGGGCATGTTGAGTTCCTGTTGTTCATCTCAACTTCTGTCCACCTAACAATTCAATAGCCTGTTCTATGGAAGTAGATAGGTACCACTTCAGTGGGCAGATGAGCTGTTCAGGCAGCTGATTCCTGATGGCTCTGAATCTTCCCAGTTGTGGCACACACGTGCAAGGCAGTTCTAGGAAGGAAGGGTCCTTGGGTGACACTATAGGAAGAGCTGCTCATTTTTCTCTCTAGTGTGAAGCCAGCTCACCCTCTAATAAAGTTGGTAGCTTCGCAAGCCAAATTACTATTCTGCAATAGCACTGTAGTTCCTGGGTACTAAAACAACAACAACCACATAACAAAAACAATAACCAAGCAACTATCACTTGTCTGCCAACCAAGCAACTATCACTTGTCTGCCAAAAACATTCAAACTTTTTACAAGAATACTGGCAAATTCAGTATTCAATCATCTGATAGAAAAAAATTTGTATACAGTAAAACAAAAAGGAAATTATAAAAAATCAAGAGGAACAAAAGATCAGCTGCTAATTGACAAAATGGTACTAAAAATGCAAAATGAAGAAAAATGAATTTAATTTACAAGAAGGCAGTTGATTCATTACCCCACAGCTAGATTAACACCTATCTGGAAAACTTTGGAATCAGAAAAAATATTTGTACATACTTGAAAGCAAATATACAAACATGGAAAACAGTTCTAATAGCAAATGGGGAGAACATTGGTGAAGTCAACATCAGACAAGGAATTTTCCAGGGGAACTCACTTTCACCACTACTGTTCAACATCACATTAATGCTGACAATAATCCTACAAAACACCAAACTGGGATACCAAATCTCAAGCCAACATGGCAAAATCAACCATCTATTACACATGGATGACTTAAAAATGTATGTGAAAATCCCCACTGGACTTAAATCAATACTCAGCACAGTTCAACTGTTCAGCAGTGACATCAAAATGAACTTTGGACTTGAAAAATGTGTTATATTATCCAGGAAGCAAGGAAAAATGCAAAAAATAGAAGGAATATAACTGTGAAATGGAAGCATAGTGAAAGCATTCGCAAAGGATGATGGTTATAAATAACTAGGTATATTGGAAACATATAATATCTTGAATGGAAAAGTCAAAGAGTCAATGCAAAAGGAATACATCAGGAGGGTCCACAAAATATTAAAATCAAAGCTGAATGCTGGAAAGATAGTTAAAACCATTAATACAGGGGCAGTTCCAGTGATACACTACTCAGCTGGAATAATAAACTGGACTTTGAATGAAGTGGAAAACTTGCAACGGAAAACACACAAACTTTTGAATATGTACCATGGTTTCCATTCACTAAGTGACACTGACAGGTTGTACCTGCCAAGAAAAATAGGGGCAGAGGGCTATTGCAAATCCAACTGCAGAAGAAGAAAAATAAAGTTTGAATGATTATGTGAACCAAAGTACAGAAAATTTGCTGCAGGCTGTGAAAATGGAGATACAATGAAAACAAAGATATAAAATCCACTGACACACCAAACTGCCGACTTTGCAACAACGTCAAAATTCTTTTACATTTAATACGTGAATGCAGTAAAATTGCATAAACTGATAACAAAGCTAGACAAGACCAAGTTGCTAAATTAATTCACTGGTCATTAAGTAAAAATATGACTTACTTGTATCCAAAAAGTCATGGGAACATAAAGTGCAAAAAGTTATCAAAAATGAGAAGGTGAAGATCTTGTGGGATTTTTGAATACAGACAGATCATCATTTGAAAAACAACATGCCAAATATCACAGTTGTCGAAAACAGAAATGTACAATTTATTTTTTTAAACGATTTTATTTCGGTTTTCACAAAACACACACACACAAATATTTAATGTACAATTTATTGATATCGCTGTACCAGGAAATGCCAGAGTCAAAGAAAAAGAACTAGAAAAAAATCATGAAATATCATTCATTACCTGGCCACTGAAACTACACTGTTGTGGATGAAATTAGTAACAGTGATATCCATTGTCATTGGGTGATTTGTGATATGAAACCCAGCACAGTTATCTCATTTGCTGTGTACACTGTCATTTTTTGTGAATAATAATAATCTGGAAACTATGCCAAAAGTCTGGATTTGAGTATAGGAACAACTACTGGGAACTTCAAGTTGAGAAGGTTCTGGAGAATGAAAAAGTCAAGATCTTGTGGGACTTTAGAATTCAGACTGACAGATACTTGGCTCACAACACTCCTGACATAACAATAGTTGAAAAGAAAAAGGTTTGGTTCATTGACATTGCAATACCTGGTGATGCATGAATTGAAGATAAGCAGCAAGAAAAAAATCACAAAGTATAAATTGAAGTTGAGTGACTTTGAAAAAAGAAATCATGTGTTATCCCAATTGTAATTGGAGCCCTTGGAGCAATACCTAAAGGGCGACCTCGCTATTTGGAAATTCTGAATTTATCAGACTTGAATACCCTTATTCTACAAAATACCACCCTACTTGGAATAGCTTATACCCTCCAATGCTACCTTCACAGTTCCTAGGTCCTTGTTTAGGACTCGAGCTGTTGAGCAACCAACCAGCCCCAAAGACTGCAAATCTCACCAAAGATTAACCACCATAATGATGATAATGATGATGATAATATGCCATGCTCTTCTTTTCCTGGTAACAAATTGGGGTGGGGTAGGGGGAAATGCCCATTTAAAGTTTCAAATCTGTTTCCAATACAGTACAGTCTAATTGTCCCCAGACATGGGGACCAATGTATCACAATATCCATGAACATTGCCAAACTTATTTAAAATATGTTATTCTTTTTAGCTGCTCCAAGAAGCCAGAAACAGGAATAACAAAAGGTACTAAATAAAGTTAGTCATTGATTCATTTTATCAAAAAATATAAGTAACCTATATCATGGCGTAGAAAGTTTCATATAATTGAAGATATTTTCATATTTATATTCTGATTTCCCATGGAAAAAAAAAAAGATTTCTTAAAATATAGACCAACCAAAATCTTTAAAGAATCAGAGAGTTCAAAATGAATATTTAGGCTGAGCCCTACAACTGGCTCACTGCAGGAATCCAGATGAAGACATAATTCGTGTCTTCTCTCTATGACCAAACTGTAGATTGCAGATCCTCAAATCAAGAGAACTGAGAATTTTATTGTTCCATTGTAAATCACCATCAAATTTATGCTATTGGTTGAATATATCATCACTGTCCTCATCATCTTCCATATCATAAAAATATAAGCCATTAATTTTAGCAAATCATTATGTATGCATATGTACACATACAAACATACGGTACATTGTATGAAATGTTGAAGAAGCAGTTTAATTTAGTTTTTACTCTGTTCATATGGGAGAAAAATATACTTCAGGAAACATATGGACGCAAGGATTAAATCTGTTCTAGCCTATTTAATTTATAGAGCAAGTATCCTTTGGGGATGCAATAAATTCATATCCTTTCTTGAGTGCTAATACTTGCTGGGGGACTTTAGATTCACAGACAGGAGTATGAATATCTATTGAACTACCATCTGTGTTGCAATAAATGAGCTTACTGAAGATAAAGATAATTTTATTTTTCTTGCAACCTTATCTCTGGAGATAGTTTTTGAGGAAAAATTAGTGTTAGTATAGAGAATGCCAATTTTTTTTTAAAAAAAATCCAATTTTATTTTTGTGCATGATTAGAGAAGTTCATACAGCTAAAGGGATGAATTAGAAGGTTTAGAAGGCAAAACTGATGCCAAAGGTTTGAAGAAAACCACTGAAAATATATAAAGATAGACCTAAGAAAATTAGTATGTACAGTTTAAAGTTTCTTTCCAACATTACAAGCCACATGTAGCCATCCATGTTTATCTAAGCATCAGTCTTATTCACAAGTGGTCAACCACAGTATAATCTGAGTCTCTGCATGCCAGTGTTTTGCATAGCTGCCACTGGATTTATGCTTTTGAACCATATCTCTTCTAACCCAGAAAGTTGCTTCTGCAATTCCATAAACCATGAAGGTAAAACAATGTATAAGAAATCACCATTATACTGTAGAAAGTTAACATCCACCTCTCTCCCAGAAGAATGAAAAATTTTGGGAAATATTTAAAAAGGCAGGATAAAATATTTCCCCTAAAAGAGAAATAAAAGTCTTAAGGGACTTGGCCCCAAGCAGATACTAAGCAGAGGCCAGCTTTTAGAAAAGCAGATTTGGTAATCCATTACTCCCTATAGCAACTTCTGAACACAGGTAGGGTTAGCCCTCAGTCATTGTAGGAATTGCCCAATAAACCCCTTCATTGTATCAGCCAAACTTCGATCAAGCTTAACTCACACATACTCCTAGGATTTGTACATAGCCCATGGGAGTCTGACAGCAGCCAATATAATACATTTCTTTTGAACAGGAAGTTCAAGTGCAAAGCCTAAGAGATGGTATAAATACCCTCCCATTCTCAACTCCATGTGGTCAACTGCCCAGAACAATCAGGAGTGGATTTCTACCAGTTCTGTCTACCTCTGTAGAACCAGTAGCTCTGAAGAGCAGCAGACATAGAACCGGTTCTATGTCTACTAGTGGTTTTGCCCACCTGCCCGCCCAGGCAAATACCTGATCTTTATTTTCTGATTTTTCAACTTCAGCTGCCAAACGAGGCACAGTTGCAGTTAAAAAAAGCAGGAAAAGAGGGATATTTCAAAGGCTGCTTCTCTGCATGCAGCGTGCTGATGATGATTTATAGGTGCGCGCTCACAGCATGCAGGGATGCACATCATAAATCACCGAACCTCGTAAATCCTGAACCGGTAGTTAACCCTGTCGTATCCCACTCCTGAGAACCACCCATATGCTTGATGGTTCTGCTTCATCAATAAATGGACCTGCTTTCCAATCAGCCTCCAGCCTCCATTTTGACTCCAGTGCCTTTCCCAGCTTGGAATTTAACCAGATGAATATTTCGATCAACAATACATAGGCTGGAAAAGAAAGAGAAATATATAGAAAGGAAAGAGGAAATGTATAATATTGAAAAAGGTACAGTCTGTAGAATGGTTGTAGTTCAGTGGTGGGATTCAAATATTTTTACCACTGCTTTGGTGGGCACAGCTTGGTGGGTGTGCTTTGCATGCGTGCACACACTTTGCATTGATGTACATGCCAAATGCATACTTTGCGCAGATGCAGAGCTGTTCTAACTCACTTCCTGCAAGCCTGCACAATCCTGGTCGCTTCAGCAGCTGCTGTGCAATACTATTCTGTGCTGCACAAAGCAGCTGCGCTTCAAATTCAGAGGATAAAGGTGAGTATGGGAATGTGGTAGGTGGGTGGGCCAAACAGCAGAGCGACAGAGAGAACTGGTTCGGTCTCCACTACTCATCACTGCTACCAACTCTGCAGAACTGGGCCGAACAGGTAGAATACCACCACTGGTGCAGTTCCATTTCCTGCAGTTATGATATTAGACATTTCTAATATCACCATTCTTTGCAAATTAGTAATCTATTTTTCATTCCAGCAATAGTATATAACCAGAAGGTGGCAGCATTCTATTCAAAATAAATAAATTTAGAGCAGACTAAACCCAAAGGGTAACAGCTGTCAACAGAACATTTAATCTTAATATTGACAAATTAGACATCAACCGCTCAATTATCAGCCTAGTCAGAATTAGCACAGCAGTTTTGTCTTTTAGCTACAGCATATTGTCATTTTAATGCTTATTATGTAGCGTTGGAATTAATCAAATCTGCATGTTCACAATAATTTGACGTAGTGGAGTTGAGCTCAGCACAACAGCATTTAAAGAAATAGAATCTGCATATTTTACATATGAATTCAAAAAAAGGAAAAGATCTCTATTCTTTTTCCTTACTATTGCTCTCTGAAGAAATCAAATGTTTTATAAAAGTTTGGAAATTCAGTACTTTAAGAATAAGCTTGGCTCGAATGTAGACAAGCTCCTCAGAACTTGTGAGTTATCTTTATTTGTTCTGGAATTCCACCAAACTGCATCTGAAACATTCTTGGGAAAGCATAGAATTACTGTAAAAGGAACATTTATATTAATAGATTTGATGATGCAGTTTAGCTGAGTTTATGTCCATGTATTATTATTTATTTATTTGGCATATGGCATATCATACATGGACTAGCAATATATATTAATATTTCAACTCCTTTAAAAGAACCCAATAAAATATAAAGGTTAAAAAGATCTGTGTTCAAAGATCAATGTCTAGGCCATCTAACCATTGAAGTATGGCACTGTTTATATTAATAAAAAAAAAAACAGACACTGGATCAGTATATGCCTTCAGCTTATGGTGTGATCTACAGTTTGACATACAGCCTGTATGTGTATGAGAAAAAAGACTGAAAGTGATTATAATTGTTCATTTATATTTTCTGCAGGAAGGGAAAATAGCTATGTGCATATCAGTTCCAATTGTGTTTGATGATGTAGAAGGCTAAATGCTCTCTTAGATTACTTTATACACATTCTAAATCTAACTTTAGATAGGTTCGTGTCAATTTCATAATCTTATATATATTCAGTTATAGCTATTTGCTCTGCTTTTGCTTCAGTAGCTTGCTACTTTATTCTGCAATTCAAACCTTATTTTCTGTTAGTTCGCACAACCACAATTACAACTCAGATTAAATAAAAAGATATATGAGAAAGACTTGAACAAAATTATTGCAAATTTGAAAGGCTGGGATAAAGCAGGAATTAGTAAAATGTTGAAGTCCAGATGAAAAACTCCTAACTCAATAAATCTTACAGAGATCGGGTCCTTGTGACCATTTCAACTTTTGAAAAGCAGTGTGTTACCCTTATCTCTGATAAGGAATTAATTTTCACCTTTCTTGTTAACCTTGATCCAGATTTCAGGATATCACATGCCAAATAACAGGGCTCTGACTACGGTATAAACCAGGAACTGCTCAAATACCTCTATAAATTTAATTAGCTTCCTGCTGACCTCGTTTTGACTACCTTTCCAATTTATATCAATAGATAGACTGCAAGGTGAAAGATAGGTTGCAAAAATCTTCTCTCCACAGCTCAGTTTTAAAATAATTATTATTGTTTTTAAAATAGTACAAGAAAAAAGAAGAAAAAAATGCACAAGGCACAAAGGTATACTATATACATGATAAGGAATACATAATAGGAACTGTGGTGGTGCAGTGGTTAGAATGGATTGTTGCATTTTAATTCTGCTCGCTGCCACGAGTTTCATCCTGATCAGCTCAAAATTGATTCAGCCTTCCACCCTTCTGAAGTCAGTAAAATGAGGATTCAAATTGTTAGAGCCAATATGCTGACTCTTTAAACCACTTAGAAAATGCTGTAAAGCACTATAAAGCAGTATATAAGTCTTAGTGATATTGTTATAATAAGTACTAAAAAATAAATGAATAAATAAAACAGAAAAAAATAAGATATAGTGTATAATATGTTACAATAATAAACAGTTACAATTAATTTTCTAATACAAGCATTATTCATATGCATGTACGTTTGTGTATATAAATATAAATTTCTAATACACTTAATATCACACTTTTATTAGTTTTTTAACCTACTGTGCTTGGTTTTAATGAGTTCCCTATATAATTAGAGTTCTACTGTACTTTTAATTCTAATATTGTTGATATTTAATTCTAATATTTTTGATTCTAATATTGTCCATCCCCTCAAAGGGTTGATTGTTAGTTTCCATTATCTCATATTTGACAGTAAGTAAGCTTGATTATAGCTCCAGATTCAGAAAACTAAAACCTCTCTCATTAATTGGTAATTTGCATTTTCAATAAAGATATTCTTAGTATTGAAGGATTTCATTAAAAAATTCTAAAGATTAGTTAATTTCCTCAAAATATTTTTCAGGCATTAGGACAGGAATTCCTCCCAGAATATAAATTAACCTGGGAATAATATTCAATTTGACTGCGCCCATCTTTCAAAAGGATAAGGTTTAATACTTACCATCTATCCATATCTGAAGAAACTTCTTTTTATATTTTATTTATATTACATGTTACAACTGTCTCATAACTTTCAGTATGGATAGATAGATGATAGATAAATATGGATGGATGGATGGATAGATGGATGGATGGATGGATGGATAGATAGATAGATAGATAGATAGATAGATAGATAGATAGATAGATAGATAGAT
>BLBF01000003.1:19110619-19129148 GCA_015471245.1 Laticauda colubrina | reverse complement strand
GATAGATAGATAGATAGATAGATAGATAGATAGATAGATAGATAGATGTGTGTGTATGTGTGTGTGTAGTTCTTGACTTACAACCATTTGTTTAGTGTCCATTCAAAGTTATAATGGCACTGAAAAAAATGACTTACGACCAATTTTCACACTTACTACTGCTGCAGCATCCCTATGGTCACATGATCAAAATTTGGTCCCTGGACAAATGGGATGCACAAATGACATCTTCCCTGACCCAGAATCATGTAATCACCATTTGTAACATTCCCAGCCAGCTTCCAACAAGCAAAATGAACAGGGAAATCCAGCATTTCTTAATAACAGAATAAATCACTTAATAACCACAATGATTTGCTTAACAACTGTGGCAAAAAGTTCATAAGATGGGGCAAAACTCATTTAACAACTGCCCTGCTTAACAACAGAAAATTTGGGCTCAATTGTGGTCAGAAATTGAGGATCAGCTGTACTTAAATCTTTAATGGATCCATTACAAGTACAGAATTGGTATTTCTTAAATGGATGACTAATCAATTTTTTGCCCATTGGCAACAATTCCAGTTTGGACCAATTAATAGAATGTCCTGCTATTTTACTAAAGGCCTGTGTATCATTTGCCTCAACACTGGAACAGTAGCGTGAAGTTTAGAAATAAACAGAAGAACATAATCTGCAAATAAAACCAGTTTATATTCAACTATATGATTCCTTTAAGAGTCTATGTGGTTTTCTTTTTGGCCTATCACAAACAGCTTAAAATAATATATTTAGAATAAGCCCAACAAACTCTGAGAAGTGGCAGGCATGAACTGATGACAACAATATCAGTTAAATCCTTATTCCAATAATTCACAAGAAGCTCTTTCCTTCTCACTGATTTACCCCTTACCATTTTTTAAAACAACTTGATTGCAGGAAGTATGATTGCAGCAACAGAAGGGTTAATGTCTGGAGCTCACTACCTGATTCTGTTGTCACCTGCTCAAACCCCCACTCCTTTACCCTCAAGCTAACCTGGATTGACTTCGCCCCATTCCTAAGAGGTCTGTAAGGGGCGTGCATAAGTGCACAATCGTGCCTAAAATCCCTGTCCTATTGTCCCCAATTATTAGTTCCTATTTCTTATATTTAAACTTATGTTTATTCTTATTTCTATTGTATTGTAAGCTTTTGACAAAATTAAATAAATAAATAAATATTTTTTTCCTGATCAGCCACTACCCTTTGAACTACAGATAGTCCTTGACTTACAACCATTTGTTCAGGGACCATTCAGAGTTACAATGGTGCTGAAAAAAGTGACTTATGACCATTTTTCTCATTTACGACTGCTGCAGCACCCAAATTATGTGATCAAAATTCAGGCGCTTGGCAACTGGTATGTGTTTTTGACTGTTGTAGTATCCCAACTCCGAGACATGCTCTTGTGGAACCCCAGACCAGAACACACTCAACTGGCAGGAGTTTTGTACACACTGCAGTCAGAGTGTACAAAGTGTACAGAGTGTACAGCTTACCAGAAGACATTGTAGGCATGATTAGTGACAGAGGGTCTCAGTCATTCAAGAGTCGCATCCATAACCATCTTCTGCAGATTGTATAGTATATTATTTATTAGGCCCCACTTTTTTCTTTTTGTCATTATTCTTCTCTTAAGCTGCTGTGAACCCTTGATTAGGCCATGAGGTTGTCATGTATACTGCACAGCATTGTATGCATGATCTTGATACTTAGTGTCATGCCTTGTGGACTATTGTTCACAATAGCATGTATTAAAAAAATAAATAAATTGTAACCTTCCCAGCTGACTTCAGAAAAGCGAAGTCAGTGAAGGGAGTCAGCTTCGTTTAACAACCACATCATTCATTTAGCAAATTAACAACAAACACAGTTGCTTAACTGTGGCAAACAATCTCTTAAATAGGACACAACTCATTCAACAACTGTCTTCCTTAGCAATGAAAAATTTGAGCTCAGTTGTGGTCAATGTACATTCTCTCACTAAGACCAACAAAAAACACCTCAAACACATCAAGTCCTTCCAAATATTCAAAGTTAGTGCGAAGCTGAGTGGATGAAGAGGGGGAAGAGAGGAAGGGAGGGGGAAAATGTCAATAGGCCAAGTTTATCCTTCCTTGGTGTAAGATAAGCTAACAACCTATTGCTCTACAGCTATTTCACATTTCACTTCTTATCATCATCCAATAATATGGACAACATAAAGGAATGGAGGGAGTTACAGTCTAAAATATTTGAATCACAGTATTTTAATCAGCTTGACATGTATGAAGAATATTTTGTCATGTATCCTCAACATAAATGTTGTAAGCAGAGAAAGACTTCATTCAGCCATCAACAACAAGACAGTGGAAGTGTTTGTGCTTCTTGCAGTTCTTTCCTTAAAAAAAACAAAACTTCCATAATGGGAACAGCTGAATATGTAGAGTGTCCTTGGAATTACTGTTCCTAGGAATAATGTAAGAGTTTTTTTCTCTCTGTCTCCTTCAGTAAGTAACCCGAGACCAAATGGTCTCCTGTCTATAGATTTTGCTTAATACTAGAAAAACAACGCTTGCTGTGATCTTGCCAGTCATGCTTGGTCAACCACCTTTCATGCTCCAGATACATCAAGTTGCTACACTAAGTGAAGCTAAACAAATGAACTCAAGAAGATAAACAGGCCACAAGGATGCTGGGGTGGGAGGGCATAGAAGCCGAGGGGGATCTGATGCTTTGCTTTAACAGAGTGTCCTATAAAGCTTGCTTGTTGGAAACAGAAAGTATGCTATGCATGATCACATTTTAATGAGTTAAGCCTGACTCTCGAAAGTTACATAAGGAGAACTTTTTATTCAGTGCTGAACCTTTTCCCTTTTTCCACTTCAACTTCAGGCCTGAATTTTGTTCTGCTGTGGCAATGCAATTTTTCAGTTTTGGAATTCTCCAGTTATTTGTACTTTGTGGTTTGAGTTGACATAAAAACAGATGCTGTAATCTGTCTACAAGTGCAATGTTTTGAATGCATATTGGGCAATGCTAATGCAAAAAAAAAAAAGCATTTTTATCTTAAATTTGGGTCCAGGTGAAAGAATTCAGTCTCATTTTGAAATTTATTTATTTTATTTGTCAATCGCTTACAAGATTATAGGTATAAGGATAAACACAGTTATGAATACAAGAAATGAATATATATATATATATATATATATATATATATATATATATATATATATATATATATATATACACACACACACACATACATACAATAGGACAGGGACGGTAGGCATGTTGGTGCACTTATGCACGCCCCCTACAGACCTCTTAGGAAAGGGGTGAGGTCAATAGTAGATAGTTTAAGGTTAAAGTTTTGGGGCTTTGGGAAAGAAACCACAGAGTCAGGTAGAGTATTACAGACATTGACCACTCTGTTGCTGAAGTCGTATTTCCTGCAATCAAGTTTGGTGTCGTTAACCTTGAGTTTGTATCTATTGTTTACTCTTGTACTGCTTTGATTAAAGCTGAAGTATTCATTGACAGATAGGACATTGCAATGTATGTTTTTATATACTACACTTAGATTGGATTGAAGACAGTGTAGTTCTAGTTTTCTAGGTCTAGAATTTCAAATCTGGTAGCATAAGGTATTCTGCAACGAGTAGAGGAGTAGAGAACTCTTCTTGTGAAATATTTCTGGACTTTCTCAACTGTGTTACGTAATGTGGGTTCCAGACTGATGAACTGTATTCGAATATTGGTCTGACAAATGTTTTGTATGCCCTAGTTAGTAGTGTGATATTACCAGAGAAAAAGCTACATAGGATTAGGTTAACAACTCTTGATGTCTTTTTGGCTATGTAGTTACAGTGGGCTTTAACACTTACATCATTAGAGATGAGTATTCCAAGGTCCTTTACAAAGTTTGGATCATCAACAAGGTCTTGACTATTCAGCTTGTATTTTATTTTCTGATATATTTTTTTTGCCAATCCGTAAGACAGAGCATTTATTTGTTGAGATTTGAAGTTGCCATTTGTTTGATCATTCTGATACATAGTCAAGATCTTTTTGAAGGGTAGCAGTATTGTCTATGGTGTTGAATAGCTTTACATTATCAGTGAAGAGAATGCAGTTGCTCTTAATATGATTGCAGAGGTCATTTATGTAGAGTATGAGGAGAGTTGGTCCGAGAACACTGCCTTGGGGGACTCCACTGTTGACAGGTAGAGAATTTGATCGGACACTTCCAATTTTCACCATTTGTTATCTGTTTGATTGGAATGTTTCTATCCAGTTATGCAGGTATAACTGCAGAGTTATATCCAGAGACACACAACAACACTGTTATTTTTGCTTTGGCTCTAATATCTGATAAAATCAGAAAACAGCATAGAAACTATTTTTCCCTCTCATTCAGAGCTCATGCAAAGATTGATCTGTTCCCAAATATTTTCTAGGCATTTGTTCCCCTGCACGTTGAAGGTTATAGTATTTAATAGTAATAGCAATAGCACTTAGACTTATATACTACTTAATAGTGCTTTACAACACTCTCTAAGTAGTTTACAGAGTCAGCAGATTGAACCCAACAATCTGGGTTCTTATTTACCAACCTCAGAAGGATGGAAGGCTGAGTCAACCTTAAGCTGATCAGGATTGAACTCCTGGCAGTAAGCAGTGTGTTATCCTGTAATACTGCATTCTAACCACTGCGCCACCACAGTGGTTTGGAAACAGTTCATCCCTTTTACTTTGCCTTTTTTCCATGGTTAAGTTTGAAATTCCAAAAACTAGGCAGGTTAAAATATAATTATAAATTCATTTTATATCCTAATCCTTGTAATCAAATATAGCCTAGATGGAAGTGAAATGGCATACATTATCCTCAAAGGCTAAAGCCCCTGTCACACAGCACCAACGGATGGAAAGAGGATGTAAAACAGAGAGAAACACTTGCCATCTGTTGGTTAACACGATGCATCCGTTCTGTATTCACTGCGTCCGTCGACTGATATTTCATCCGTCTACTGATATTTCATCCGCTCAAAAGGTTTTGAGCTGCACAAAACTTTTTGAGTGGAAAATATATCCAACGCGTCCATTAGACATCCGCTACGCAAACGGGGAACATCCATTAGACGTCCGTCGTCATCTGTTATGCGTCTGCTATATCCGCTAGGCATCCACTGCGCATCCGCGCAACTCACATCCGCTCCAGCGGAAAATGAACACAGGGAGGAAGCGAAATGGACACGGAATGGACACACAGCATTAGTAGCACAGACGGAGAAAGGATGAAAGGGGATGCAGCTCGCATAGAAAGCATTAAAACGGAAAAAACGTTCGTATAGGGGACGTATCTCAGATATTTAGGATGTCTGCAGGATGCCTAGAGGATGCAAAAGGACTCCTCGCGGAAAACCTATATTTCCTATAAAAAGGGGGAGAAATCACCGGAATCTCACTTTCAGTCCAGCAGCCCTGCTGTGCATGCCTCTTCAGCCTTCATCTTGCTCTTGCTCTTCCACAGCATCCAGTCATCTCCACCATGGATCATCACACACTCCTTTTGGTAGCCACCATCATTCTACAACAGTGAGAAGCCATCTACAGGCTCTTTCACCTGTTCTACGTGAAGAAAAGGAGGTGGCCAAGAAGTGTCTGGGTCCAAAGATGGATCACGAGAAGAGCAGAGTACAGACTGTATAACAAGCTGATGGTGGAGCTGAGGAACGAAGACCCTCATGCATTCCAGAACTTCATGAGGATGCCGCCAGCCATGTTTGACGAAGTTGTGGAGCGCCTGAGACCCAGGTTGACCAAGCAGAGCACCAACTTCCGGCCCAGCCTGGACACTGGACTCAAGGTGGCACTGACTCTGCGCCACCTGGCCTCCGGGACTACATACAGGAGCATGCAGTACGGCTGGAGGGTGCCACACAACACCATCAGCATTGTGGTCAGAGAAGTGATGCAGGCCATCATCGAAGAATGCCTGGAGGAGCTCCTCCAGTGCTCCTCCACTGAAGAAGGATGGAAGAAAGTTACAGAGCAGTGGTATCAGAAGTGGAACTTCCCCCACACCTTTGGAGCCATAGATGGGAAGCACGTGGCCTGCAAAGCTCCAGTCAAGTGAGGGTCCACTTATTTCAACTACAAGTGCTTCTTCAGCATCATCCTCTTCGCCATGGTCGATGCTGACTACAAGTTCATGTACATCGATGCTTCAGGCAATGACTCATCTTCAGATGCCCAGCTATACAACGCCAGTCACCTCAAGGAGGGGCTGGAACACAACCTCATCATGGGCTTCCCAGATCCAGACCCCCTGCCCAATGACACACAAGTTGTGCCCTACTTCATCGTGGGGGATGATGCCTTCTCCCTCACAACCTACCTCATGAAGCCCTACACTTCCAGATGCCTCACCCATGAAGAGAGGATCTTCAACTACAGGCTGTCCCGGGCAAGGCGGGTGGTGGAGAACGCCTTTGGCATCCTGGCCAACAGGTTCCAGGTACTTCTCACCACCATGCAGCATCGGCCACAGACCATGAGGAACATCGTGGAAGCTTGCTGCATCCTTCACAATCTCATGCGCACCCGCTATCCAGTCATGCAGAACAGGCTTGTGGACCTACAACAAGGCAATGGGGACATGGAGCCTGGTGAATGGAGGCAAGGCTGAAACCTGATAGACACTGTGGAAGTGCAAGGCCCCAACAGAGCTTCACGTGAAGGGAAGAAGCAACACAACCTCCTGAAACACTGGTGCAACTCCCCAGCTGGAGCAGTGGAGTGGCAAGACAGGATGGTAGATGCTTAATGGATGCTTCCTTCAACCTATCTCATCACACTGATGAGATTGTGCCATGTATGTTGAGTGGCCTTACAATGAACAGGGCATTTAATAAAGAGTTGTGTTTATGTTGAGGAATGAAGTGGGGCTGTCTGGTCTGCAGGTGAGCGAGGTGAGGCATCGGTGGCATCTCCTGGTCCGTCAGCTTGACCATCACCTGGCCAGATTTCTTGAGTTGCAGCTTCCCGTACCAGGTGTGCATGTACTTCCACTAGCCGAGGAGGACCTCCGAAGTGTAGCCCAGGCTCTCCGCCTTCTCTCTCCAAGCAGCCTGCTTCCTTTTGGTGTCTCAATAGAACCTGTGTCCCTTCCGCCATAGATACTTGTTCTCCCTCAGCCATTCCAGCACCTCATCCTCATGTTCCTCTTCGATGGAGTTCTGTCCCTCCGGTCTGCCTCTCTGCCTGCTTTCTGTGGAGGTGGAGCTGGGTGTGGGTGTGGGTTGGTCTCTGGTGGAAGTGCCCTCTCCTTGCTCCCACTGCATCAAGGGGTCCTCCACATGCTCCGCCATGGGGAGTGCAGCTTTCGGGGGGGTCTCTATCGTGGCACACTCCACAGATACCTGCCTGGACACAGGAGCTGACTCTTGGCCAGAAGAGGACTGGCTCTCTGTGGGCTGCCTGAGAGAGAGGGTAGACAGAGGGGCTGCTCCTCGGTGGCGGATCTCACCCCCCAAGAAGCTGCACTTGGCTATCACGTAGGTCTCCCGGTCAGTGAGCTTGACCGTGGCCTGGGCAGACTTCTTCAGGTGCAGCTTCCCATACCAGGTGTGCATGTGCTTCCACCAGCCGAGGAGGACCTCCGAAGTGTAGCCCAGGCTCTCTGCCTTCTCTCTCCAAGCCGCCTGCTTCCTCTTGGTGTCTCGATAGAGCCTGTGTCCCTTCCACCATAGGTACTCGTTCTCCCTCAGCCATTCCAGCACCTCATCCTCATGTTCCTCTTCGATGGAGTATTGCATCCTGTCCCGTTCACGCGTATGCCTCTTCCTCTCTCTGGCAGGGCCATCTGGGCCCTCATCAGAGGGGCTTCGAGGTTCTAGGGGCTGCTCCACCACACCAGCAGCAGCAGCAGCAACAACAACAACAGTAGCAGCAAAAGCAGGACCAGCAGCACCAGCAGCACCAGCAGGACCAGCAGGAACAGGAGCACCAGCAGCACTATCAGGACCAGGAGCACCAGGAGCACCAGGAGCACCAGCAGGACCAGGAGCAGTGCCAGCAGAGTAAGCATCAGCAGGAGCACCAACACCAGGAGCAGCGCCAGCAGAGTAAGCACCAGCAGAAGCACCAGCACCAGGAGCAGCACCAGCAGAGTAAGCACCAGAAGAAGCCCCAGCACCAGGAGCAGCGCCAGCAGAAACTCCAGCACCAGAAGAGTCAGCCTGAGCAGCAGAAGCCCCAGCAGAAGCAGAGTCAGGGCCAGGGAGTGGGATGGTGGCCCTGTCCTTCTTGCCAGGGCTGGCAGCAGATAGTACAGGCTTCCTCTTTTTCCCCATGGTTGTTGGCTGGCTGGAGCTGTGTCTGGCAGCAGGTCTTTCCTCTGAATGGTGACCTGCTTGCGAGGTGCATTATTTTATATCCGCAGGGCTTCCGTTCCTTCCATTGCGCGTCCGCTTCGCTGTGCTCCCCCGGAAGTCCTGCGGATGTGCCATCCACTTCCATCTGCTTCCATCCGCTAGGCTTCTGTGGAGCCTCCGCTTTACAACCTGGCTACGTCCTCCCCCCGTCCGTTCCTTTCCATTGTTGTTCGCTCTGCTTATGTAAATTCGGGGCACTTTTGAGAGTGGATAACAATGGATGGAACATTTTCTCATCTGCTGTGTCCTTTTTACATATGCTTTGCATCCGTCGGCCTATGTGACAGGCCCTTAACAGAAAAGCCCACAACGAATTATATGGAGTGGTATGTAGGGGCTGTTGACGCATGTGCCACACTTGCTTGGAATCCTACATTTTGCTGGAGGGCAAAAATCAAACTCTTGCTTCACTTTTTATTTATTCATTTTAATAGGGGACACTTTCTAGCTCATTGGTGTTAGGAAATAATAATGTCTTGTTCCACCCCAAGTGGCATGGACTATCATCCATTTCAAATACACAGAACATGAATTCAGTCATAGTGTTTATATCACTCTGATCAAAAGTGGCACTCTACTCTATAAAGCCTTAGTAAGACCACACCTAGAGCACTGCATTCAGTTTTGGTCACCACACTATAAAAAAGATGTTGAGACTCTAGAAAGAGTGCAGAGAAGAGCAACTAAGATGATTAGGGGACCAGAGACTAAAACATATGAAAAACAGTTACAGGAACTGAGCATGGCCAGTCTAGTGAAGAGAAGGACCAGGGGAAACATAGCAGTCTTCCAATATTTGAGGGGCTACCACAGAGACGAAGGGGTCAAGCTATTTTCTAAAGCACCTGAACGCCAGACAAGAAATAACGGATGGAAACTGAACAAGGAGAGATTTTACCCGGAAACAAGGAGAAACCTTCTGACAATGAGAACAATCAACCAATGGAACAACTTGCCTTTCGAAGTTGTGAGAGCTTCATCACTTGAGACTTTCAAGAAGAGATTGGACAATCATTTATCAGAAATGGTGTAGGTCTCCTGCTTGGGCAGGGGGCCGGACTAGGTGACCTACAAGATCCCTTTCAACTCTGTTAATCTGTAATTTATATACCTAGCTCAAATTTGTCTCAGTACAAGTGATTATAGAGTGAATATTATAAAGTTCTATATCCAGCCTTTTCAGTATCAGCAACAAAAATGGTTGAGGAATTATGGGAGTTAATCTACACATCTAATTGATGCCCACAGTGGAAATGATTTCAGCAGAGTTTCAGAGTAGGTTCTTACTTATCAGATTCTACTATCCTGATAACAGAAAATGCTGAGATGGCATAAGGACCTTCCACCTGAAAATCGACATGTTCTGTTTCTTAATTTGCTCCCTAACTGATGTAGACACTTTTTTAAAAAAAAAATGGCAGGGCCACTTGTTCTCTGTAAAAGGTTTGGAGAATCCACTTCCTGCATTGAAAATCTTTTAGGAGTGGGAAGAGGGGGAAAGACTTAGGAGATTTCTTGAATTGCAAAACATCCACAAATTATCTGATTCACTAAGCAGGAACAATATTGTTTCTTATAAAGAAGCCATTTACCATTAGCTCAATTGCTTCTTTAACTACTCCATGGGAAATACAGCATATTATTATTAAAGCATCCTTGAAACATGTATGCCTTTTAAATGTACAAGTCACAGTAAGACCCTCAAGAATTACTAACTCAAAAGTTTAACAGCCCTTAAAGCTACAGTATTTTTTAAATGTCACATTAATTTTTTTCCAAATATATTGTATTTTTTTACTGGAATTTTTTTTGTTCTGTTCCTGGTAGAATATTAGCTCCTATTTTACCCCCTTAAATAAAGGATAAATAATGCTTTGAGCTACAAATTCAAATTTGTACAAACAAGTGTCCTGTAAAGAGATATTATAGTGTCATATGAATATATTTATGCAATATTACAGCAGGACATAAGCAGTCATCAGGGAATAAAAGTCATGTTGTAAAACAAAATACAGTATATTAGTAAAGGTGATCATATTTTACTTCATATATCATACATGAGTTATATTTTCAGGATCTTCAAAATGCAAGATCATAAAGTGACATCAAGTTGAAATAATCATTGAACAGTATGAATGGTGTTACAATAACCTTTTAGAATCTTTGCTGTTAGCCAGATTGTGTTGCATATAAGTAATGCCTTAATTACTGAAGGACCAAGGATTGACACAAGATCAGACTTCTAATGTCAATATATACTTACTCTCAGTTTAAAAGTTGAAGATAGATATACAATAGATAGATATATACCATCAGTTCTGTGTGGTTATGGCTGTGGTTTACATGTATTACTTTATTAGCTTTGTATCTAATTAACATTTTAGCAGAAGCAGGCATATTTAAAACTTATTCCTCTCATTTTTGCACAACAGGATGAAACTAATAAATTTCTTTATCCAATTTTTACAGAGCAACTCCTTTTTTATCTTCTCACAGCCATATGAAGGAACCTAAACCTGAAGAAGATATCCCATACAGTTCTACAGAGAGCCTATAGAGATATAACCTATAGTATATAATCTATATAATTACCATGTGTACATAAAAGAACTTTCTTTGCTTGTAGTCTAGTTTTATTGTTGTTTGAGAGATCATTTATAATGCTCCTAATACAATTAATGATTAAGAAAAACCTGAACATTATTTCCCCTTCTGTCGTATTTTCACTACTGACATTTTTTTTTATTAGGTGAAAACCAAATGTTATGGATTATTATTGTGATATTTGCTTGGTCCACTCTTTTGCAAGAGAAAAATAAATCAAATGAATTAAGGAGAGCTTGCTTTTTATTCATCCCATCCTTCTAAGATGCCTTCCACACTCAGGGTCATTAACTATTCTGGAAATGTAATTTCTGTTGTCATTGTTTAAGGACACTTTGCTCACTCTGGCATTAAAAACCTGGAGATCTGAAGCGTCTCTTTTGAGACAATCATTTCATACCTGTAAGGTTAAAATCTAAAGGTAAACAGAAGTGCACCACCTATATATGGATGGCATTTAAAAACAGAGTTGTGCCATTTAACCTTTCTTTTTCAAAACATGTATGAATGCAACATTCTATTGTTCTTCTGAAATAGGATGTCACAAGAACAAGCTAAAATCATAGGCAGGATATATTAAGTCAGGAGGAAAAGTTGGCAGGCTCTGGAGAGAAAATATATTTTGCTTTATGGTTTCAAATAATCCCCCTCATGAGGCTCTTCTTAAATACAAGCCTGTGTTCCAAAGGATACCATTCTTCGGGGATTATGCCTCCTTTACATAAATAAACAAGAGGATAAAATGGAACCTTAATGACATTCCTCTCCAAAACTTACATAGTTATATTTCAGCAAATGGAAACAATGCCAGGAAGTTTCTTTCTAAAACATAAGTGGCGCTTTTAATCCTTTGTGTAAAACAAAAGAATTAAAGTTAATCTCAATGGGAATAATGAAATCACCTTTCTTTTAATTTGAAGTTTAATCTGTTATAAAACAGGGATGCAGTTGTATCCTTCTATGGTTTCTTAGCCATTGATATTCAGAGACGTATAAGTGATAATGATGGTATCATACAGCAATCATCGCAAGTAGCCATTCATTACTTCATTCACGATGAATCTAAATATTGAAAGTCTCCGTTTACTTGCCTCCCAGATGTTATTAGTAGGCAACCTTCTCGATAGAACTTGCTTATAGTTATATTCTATAACTCTTATTCTTTCACCTTACAGAACTTTACTCTAATTAAAATAAATTTTATATCATTTAAAGAGCCATGGAGATGCATCAGTTAGAATGCAGGCAGGAGTTCAAACTTGACTAGCTCAAGGTTGACTCAGCCTTCCAAGGCTAGTAAAATGAGGACCCAGATTGTTTCGGGGAATTGGCTAATATTGTAAACTGCTTAGAGAGTGCTGTAAAGCACCACAAAGTGACATATAAGTCTAAGTGCTGTTGATATTCCTACTTGCTTTTTATGGTTTCCAAGGTTCATTCAGTCTGGTAAAAGATTATTTCTGCAACTTCCTAGGTTTTCTTCCTTCTCTGGATAAAATCTGATTTTCTAATGGAAAAGTAGCCTCCAGGCAAGGTTTTATAGATGATTGGTCTATGAAATCTCTACAGTTTCTCTGAGGTTGATTAAAATCACTGTGGCCCTTGACATATTAAATAGAGACGTAAGCATTTGCAGTCCATCCTCTGCATCACATTTCAGTCACAACCATGTTCCTTTCTGATTATAGCAATAACATTTATGGTGATCCTTATACCATGCTGCTTCACTTCCACAGTCTGCTTACTTACTAGAGTTGGACAGTTTCAACTCTAGAACAACAAGCTTATTCAAGCAAAGTATTTGTCATATTTTGCAAGATGGATAGCAATATAAATTTGACAGACAAATAAACAAATGAAAAATAATAAGGGATTAAGGATTATGTTATGCATGAGTGAATGCTGATGGTTTATTTTTCCTAACTTATTAATTAAAATATACTTGCTAAAGCAAGAAATGTGTGATTAATTTGTGAGTAGCATGGTCATAAGGTATGTAGAGCAGTGAAAATATAGGAATCTTGAGCTGGGATTTGTGTATCTGAATAAAATGGAATAGGATCTCCTACTGGAGCAAAAGGATGGACTAGAAGACCTCCAAAGTCCCTTCCAACTCTGTTATTCTGTTAATGGTGCTAATATTCAGCTACATTTTGGAATCTAGTTATGTAAGGACTGTACAGCTCTGCTATTTACATGCATTTTGATGTATGGTTGGATGATGAGTGGATGGATGGATATTTTCTAGTGTCTCATCATTTATTTGTATTCTTATATTGCCAAATAATGCCTATAAATGGCTTTATATCATTCTGGAGGAAAATGTCTAATGGGGTATTGAATAGGTGCTCTATTGATAGTTAGCTCCATCTGCATCTTTTCTTTTCTTCATGTCATGGTATCTAACCTGAACACAGAAGAGTTGGAATATCCACATGCTTGAAGATCTGATTATTACTATTTCAGTGTTCTACGCTCCATGTTGGAAATAACCTGTTGCTTGTGATCTTGATGTAACCAATCTAACCAAGCAATCATTATCAGAACTTCTGCATGGACAAACAGATAAAATATATCAGTGTATTAAATAAATAGTTTCCTTCTATGTTCAGAGGGAATATCAAGGTTCATACCTCTTGGTCTTCTCAAGACACAATCATTCTTCCATCTCATAAGTGTTATCATTTTGCTGGGAAGGAAAAAGATATTTTCTCTCAAAATGATTAGCTGGTGACTTATATGCTTCTTTAAAATCTACTGAGCTATGAATCTTCCTTATCTTTCCCTGCATGTTTCTAACAAAACACTTAAACATTGCCTTTCGCTGACTTTTTCTGCATAAATTTCTGTTAGGACAATTTCTGATGGTATATACTAGTAGAATGGTCAAAATCAAAGGAAAAGTAAGAAGTGAGATTGACAGTGAGAACATTTGGTCTTTCCTAAATAAATATTATTCATTCCCAATTAAGTATAGGCAGACAGTATCCTCCCCATTAATGTTCCTCCTGCCTTCACACCATTTATCAGTTAGTTGCATGTAATATGCAGCAAACTATTTATTTCATCATGGTTTTATTATGAATAGGTTTGGTTGTCCTATTCCCTTGGACAAAGAAGATATTATTCAGTTGCTCACAGAATCTTTTTACACAGTTTTTCAAGAATTTAATCTAATAAGGAATTAAGTCTTTAGCTGTTTCATGTGAGTCACAAGAGTTCCTTGGAAGAGAGTTCTATTAACTAAATAACACCCATAAGATTGAAGTACAATTTAGAATTCCCTGATAAATATTCATAGATACCAAAATACAATTTTCATAAGAGACTCTATAATTTTACAATTTTGCAGTAGACATTACTAAATCATCTTGCTATAAATTTATTTTGGTCAATATAATTCTATGAACTCTGCAAATCTTGAATTTAATGGGCTAATCTGTTAAGTGGGGAAGAAATCCATAAAATTTAAAATTATCTTAATTCTTATTAATTATGCAAATGTATTTGCTCAGTCACGTGGAATTATTGCAGAGTTGCATTCTGTGATTCTGTGTGAACAAACACTGCACATAAATATACGTAAAGGTCTTGATGACGAATTTGTTAAGCCACGGTATGTTTAGTTTTGTATTTGGCTTCTCATATTGCAACAACTATTGTGGTTTAAGGCCTTGTCACACTGCCCAATGGATGCAAAACGGACACAACGGACAAGCAAAATGTTCCATCCGTTGTTATCCGCTCTCAAAAGGGGCAAAAAATTGCATAACCGGAGCGGATAACACGGACGGGGGGAGGACGCAGGGCAGATGGAAAGCGGATGCAGAACGGAAGCCCAGCGGATGGGAGCGGATAGCACATCCCCTGGGGTTCCGGGGGGCCTCAGGAAAGTGGACGCGGAACGGATACAGCGGATGCAGAGCAGATGCACAGCGGATGAAGCGGATGCACAGCGGAAGCCGAGCGGATGCACAGCGGAAGCCTAGTGGATGCCGAGCATTAATTGCGCATACAGGGAGGATGCATTGCGTCAGCCCCATGCATATAACGGAAGCAGCTCGGAAGCAGGTCACCATTCAGAGGAAAGACCTGCATCCAGACACATCGACTGCCTTGCCTGTCCTGCCTGCATGTCTGCCTGCAAGCCTTGCTGCCAGCGTTTCTGCCAGCCTCTCTGCCAGCCTTGCTGTCTGCCTGCCTGCCAGCCTTGCTGCCAGCCAGTCTGCCTGCCAGCCTTGCTGCCTGCCTACCTGCCAGCCTTGGTTCATGCCTGCCTACCAGCCTTGGTGCCTGCCTGCCTGCCAGCCTTCCTGCCAGCCTTGTTGCCAGCCTTCCTGGCAGCCTTGGTGCAAGCCTTCCTGCAAGCCTTGGTGCCTGCCTGCCTGCCAGCCTTGGTGCCTGCCTCCCAGCCAGCCTTGCTGCCAGCCTTGGTTCCTGCCAGCCTCCCTGCCAGCCAGCAATCCCACAACCATGCTGAAGCACAGCAAGCCTCAGCCATCTGCTGCCAGCCCTTGCAAGAGGGACAGGGCTACCATCCCGCCCCCTGGCCCTCACTCTAGTTCTGCTGGGGCTTCTGCAGCACGGGCTCACTCTTCTGGGGCTGGGGCTTCTGCTGCTTCTGCTTCTGGAGGAGCTGATGACAAGCACTCCAGCACCAGCCACCGCCACAGCACCTGGACCCTTCACCCCTCAGACTGAGCGACCAAGAGGAGTGCCAGAGACTCATTTTTGTCTCATAGCTTGTTGTTAATAAAGTCTATTTTTGATTCACACACTTGCTTCATTTCTTTTTTTTCATAAAGTCTTGCTGGAAACTTTTAGAAATGGTTTAAGCCTTTGCATGCTTGTGGGATGGGTTAAGATAGCTGTGGGATGGGTTGAGATAGCTGTGGGATGGGCAGGGATACCTTTGGGTTGGGTAATATCTGTGGGATAGATAAACCTCCAGTGCAAGCATAGTGGGACTGGATGGTCCACCCTCCCAGGTGCCACACCTATGGCCCTTTATTATCAACAACAATATAATCAATCATCCACACATGTCAACATAAACACAACTCTTCATTAAATGCCCTGTTCATTGTAGGGCCACTCAACATACATGGCCCAATCTCATCCGTGTGATGAGACAGGCTGAAGGAAGCATCCATTAAGCATCTATCATCCTGTCTTTCCACTCCACTGCTCCAGCTGGGGAGTTGAACCAGTGTTTCAGGAGGTTGCGCTGCTTCTTCCCTTCACGTGAGGCTCTGTTGGGGCCTTACACACCCTCAGTGTCTATCAGGTTTCGTCCTTGCCTCCATTCCCCAGGCTCCATGTCCCCATTGCCTTGCTGGAGGTCCACCAGCCTGTTCTGCAAGACTGGGTAGCGAGTGCGCATGAGATTGTGCAGGATGCAGCAAGCTTCCATGATCCTCCTCACGGTCTGTGTGTGATGCTGCATGGTGGTGAGAAGTACCTGGAATCTGTTGGCCAGTATGCCAAAGGCGTTCTCCACCACCCGCCTTGCCATGGACAGCTTGTAGTTGAAGATCCTCTGTTTACGGGTGAGGTATGTGGAGGTGTAGGGCTTCATGAGGTAGGTTGTGAGGGAGAAGGCGTCATCCCCCACGATGAAGTAGGGCATATATTGCATGTCGTTGGGCAGGGGTTCTGGATCTGGGAAGCCCACGATGAGGTTGCGTTCCAGCTCCTCCTTGAGGTTACTTGCGTTGTATACCTGGGCATCTGAAGATGAGCCGCTGCCTGAAGCATCGATGTACATGAACTTGTAGTCAACATCGACCATGGCAAAGAGGATGATGCTGAAGAAGCCCTTGTAGTTGAAATAAGTGGACCCCGACTTGGCTGGCGCTTTGCAGGCCACGTGCTTGCCATCGATGGCTCCAACAGTGTGTGGGAAGTTCCACCTCTGATACCACTGCTCTGCAACTTTCTTTCATCCTTCTTCAGTGGAGGGGCACTGGAGGAGCTCCTCCTTGTATTCTTCGATGATGGCCTGCACCACTTCTCTGACCACAATGCTGATGGTGTTGGGTGGCACCCTCCGGCCGTACTGAATGCTCCTGTAGGAGGTCCCTGAGGCCAGGTGGAGCAGAGTGAGTGCCACCTTGAGCCCAGGTTCCAGGCTGGGCCGGAAGTTGGTGTTTGTCTTGGTCAACCTGGGTGTCAGCCGCTGCACAAGTTCCTCAAACATGGCTGGAGGCATCCTCATGAAGTTCTGGAATGCCCGAGTGTCTTCGCTCCTGAGCTCCACCATCAGCTTGTTGTACATGCCATCCTCTACTCTTCTGGTGAACCATCTTTGTACCCAGATGCTTCTTGGCTGCCCCTTTTTCTTCCCGTAGTAGAGTTCACAGAGCCTGTAGATGGCTTCGCACTGTTGCAGAAGGATGGTGGCTGCCAAAAGGACCGTGTTACGATCCACGGTGGACATGACTGGATGCTATGGAAGAGGAAGAGGCAGATGAAGGCTGCAGAGGTCCGCACTGCAGGGCTGCTGTTCTGAATGTGAGATCCAGATATGTTGCTCCCCTTTTTTATAGGCAGTATAGGTGTCCCTTTGCATCCTCTAGGCATCATCTTGGCATCCTCTAGGCATCCTCTAGGCATCCTCTAGGCATCCTCTAGGCATCCTCTAGGCATCCTCTAGACATCCTTAGTATCTGAGATAGGTCCCCTCTGCGAACATTTTTTCCGTTTTAAACGCTTTGTTTCCGTGCTGCATCCGTTCTGCATCCGTTCTGCATCTGTTCTGCATCCGTTCTGCTTCTTCCCTGCGTCTGAGAGGATGCGAGTTGCACGGATGCGCAGTGGATGCCTAGCGGATATAGCGGATGCGTAATGGATGCAGAACAGATGCGTAGCAGATGCATAACGGACAAATTGGATATATTTTCCACGCAAAAGTTTTGGGCAGCTCAAAACTTTCTGAGCGGATGAAACGTCAATAGACAGTAGACAGATGCTGGATGGATAGAGAGGAAGCAAAATGGAGGCAGTGAGTACATCGCGTTAAAGCCCATGTCACACTGCACCAACAGATGCAAAGAGGATATAAAATGGACAAAAAAGCTTGCCAACCGTTGGTTAACGCAATGTACTCACTGCCTCCGTTTTGCTTCCTCTCTATCTGTCCAGCATCCATTTATTGACATTTCATCCGTTCAGAAAGTTTTGAGCTGCCCAAAACTTTTGACCGGAAAATGTATCCAATGCATCCATTCTGAATCCTCTAGGCATACGGGGGACATCCGTTCTGCATCCATTACACATCTGTTATATCCGCTAGGCATCCGCTATGCATCCGCACAATTCAAATCCGTTCCAGCGGTAAACGGACGCAGGGAGGAAGCAGAATGGACGCGCAGCGTTAGTAGCACGGATGGAGAAAGGATGAAAGCGGATGCAGCTCATCCGCTCTGCATCCTCTACGCATCCTCTACGCATCCGCTCTGCATCCTCTACGCATCCTCTACGCATCC
>BLBF01000003.1:19046678-19089650 GCA_015471245.1 Laticauda colubrina | reverse complement strand
AGCAAGCCAGGCAAACACCTGGGCAAAAACAGACTCCCTCTGATAGCTCCAACCCAAACACCCCCCCCACCAGGCACCCAGGTGAAACCCAGCTTGCTAATGAACACAACACAAGAACAGACTGTTGCCAGCCAATCAAAGCCACAAAACAGACAGAAGAAACCAGAAACACCAATCAATCAAACTCCAAGTCCAATGAATACAGATCCAGGCTCCCAACCAATCAGAATGGACCAGCCTCAAATTTGAAACCAGGAACTAACTCTATACAGAAGCCTGAGGATGGCAGATGAGATTCTGCTGAAACGTTGCTACAACTTTAACAGAACTACAATGACGTGGGATAATACCCGAAGGAAGCTAAACAGCACACATGTAAGTACCCGCGAAAGCCTAAGAAAACATACATACATACATACATACATACATACATACATACATACATATATATATATATATATATATATATATATATAATCCAATGGTACACTGAATGTTTAAATACTAATAAACACAGCAAACAAAATACAGCTGCTCTTGGGACAATCAGTATTTTATATAAGCTTATTTTGACATGGTGCAACATCGTGGGCTTATGAATGAAACCGTTTTACATTAACTGTTGCAGAATATCTTAGTATCACTCTAATCCCTGAGCTAGTATTCCCGCCTGCCATTTGTTTATAACTTTGCCCTTTGCTGCACATAACTATGTTGACATCGCGGTCTGATTAAATAATCCAGGGATCAAAATACTGGAAACCTGCCATCGTTTTACTCCCCACACAGGCGAGAAAGGAGAACAGATCTATAACCATGCAGTGGTTTGAATCTTTATTTCTTCAGTGTTTAAAGATGTATATTTTCTAATTGCACTTCTTTTGGCTGAAATTGTTAACCTTGGAAGGTTGCCCAAAAGGCTGTGAAAGACATGTAATTGATTGAAGACTGTGCCACACTTTTATAGTGACTTGACACCTTTGGGCTTTCTGCAGATTTTACATGCTGCCTTTTTCTGAAAACTGCATAACAGCCTTTTTGTGGACAGGCTGAAAACAAACAGTCATATTATCCAGCTGTGTCCATAAATCTGATGAAAACATTGCTGCACGCTATCAAAGACTTTAAACAAGAACATAGCAAGTGTCCAGTTGGGTAATTTAATAATGCCCCAGCCCTGTTACAAGACCAAAAGTCAATTCAGACATTACATGTTCCAGTGATGAGATCATTCTCTGTCTGTACACTTTTGAAAACAGATTGAGAAATGCATATAGCATTTTTCTCACAAATACACATTTCAGAATGAGACTTCAAATATTAATTCTATTATTCCAATATGCTAATAAATAACTTATAAGAAACTATAAAAGTTATCTGTATTTTACAACCTTAACAGGTATCCAAATTCTAGATCCAGGCATTCAGACACTGATTTCATGGCAAGAGTTAACATTAAAGAAACTGCAAACCACCCAGAGTCATTGATTGAGATGGGTGGCCATAGAAATAAATAAAACAGAAGGCTGACCCCAAAACAAATCATCAATTAACATTCATACTGAGGGACAGAGCAAAAATATAAATTTAAAAAGGGGAAAGATACTAATATATATTCAGTTTACAGATAGTAAGAGCATCATATTTGGTAAGGACATTTGGTTTTCATTTAGGCATCCAGGACAGGGAGCACAGTACAGCTATGTACCTAGCTTGGATTAAAGAAACATCAGGAAACAAAAAGTTTCATTTCAACATCGAAGACATCAGATTTGTACCGTACCAGCAATATACAAATGAAGGTATGGAATTCCACAGAATAGGAAATTTTAAAAAATGAACATAAAGTTGTACATTGAAAATGAATGCAGATCCTGAATATTACAGCTCACTGAATTTTCCTAAGGAATTTAGTTTAACAAGGAGACCACAATGATGATTGAGGTTTGCTCGTTTACCATCAAGTCACACTGACATTGTCTTAGCTATCCCGGTCCACAATGTGAATGAGCAATATGGGACAATTACTTCTTGAACTCTTACAATATTGACTCTTTCTTGTAAGAATGATTGGATTAAAAGTCTATTTAAAACAGTCAATTTTAAGAACTTTCAATTTTACCGGGGGAAGCAAGTTGAAGAAACTTCAAATTTCTGGCCATTGGTTTCCTTTTGCTCTCAGATAAGAACTCAACTGTTACTTTGATCAGAAACCACAGTTCTTTATATAGTCTAAAATTAGTATAAACCAAAATAATGGATAAATGAAAATCTAACCCAGAAATGGAGAACCATATCCTACCCTATTTTCTACCGGTTGAATAGAGGTAGTTACCTGAAGAAAGCTTCTATCTCCCCACAGTCTTCTCCATACACCCAACATTTCCAATCATTCCTTCTGTTTTCTTACAAACCTTTTAGCAAACCTAGTTGTTCTCCTAGGACAAGGGTATCAAACTCATGTCTTCCAGGCAGCATCATGTGACCTAACAGGACTGTTTTCCTCTGCACTAAACCGGGTGTGGGTGTGGCCAGCGTGTGCCGCATCCCCTGGAGTTTGGTAGCCCTGTACTTGGACATGCTCCAGTTTGTCACAATCTCTTCTAAAATATGGAGCCAAATATACATAATATACTCAGTGTTAGGCAAAGCTATTTTTCTTTTCCCTGGAATGTCACATTTTGTACCCAGTAGCTAGAATGAGAAGTCAAAGAAACATATTAGAAGGCAATACTGAGCCATGTCTCTCCTGCTGCTGTCTTTCCACTGACTCCTCCATTGTTGTATTGGATTCCACTGCATCTTCCTTGGGGTTTTCTTTTTTAGTGCGTTTACATATATTTAATGATATTTTCCATCAAGTCAGAGAATGTTAGGCAACTTTAAAAAGTTTAATAATTAAAAACCAACGTTCAGTTATAAGATGCTCATTAAAAGTTACACTTTCTTTCCCTAGCCATTTTGAAGTGAAAAGATAGATCATTCATTAGGGTAGCATTGAATCAAGAGATTTTTACAAACTACAAAGGACAAACTCCATTTTATCATTCTGCTTTCTCAAGATCCTAAAAGAGATTTCACATGTGCCTTTGGTAATAGATGAACTTAGATATGTTAATGGACAGCCACACTCTGTAACATAATGAGAAACAGCTGTTACCAAAGCTACGTGGTGATCTTTCTACATCATTACCAATTCCTGCTATCATTCCGAGTGATAGCATCCCAACTGGTATCAACATTTGCTTTTGGAGAGAAGCAAGAAAGAAATGCTGATCTGGGTTATATTTTATTTTCCTTAAGTGAGCCACCATTTATGATTTTGCTTTTATTTATTTACTATTTGTATACACTGTAATCTGCATGAACTCCTGATGGTTTACAGCAAAAGATGCTGATGCCTTTAAGGATTATCCAGAGAACTGTAGTATTTTTTTTTTAATTTAAGAGAAAATGTATGGCTTGCCATTGTAACTTGTCCAAATGATCATAAATGAATAAAAAAAGCAAGCCTCTTGAATATCCATGCCCTAGTTTCAAAAAATGGCATTAAGGGTTTTTTTTCCTTCTATGATCAAAGCATTAAATTATTTCAAACTCTCCACTAACTCTCTTCCCCAATCCAGGATCTCTGGATGAGTAAACTTTGATTTTTATAATTCCCAGCCACTGCTCAACTTTGCTAGAATTGGGGGAAACTTCAAAACCCCTCAAAATCAGCCATGATTGAAGAAACTATTGTTGGGGGGAGGGTAAACACATGTTCAATAAGAAGTGTCTATAATAAAACCTAATTGTGTAACGGAAAGAAGTCCACAAAAGCAACTTTTTTGTGGATGTGAGATGAGTTGCACTTGCATTCTCCCCTTCCCAGAAAGTACCAGAAAGAGCAAAAGAACTTGGTAGAGGTTCTTAAACTCTGATTACATATCCACCACCACCACCCACCAAATCTCTGTTTTGCAGGTCCTGTTTCTCCTAAGTTAGTGGAGAGCAGCTTAGCTGTAAATATTTGCCCTTCACGCTGAGCCCACCAGCTGGCTGAAACTGCAGCTGACAGATATGTCTGTAAAGAAGGGAGAGAGTTAGAGGAAGACTGGAGGGGGCTAAACAGATTTCAAAGAAAAAAGAGGAGAGAGAACTCTTTCCCTCCAACTCTCAGTAATAAGGAAAAGAGAAGAAAATAAACAACAAATATCCTGTCTCCTCACTCTTCCTTCTGCCTTGATTTGTTTGCTGATTCCCAAGGTACAGATACGAGATGCCAAATGTCTGGTACTCATATGACAACCTCAGGGTCTTATTTTGTCGTCGCCCCCCCCCCCCCAAGAGGGATGTTTCCTCTCACCAAAACATTTGTGCCAAACTATTCTTGACCTCACTCAAATGCAAAGGCCTGGCAGATTTGGAGGTTACCACATTCAAAAGAACATTCAAAAGAGTTTATCCTGCAGGGATGAATATGGGAGGTGCATAAAAGGGGCCAGAACATTTGGTATGTAATGTTTGGAAAGAAAGAGGGGGGAGGAGGGAAGGGGAGAGAGGGAGGGAGAGGGAGGAGAGAGAGCTGGAAAGGAAGGATTTTTTATTTATTTTTTTTAAAGCTGGGTTGTGTAACTGAGCTTTCAATAACTAGGGCATCCCACAGATATGAATTGCAAAAGAGATTTTGAGAAAGCTTAGGCATACATCCCAGAGGCCTTCAGGTAAATCAAAGCTCATACATCTGTAGAGCAATCCTATCCATGAATGCTCAAAAGTGAATGCAGCTTTAGGATTAGGGTTAAGGTTAGGATTCCAAAGGCGAACTGTCCAAAGACATTGGTGGCAGTCTTTAAGACACCATAGGGCTCCCTCCCCCTCTCTGGAGCGTCCCGTGAGAGGACAAGTGACTTCAGGAAAAAAAGGGGGGGAAGGGCGAGAGGCAGCGGGGGTGGCGGTCATAGGACCTCCCGCTTGGGGGGGGGGGGCGTCTCACTCACCTTGCTGGGTGAAAAGGCAGCCAGGCTCCGTCCGAGCGAGTCGAGGCGGGTGCTGTATTCGGTGAACTTCTTCTGGTAGCGCAGCGCTGTCATCTGGAGCTCGAGCTGCACGGCCGATAGCTGCGAGAGGAGCGACTTCTCCCTCTTGCCCGCCCGCAGCGCCTCTTTCTTCAGCTCCTTCTCCAGGCCGGCCAGTTTGGCTTGGAGGGCGCCGTTGTGCGCCTTAAGCGCCTGCAGGCAACAGTGGGAGCCGGCCTTGCGCTCGCGATGGGTGAGCACCAAGCCGCAGCCTTGTTCGCAGATGCCCACCGGCCGGGCCTCGCAGCTCTCGCGCATATGCGCGTCCACGTCGCGCAAGTTGAGCACTTCGGCGCAGCCCTTATGGCGGCACTTCGCCGGCGAGTAGTCGCACATCTCGGCGTGCTCGGCCAAATGCTGCAGCTTGACCACCTTCTCGCAACCCCGCTCGCGGTTGGCGCACTTGATGTCCAGCTTGAGAATGAGGCTCTTCAAGGGTAGGACGTGGTTCAGTTCCTTGGTGGACATCCTCTGGCACTTCACCGGGCAACTGCCTTGTTGCACGACCCACGGGAGGACGCAGCCGGCGCAGAACACATGACCGCAAGGGGTGGTGAGAGGGTCCTCCAAAACTTTGTTGCACAGATTGCATTTGAAGTCGGGATCCACCTCCCCGTTGAAGCGATCCAACTCAAACCCCATCGCTCCCCGCCTTCAGCGACCGCAAGGCGAACGCCTCCGTCCCGTCCGTCCGTTCCCCCGAGCGCACGGACGCACCCAAACTCTCCCACTTCTCTGGGAAGTGAGCAATAAGATGAAGCCGCGGTTTTAATCAGCTAGTTTTATATCTGTGTGTGTGTGTGTATTAAAAAAAAAAACAAAAGCCAAGCGTTCCAAATCACACGGTGTCCGATGAAAAAAAGGAAAAAGAAAATCTTCCTTCGAGAGAAGAAGCCCCAACAGCAGAGGTCACCGGACATTTATTCTCACCGCTCTCTTCTCTCTCATTCCTTGCGAGGCACGAGGAGCAGCCCAGACTGGCTGACTGCAGGCTGTCTCCTGACTGAACTAATTGCCTCAGACTTCCTTGCAAAGGCTGGAGAGGAATCCTCTACCGCATTGATTCGAGTTAAAGCGCAGGCCTTCCTTCGCCCACCTCCTTCCCTCCTTCCCCTCACGCACGGCTTTTCCCAAACCCCTCCTGCTCTCGCCTTTTTTGGCTCGGTTTAGCTTCTTTAGCTTCTTCTTCTTCTTCTTTTTTTTTTTTTTAAAGGGAGAGAGAGATTCGGATGGGGGAGGCCTGATTCCCTGAAGCTGAGAATGCTGTTTATTCATGAGCATAATCAGCAGTATGGCTCGCCGGATATATGAAGAAAAAGAAAAGGGCGGGTGGGGGGAAAAGTCTCGGAGTTTGCACAGGGAAGGGTAGACGGCGGTTACTTGAAACTTGCTTTGCTTGATGGGTTGTGAAGTCTTGTGCTGAGAGGCTCTTGGAGCAGTTTGTGGTTTCGGGGGATCCCTTCGGATTACATGCAAAGAAGGTTGTCTCTATCATTTCAAATAAACCTATTTGGCTTTTTTTTTTTTTCCTTCTCCTTGAAGAAACAGCTGGGGCAAAGGAGCTGGAGAGCACCCTATTTACTTGAAATGTGCTGTGCAGAAAGAGGACATTTCTTTTGGTGCTGTTAGTTTCCAACAGCATTTTGTCAAACTTGCAGGTGACAGAACTTAGTAGGAAATGCTAATCCCTTGGAAATGCAATTCAATACAACTTTCATAGAATAAGGACCCATAAGCAAAAGGAAAGAAATTCTTGGCTTGACTCTTGTATGTGTGGAAACAGCAGTCTGATGATGCTTTAAAGAAAGAAAAAAAGAGACCAATGTTAATATAATTGTAGTGTTTTTTTTTTTAGCAGTGGTGGGTTTCAAAATTTTCTACTACTGGTTCTGTGGGCATGGCATGGTGGCTGTGGCAGGGGAAGGATACTGCAAAAACCCCAAAATCCCCCCCTCCCCACTGCACTAACCTGCTTTCCAGTTCTGTTCTCCTGTGGTGGGCAACAAAAGAAGATCAGCTGGGACTCGGCAGGCAGAGAATAGATGGGGTGGGGCCAGTCAAAGGTGATATTTGCCAGTTCTCTGAACAACTCAAAATTTCCACTACCGTTTCTCCAGAACTGGTCAGAACCTGTTTAAATAACCACCTCTATTTTTTTAGTCATAAGTAATATTTCTGTATTTTGTGTTCATCAGTTTTTATCTGGAATACAGGACTATCTCAGTTTCTGGGAACCTTAAAAATCACACAAATGAAGACAATGAAGAATGTCAGTGATTCAGAAAACAATTCTCACAAAAAAAAAAGTCTGAAGGAACTGGATATCTTTAGCCTAGAACTGTGATGGTGAACCTATGCCATGCATGTTGGAAGTGACACGCAGAGCCATCTCTCCAGGCACACCAGCTGTCACCCGTTGCTATTCCAGCTGATCTTTGTGCATGTGAGAGCACTGGAAGCTGGAAGAGCAGTTCCCGGAGTGTGCATGCATGCCAGCCATCTGATCTTTTGGTTTCAAATGTGCACGTGTGCAAGAAGACCAGCTGGCCGGCATGCACATGCACTCCCATTTTGGCACTCAGTGCTAAAAAGGTTAACCACCACTGGCCTAGAAAGAGATGGGGCACAATCACACTCATCAGAGAATCTATTTTAAAAAACCCTATCACATGGAAGAGAACAAAAAACTTGCTCTTTGCTACCCAAAGGAGCATATCTAAATGTAATGGGTTTAAATTACAGGATGCTTTGTCAGTGGAACAAATCCCCAAGATGGGTGGTGTAATTGCTGCAGGACTTCAACTAGAGATTGCCTAACTTTCTGTGGTGACATATTCACTGAGTCGAGGTTTGTGGCTGATGATGTATAAAATTCCTTCCAACTCTCTGAAATGTAAGAGGTGTGCTTGATAGGGTTTTCCCAAGCACTAAATGAACAAACTACTTTATCAAGACCACGTACCACCTCCTCCCTCCCACTGAGGAACTGTGTCCTAGATGTTCACTAGAAGTTCTCCAGGTACACAAATGTGTGCTTGAAAGTCTCAGAGGGCAAAAATAATAAATGGGGGTGGGAGTTTTTGCTTATCAAAATAGTTTTCCAAGAGTCAGAGTAAAGAACTTCCAACCCTGTCTGAATATACCAGAGATTGGACCGAGGATTTTCTTTGTAGAAAGACCAGAGTTATTGCTGTCATGACTATCTATCCAATGGTACCCAATTTTATGCAGGATGACAAAAAGGATCTTTGTCCACTTTGTAAGTCTTGAGCAGACTGGAGATGGGGAATCAGTAAATGAGGCTGAAAAGATAATGTCTATAGGCATTTTTAAAATAGTCAGGAGGCAGGTAATGCAGGCTAAGCTCAAAAATTTCATAAAAATAATTCTAACCATTTCATATCACATCTGCACCTTTGTTTGTTCTAAATTAAAGAAATGTCTATCGGAAAGGAGATTATTGCAGACAAAGTCATGGGGAAAAGAAGAGAGAAACTGCAAAAGTTGAAAACTGACCCAGGAAAGTATTTGGATCAAGCTTAAATTTTAACACAATTTAGGACAGGGGCATCAAACTCAAGGCCCATAGGGTGCTTAAATTCAGCCTGCAGGGCCGGTCTAGAACTATCAAAGAACTGGCCCAAGGTGCCTTTGGCAACTAAAATAGGCCACCTATGGCCCCTCGTGCCTCATTTTCATTCTCCATAGCACTCTGCCAGCAGAAACGGGGCTGAAAACTGATCTGAAAAATGGGCCAAAAAAGGGCCATACGGCCCATTTTCAGCTGGCAAGGTGCTGCAGGAGGCATCCATTCTGCCCCCCGCTGGTTGCCGCTTCCTCCCATCGGCCCACAGAGGAGAGTGTGTCGGGTATGAAACCGGTTTTCTTCAAGGCCCTGGTTTAGGATATTCTTCTTTGTACTATTTATCTATTATATATTATATATTTACTATTTATTTACGTATTTATCGGTTAAAAATATTAGTTGCAGAAATAAAATTTTGTAAGCTTGTCTTCCTGGCTTCTAAACTTAGAATTACTGACTCAGACTTAATATAAGTCACTAAATGGGTTATATATCCCTTACTCACTCTGTGTCACCAAAATGTATAATACACACAATGTTGAAAATGTAACAAAATGCCATGTCATGTTCCTGTAAGATACTGAAAAATAAAATCTTTAAACCTTTGCTTTATTTTTGGAGTCACATACCAAAGTAAGACAGAAAGCAGAAGACAAACGCTCTAGGGAAAAGCCACACACACATACACACACATGACAGCCATCACCGTCATCTTTCCTCCTTGCAACAGAAAGGAGTTAGGGAGATAAATTATTTGGCAGGGTAAGAAACGAAGGAAAAAGATTCAGCAATTCAGCGCCCAAGCAATTATATCCAAGTAATGGCCTAGCTTCAGAGACATTTTCAGAAATACCCTTGCTTTACAGTAGAGAGATATGCAACCATTTGTCCTCTTTTCCTTTGCTGTCTTTTTTATGATGCCTCATAATGGTTGTGTAATTGTGTGTAAGTGTTCCTGAGGGGGATGAATAAAGGATGGCAAGAGGTGCATGCCATGCCAAGATTATTTATTCCCAGCAGGATCATCCAAAATGTGAAGGTTATCCTAGCCATCAGGAGTTACCTGTATCAAGGGAGCAATGATACCGGAAGATGTATCCTAAGAGGCAGATATTACTTTATTGACAATGGCAAAGGCATTTCATGTTACATGGAGAAAGCAGTGGTAAACTATGCTTGCATTTTAGCAATAGCTATAAGAATAGCACTTAGACTTATAGTGCTTAACAGCTCTCTCTAAGTGGTTTACAGAATCAGCATATTGTTCCCAGCGATCTGAGTCCTCATTTCATTAATCTGGGAAGAATGGAAGGCCAAGTCAACCTTAAGCTGGCAGTGAGCTAAATTAGCCTGCAATATTGCATTCTAACCACTGTGTCACCATGGCTCCTCCCAAGAAAACGATATGGATAGACCTGAGAAAGTCAAAGAAATAGTGCTGGATGAAGGTACCCAAATCAGATGGCCTTCATCATGGTACAGATAAAAAGTTCAGGATTTTTCAGAGTGCTATAGTTGTTTATAATGTTGTTTATGACATGGCTAGATAAGAACTTTTGAAACATTTAGTTGCTGATTTTTCATATAAGAAATCTGAAACTGCAAGGACAAAATTTCAGTGGGAACAAGGAATGTACAGGAAGAAGGATGAACATGGCCAAGATCAACAGTGAAAGTATATAAATCAACAATGCACTGACAGTTTCTATAATCTGCTGTTTGGATAAATATTCTCTCCAATTCCTCATGCAGGTAATTAATAAAAAAAATTGAACAGCAAAAGATGAGTATTCTTTCTGATTGCTCTTTCACTAATATTTTTGAATTAAAGTTTTATAAAACCATCCAACCCGGGGCTGTCAAGCTCAATTTCATTGAGGGCCACATCAGGGGAGCGGAGGGGGGGGCATGGCCAGGGTGTGTGTGGCCAGATCAACATCACTCATGTCAGAGGCACTTGTGGTGGCCTGAATGCTCACGGTCCTCCTGAACTCCATTTTCACTGTCAGAGGGTTGCAGGAGGCCATTGCAGCCTAAAACGGAGCTTGGGAGGGCTGTGCGTGCCACTCCCAAGCTCCGTTTTCACTGGCAGTGGCACCACAGGCTTGTCCTTCACTGTTTCCAGGGCAGCCTCACAGGTCAGATATAAACACCCTGCAGGACGGATCTGACCCCAGGCCTTGAGTTTGATACCCCTGATTTAAGTCCATGTCACACTGCACCAACGGATGGAAAGAGGATGTAAAACGGAGAGAAACACTTGCCCTCCGTGGGTTAACGGATGCATCCGTTCTGTACTTACTGCGTACGTTTTTCATACTCTCTATCCGTCCAGCATCTGTCTACTGAGATTTCATCCGCTCAAAAAGTTTTGAGCTTCACAAAACTTTTTGAGCAGATGAAGTATCCAACGCGTCCGTTCAACATCCGCTACGCATATGGGGAACATCCGTTATACGTCCGTCGTCATCCGTAACACGTCTGCTATATCCGCTAGGCATCCGCTGCGCATCCGTGAAACTCACATCCGCTCCAGTGGAAAACGGACACAGGGAGGAAGTGAAACGGATGTGGAATGGACACGCAGCATTAGTAGCACGGACGTAGAAAGGATGTAAGCGGATGCAGCTCGCATATAAAGCATTTAAACGGAAAAAACATTCGTATAGGGGACGTATCTCAGATATTTAGGATGTCTGCAGGATGTCTAGAGGATGCAGAAGGACACCTAGCGGAAAACCTATATTTCCTACAAAAAGGGGGAGGAAATCACCTGGATCTCACTTTCAGTCCAGCAGCCCTGCTGTGCAGACCTCTTCAGCCTTGATCTTGCTCTTCCACAGCATCCAGTAATCTCCACCATGGATCATCGCACACTCCTTTTGGTAGCCGCCATCATTCAACAACAGTGCGAAGCCCTCTACAGGCTCTTTCACCTGTTCTACGCAAGGAAAAGGAGGCATCCAAGAAGTGTCTGGATCCAAAGATGGACCACGAGAAGAGCCGAGTACGGACTATATGACAAGCTAATGGTGGAGCTGAGGAACGAAGACACTCATGCATTCCAGAACTTCATGAGGATGCCACCAGCCATGTTTGACGAAGTTGTGGAGCTTCTGAGACCCAGGTTGACCAAGGCAAACACAACTTCCGGCCCAGTCTGGACCCTGGGCTGAAGGTGGCACTGACTCTGCGCCACCTGGCCTCAGGGACCACATACAGGAACATGCAGTATGCCTGGAGGGTGCCATACAACACCATCAGCATTGTGGTCAGAGAAGTGGTGCAGGCCATCATCGAAGAATACCTGGAGGAGCTCCTCCAGTGCCCCTCCACTGAAGAAGGCTGGAAGAAAGTTGCAGAACAGTGGTATCAGAAGTGGAACTTCCCCCACACCGTTGGAGCCATAGATGGCAAGCACGTGGCCAGCAAAGCTCCAGCCAACTCAGGGTCCACTTATTTCAACTTCAAGGGCTTCTTCCTCTTCGCCATGGTTGATGCTGACTACAAGTTCATGTACATCGATGCTTCAGGCAACGGGTCAGCTTCAGATGCCCAGGTGTAAAACGCCAGTCACCTCAAGGAGGGGCTGGAACGCAACCTCATCATGGGCTTCCCAGATGCAGACCCCCTGCCCAACGACACACAAGATGTGTCCTACTTCATTGTGGGGGATGACGCCTTCTCCCTCAGAATCTACCTCATGAAGCCCAACACTTCCAGATGCCTCACCCGTGAAGAGAGGATCTTCAATTACAGGCTGTACAGGGCAAGACGGGTGGTGGAGAACGCCTTTGGCATCCTGGCCAACAGGTTCCAGGTACTTCTCACCACAATGCAGCATCGCCCAGAGACCGTGAGGAACATTGTGGAAGCTTGCTGCATCCTGCACAATCTCATGCGCACCCGCTACTCAGTGTTGCAGAACAGGCTTGTGGACCACCAACAAGGCAATGGGGACATGGAGCCTGGTGAATGGAGGCAAGGGCGAAACCTGATAGACACTATGGATGTGCCAGGTCCCAACAGAGCTTCACGTGAAGGGAAGAAGCAGCGCAACCTCCTGAAACACTGGTGCAACTCCCCAGCTGGAGCAGTGGAGTGGCAAGACAGGATGGTAGATGCTTAATGGATTCTTCCTTCAGCCTGTCTCATCACACTGATGAGATTGTGCCATGTATGTTGAGTGGCCCTACAATGAACAGGGCATTTAATAAAGAGTTGTGTTTATGTTGAAATGTGTTGATGAATGATTAAATTGTTATTGATAATAAAGGGCCATAGGTGTGGCACCTGGCAGGGTGGACCATCCAGTCCCACTATGCTTGCACTGGAGGCTTATCTATCCCACAGGTATTACCCATCCCACAGGTATCCCTGCCCATCCCACTGCTATCCTTACCCATCCCACAAGCATGCAAAAGGTTAAACCATTTCTAAAAGTTTCCACCAAGACTTTATTGTCAAAAAGAACTGAACCAAGTGTGTGAAGCAAACATAAACTTTTTTAATAACAAACTGTAAAAGCAAAATGACCCAAGTAAAGTGTCCCAAGCAAAGATAAAGTCATCAGGTAGCAACCCAGTCTCTGGCACTCTTCTCAGTCACTCTGAGGCATGCCCATAGTCTCAGAGGTGAAGGGTCCAGGTGCTGTGGAGGTGGCTGCTGCTGGAGTGCTGGTCTGAGGTGCCATTGGGGTGCCTGGCCCCGAGAGGACAACAGGGGATGGTGTGTGGAGGAAGCTCTCAGAGAGCTGGCTCAGTCCCGTGATGTTGAGAGCCCCTTCCTCCATGAGATGGGGTGTCAGTCCCAAGACCGATGACAGATGTTCTGAGGTGGGCTTGGCTGTGGGGTGGAGGAGGGAGGAGTGTAGTGGGGCTGTCTGGTCTGCAGGTGAGCGAGGTGAGGCATCGGTGGCATCGGTGGCATCGGTGGCACCTGTGGTGTGCGATGTACCAGTGCCTGGACTGGACTGGGAAGGGCTGCCTGTGCTGCTGGAACTCCTGGTAGCCCTAGCCTTGGTCGGTGAGGGCCTGTGGAAAGCCTTGGAAGGGCTGTGACATCACCTGGGGTGGAGGAGCAGGCCTGGACTGGGTCGGAGCAGTTTCAGCTGGGCCTGGAGGGTGGTGCAGAAGACCTGTGATCCTCTCCTTGATCACCTGGTACTGGGATTCAGACATGACCCTGAGGGTCTGGTTCATGGAGGTGAGGAAGGGCTTTCTGTTAGAGGATGGTATGTCGGAGTGTACCAGCTGAGAGAGGAGATCTATGCTGCTTTTGATGGTGTCCCTGATCTCCAGCAGGACAGCGTGGCTCTGCCCCTCTGGTCTGGCTCTCTGCCTGCTTTCTGTGGAGGTGGAGCTGGGTGTGGGTGTGGGTTGGTCTCTGGTGGCAGTGGCCTCTTCTTGCTCCAACTGCGTCAGGGGGTCCTCCATGTGCTCCGCCATGGGGAATGCAGCTGTCGGTGGGGTCTCCGTCGTGGGGCACTCCTCAGATACCTGCCTGGAAACAGGAGCTGACTCTTGGCCAGAAGAGGACTGGCTCTCTGTGGGCTACCTGAGAGAGAGGGTTGACAGAGGGGCTGCTCCTCGGTGGCGGACCTCACCCTCCAAGAAGCTGCAATGGCCATTACGTAGGTCTCCTGGTCAGTGAGCTTGACCGCAGCCTGCCCAGACTTCTTGAGGTGCCATCCTCCCATACCAGGTGTGCATGTGCTTCCACCAGCCGAGGAGGACCTCCGAAGTGTAGCCCAAGCTCTCCGCCTTCTCTCTCCAAGCCGCCTGCTTGTGCTTGGTGTCTTGATAGAGCCTGTGTCCCTTCTGCCAGAGGTACTCGTTCTCCCTCAGCCATTCAAGCACCTCATCCTCATGTTCCTCTTCAATGGAGTATTGCCTCCTCTCCCGTTCACGCGTATGCCTCTTCCTCCCTCTGGCAGGGCCTTCTGGGCCCTCATCAGTAGGGCTTCGAGTTTCTAGGGACTAGTCCACCACACCAGCAGCAGCACCAGCAGCACCACCACCACCACCAGCAGCAGCAGCACCACCAGCACCAGCACCACCAGCAGGACCAGGAGCAGCACCAGCAGTGTAAGCACCAACAGAAGCACCAGCAGGACCAGCAGCAGCACCAGCAGAGTAAGCACCAGCAGAAGCACCAGCACCAGAAGCAGCACCAGGAGCAGCACCAGCAGTGTAAGCACCAGCAGAAGCACCAGCACCAGGAGCAGCATCAGCAGAAGCACCAGCAGAAGCAGAGTCAGCGCCAGGGGGTGGGATGGTGGCCCTGTCCTTCTTGCCAGGGCTGGGAGGAGTAGACACAGGCTTCCTCTTCTTCCCCATGGTTGTTGGCTGAAGATATGTCTGCAGCAGGTCTTTCCTCTGAATGGTGACCTGCTTGCGAGCTGCTTCCTTTTATATCTGCGGGGCTGACGCAATGCATCCTCCCTGCATGTGCAGTGAACGCTTTGCATCCACTAGGCATCCGCTAGGCATCCGCTCTGCATCCACGTCATCCTCAAGGCATCCACTCTGCATCTGTTCTTTCCGCTGCGCGTCTGCTTCGCTGTGCTCCCCCGGAAGCCCTGCAGATGTGTCATCCACTTCCATCCGCTTCCATCCGCTTCCATCCGCTTCCATCTGCTTCTATCCGCTAGGCTTCCGTTGAGCATCTGCTTAACATCCTCGCTACATCCTCCCCCCGTCCGTTCCTTTCCGTTGTTGTCCGCTCTGTTTATGCAAAAATTTGGGGCACTTTTGAGAGCGGATAACAACGGATGGAACATTTTCTCGTCCGCTGTGTCCTTTTTACATACGTTTTGCATCCGTCGGCCGATGTGACCTGGCCTTTAATTTTTACAGAATATTACTCAAAATGAAGAATATTCTGCTTTATTTAAAAACTGAATTCTTCTTTTGGCTTCCATGTAGAGTACATGTTCTATTTTTCCTTTACTGTTTTCCTTCTCTCTTCTATATCTATCTTATAAATAAATATAAGATTTATTTATTTGTAAAACATGCTTGAAATATAGGCCTGTAACTTTTCCACATTGTGGGGTAATTTAAAAGTATTAAATAATAAATTTGCCTCCTGCAAAACCTATGAAGTGACTAAATAAATAAAATAGCACATCTATTATCCTAAAATTCTAGAAATTATGAAATATTTTAAGTATCCAATGTGCTACCCATATTGTGTCCATCTATACAATTTGATTTCCTTTGTTTATCATTGAACAGCCTGCATCCAATTCACTTTGCATTCAGCATCTTTCCCCATATTGCCATAGTCACAGTTGGTTTATGCAACCAAGATATTTCTGTGACATGGCCACTAATGTTGTGGAGTGAACACTTGCTTCGCCATGTCAAAGATCCCATTTGTTGCAGGCATTCTATAAACCTTCCCAGGCATTTAGATTTGAGATCAGGCTGACACCTTTGAGAACTACAGCTAGTCTAATACCCAGTGTTGGATTACATGAGTCTGACACATTTGGTTTACAGTAATAGAAGAATGAAATGCTGTGGAAGTATCCAGGAAAAGGACTTTAATGACAATTGTTTTCTGAGACCAGAACATTTTTAATTTGGGAATTAAAATTTCAAAGTGTTCATTACTTCTAAAATAAATAAATATTATTATCCCCTGAAGGCCCTTTGGTTAGAACCAGTGGGACTTATATGCAAAGAGCTTGTGGACAAAGGAAGCAGTTCACTATTTCAACCCATGGAGATGGTTCCATTTACAAAGACTTCATTTTGCCAGCTGGATTATAAATTGTTGCAAAGAAGCAATGGAATTTCCACATGCTGCCTGGGTTTCCTTATGGAAAATATGTTTTGTGCGTTGTGTGGTCTATTACTGTCCCATTACTGTCACTGAGAATTATGTGTGCATGTCATACAGCCAGGAAAGCTTCATTCTCAGAAAATCTGTTTCCATACAAATATAATCTTCATTCATTCTGAAGGTGCAATGAAGTGCAACTAAGCAAGACCACACCAGAAGAATATTGAAGGTCTGGAAAATAATTTTCTTCCTAAGTGAAGAAGTTATAATATATAGGATGGACTCATACTTCACTGATCAAATGCAATATATTTGTTTGTTTGTTTAAAGGATTGTCTGGAATTAGGATGGTTACTTAACTGTAACCTTGGATCCAGTCCCTTTTGCTGTAGCTTATAGACATTACCAAGAAGATTGTGATAACAACGCAATATTGACCAATAGTTGACATAACTTGCCAAAGATAACAGTCAGTCAGCTTTCTAAACAACTTTAAATAACCAGGACAAAGCTATTCAAAATGCCTTGCAAATAAGGAAGACTTCAGAATACAATGGATGATTATCAGCCAGGAAACAAAACTGATTTATTAAAGAGATCAAGCATTAAGCTTAATCAGGCCCACATGAGAAATACATATTGTAGATGTAAAATGCTACAGAAAGACTTCAAGTATCACATACATTGAGATTAATTATGCTTATTGGAACAACTATCCTAAAATTCAGAAGCTATACAGGGGCTGATTATCTTTTCACTCAAAGATACTTGCTGGTCTGTCCTCATGATTCTGCATTCATTTCATCATTAGCTCACATCATGGGTAGCCTGGGTTATTTTTTTTGCTATTGCAATTCATTTTTTTTCGTCTTGTCCTAAAATGTCTTATTGCAGTGGACATCTGTGCCTCTCCAGTCACTCTGTGTAGCCCTCCATGGCTATTTTGGCTTGGTTTGCAGAAGAGATTGTATAGTGGAAGCCAAGGAATGCACACCAAACAGATGGTCAATGCACACCAAAGCCAGATAAGCTCTTGGGTTTCAGAAACAAATAAAGGAACCCCTCCCCTCCATGACATGCTTTGACACATTTTACCTACAGGGAGAAAGGAGAACTGGAATTAAAGAACTAGGAGAGATGGGATTGACTCCAAAGAGGGTGTGTAGTTTCCCAAAGCAACTTTTGGAGGGGGAGTGTCTCTTTATAGGGATATTGTTTCCCTCTTCAGCCAAATTCTTCTTTAGCCTAGAAGAACTAAGCTATTCTAAGAGATCCATCATACCTTGTGGAATCTACCTATACCATCCTTCCCTTAAGCAAGGTTAAGAGGAAGGAGTCCCCAGTGGACGATTATGCCTAAAAGGAATGAACCATTTCATAGACTATAGCTTTTATACAAATGGGGAAGGCCATATACAATTTTGACATCAAATCCTTCGTACATATACTCTCATATTCTTACCTTTTCTCCCATCCCCATTTCACATTAGGGGGAATATTTAACACTAGGAGAAACAAGCCAGAGGAATTCATTGATCATTTTTATTAGCATGTTTATTAGCATCTGTAAAAACAGCACTGCTCTCATTACTGAAGCAGAATAGAATTTGGCAATGAAGCTAGTATAAAATATACCAGAACTGGAGTGTTTTTCCCCTATCTGAAGGATTAGAGGAAAGCATTCTCATACCATTTATCAGAGATCTCATGTGAATGAGCCTCCAGTGACAGGACATAAGGACTATAAGCCAAAGCTTAAGAGATGTCCAAGCCTCCATTATCATACTATAGTATAGAAGTACAAACTTAGGAAAGAGATTCCTGTTGATATCTTTCTATAGTTAGACACAAGAAGGTCAAGAACAATACATATACCTTGATCTAGCTTCTACCATTACAGAATTATGGAGCTGAAGCAGACTGCTGTGATGAAGCAGTTAAAGTATTATATAGAGACTAGGGTGATTTTGAGGTCAATTCAGGGTCAGCCATGGAAATTCTTTGGATGGCTTTGGGCCAGTTGTTCTCTGTAACCAAAATTTTCTCACAAAGATGTTGTGTTAGAAAAGGGGAGGAAGGAGAACTCGGCATGAGACCTGGACTCCTGAATGAAAGATGGGATGCAAATCAAATTAACAAATAGAAATAAATGTTCAATATGCTCATGAAACACTGACATTGATTAATTAAAACCAGAAAATCCAACCCAAAAGTTACTTGGTTCTGCATGAAGAAAATGGAATCTTGAGAGAAAAGGGCATATGTACAGTAAACAGTATGGCATGGCAGTTAGAAAACTGAGCTATGCTGAGGACACCTGGTATACTTAATCTAAACTACCTAAAACATATTTGAAAGATGAACTGTGGGGTATGTCAAAGGTAAACAAAGAGATGGGATTTATACATAAGTAAACATTGCCAAATACCAATCCAGCTGTCAATGGGATTCTAGCCAAAAGGATTCATTAAGAAAAAAGGAGTTATCAAGATTCCAACATTTGCAAAAGTACTAAATACATTCTAATATTAGGCCTGTCCCAAATTCTTCACAATAAGCCAAACATCTCCCAAAATTGAAGGCAGATGAAATTCTTAGAAAAGTTGCAAAGAAGTTAGCTTTTTTTAAAAAAAATAGAAATCTCTCATTTTTAAAAATGCCCCAGACTGCCAATCATGTTTCCTGAGCCAAATAAAAATGGTAAAGGTTTTAATTTATTTTCTTCACAATATAAATATGTTTAGACAATATATTATGTTTCTCCATAGGCAGCTATTCAAGACCAAGGATTATAGGATTCCTCAACATTATACTTCAAGAAAGAAGATATCAGAATTTTTCATGCTTTGGGACTAGATTTCCACAACAATGGAAATGAGAAAAGTCTAAAAGAGGGAATGAAATGATTTGGCTATATGCAGACCAAGAGGATATGTGACTCTTAAATCTTCCCAGGAACTTCACCAAGCCATTGATTTGGACAACCTTAATTCTGTTACACTAGCTGCAGTAGATGTTCTTCCTGATCCCAATTGATATCTTAAATGGCAAAAATAAAGACAAATAATGCTTTCTTTTTATTTCTGCTAAAAGTTCTATTACCAATAAGGTGTTAGATTCATTGTCGAGTTTCAGCTGCGCCCATCCATTATTTTTTTTCCCCCAGGTTAAAAAGCCACATTTATTTTAGAGGTGGGGTGAGGTTCCAAACATTTACTCACCATTGCTACCTCACCTTTTTTTCTGCACCTTTCCTAATTCTGTTGAGTTTTAGAGATGGAACAGCCTGTAGAATCATCACTATGTTATATTTCATGCATGTAGGTATGGAAACATGAAAATTGTTTCAATTCTTTTCTTAATAATCCCTAGCATGAAATTTACATTTTTCACAGCTGTCACACATGGGTCTTGACATACAATCCTTACCTTCATCATGATTGAAATATGCCTGAGAGTGGAGACTTTGGGCTCCTATTTTCCTGATTTCCCCCTTTTTAACATCTTTTCTTCCCAGTCACTGCAAAATAAAGCAGTTGGTTTTGTTTTTGCTTTTTATTTTTTACCCTGTGCTAAGGAGAAAAAATATATTCTGAGCACTGAGAGAGCATTTAATGACAGGGAAGTAAAGTTCAAGCTAAGTGTATATGCCAGCAAAAACTCCTTGATATGGAATCTTTTTTGCTTGCTTATTTAGCATAGCATCAAGTTTGTCCCAGAAAACTAAGGCCTCTCAAAGTTATTCTATCATGATGGAAAAATACAGGTAATCATTGCAAAAAAGATGTGTTTTCTTTCAGAGATACTCCCCAGGGAGCTCATGCAGATGTTGCTAAAAAGTATTGTTCTCTTGAATATCGTTAGCTCAGCAAGAGCCCAGCTTTTGTTTATGAATGAGTGAAAAAGGCTAATTTAAAAATCTGATCTCCAATCATGTGCCCTGTATTAGCTGGAGCATTGCTTTAAAAGGTTTTCATAGTTCAGATCCTTTCTTAAAAGCCATTATAGCAGGGCGGGGTGAACAGGGAGAAAAGCAGAGCCCATGAAAGAAACTCTTCTCAGTTGGAACACTATGCCTTAGTTCTTCGTGAAGGAGGAGGCCCCATTCATGGCTTTCTAGAAGGTTTCTTTCCCCCCTTCCAGCCTGAGGTTTGAAGTAAGCAAGAGACCTGCTTTCTACCACAACTGCCATCCAAGATGGACCTTTGCTTGGAAGAAAGAGTGAGGGGAGCTTATTCAATTCCTCTGAAGCATTTCTTGAGTGCAGGCATTGTAGAGGAGTGAAATCATACCTTCAACCATTGGGGCATACTCATTTCAAGGCTGATTTCCTATCTCAACCAGGATCTGAGAGTGCCTGGTCTATGCTGGAGGGATTCAGCACAGGCACAAGCCCAACATGAGTTTTGTTGTTGTTTGCAGCAGGCAATTTTCAACACTAGTTTTTTTTTAAGGGGTGTATGTATGTTTGTTTGTGCGTGCATGTATGTTTCAGACCGTTTCTGTTCTTCTACCACCAAAAATTCCTCTTGCAGCAAAATCTGTTCAGCAAATCCCATTCAGCCAGTTTTTCAGTATTTTATGTTCTGGAGGACAGCCCAGTTTTTTATTTCCTCCATACAATCCTGAAACAAAACTGTTGTTGCATCTTGGGGGAAAGCAGGCCTACTGATTATTTTCTTTTTGCAATAGTTTAAAGAAGAAAAAACTTCTGATAAACCTAACAAATAAATTATTTTCAGTACAGTAAAGGTTTTATACACTCTCTTCCTTCTTTCTTCACTTAAGTCTTGTCCTTTCTTCAGAGGAGAAAACTGGAGGAAAATTATGAATAAAGTTCTTTATGCTCATGAAAGAATACAGGTCACATTTAAAGTGTTGCCTGCCATAAAGTTATTTGGAGGTCTTATTCCTACATATTCTCTATTGATACTCAGTTTTACCTCAGAGTTTTGCAGAATTTTACATGCATACACGTATTCTCATTTTTTTTTTTACCTCTGGCAGTCAGTGTTCATCCAGGATACAACATGGAAGCTTTATTTCTCTTGCTACTGGATGACTTTTGGACACACCAGGAATGGGGGAAATGCAAACTTCCTGAACTTCTACAACTTGGTGTTATCTTCAAGGGATTGGAGTCAGGGGCACTGCTGTGGTTCTTCTCCTTTGAAAAGAGCATAGGAGCAGCTGCCAGAAGAACAGGTAGCAAGTTAGGAAGGAGGGCACTGATTGGCACAATTACAGCTTGAGTACCAATTGTGACTTTGCCTGAATTGCACACAATCACTCATGCCTAGTGACATCCTGTTTTAACTATTATAATATGCTGTATATTGGGCAGCCATTGAAGAACACTGGGAAGCCAAAAATGGTCTAGAATGCAGGACCCCTGACAGTTATGGGTTTATGGGTTTACTTAATTATTTAGTTAACCAATATATATAAAACTGCCCATTTCAACAAATGACTCTGGACTGCAAACAGTAACACAGTAGTTCCCTCTGCTTTGGATGTTACTAGATGATTGTTGTCATTTTTATTTTTATTTTATTCATTAAATTTATATGCTATCCATCTCACTGTCAAGTGAATTTGGGTGGCTTACAACAATATAATTGTTAAGGCTCTATATAAGCCTGGGAGCTGAAGGACTACCTTCTTTTGTATTTATCTAACTTTCCAACCAGTTCTAGTAGGACAAACTTCAGGTGCCATACATATATACAAGATTATCACTTGACAGAAGCAGACATTCTTAGTGCTCAATTTCCATTCTTTGGACTCCTTCCCTATAGCAGTTCAATTAGCCTCATCATACCTAGGAAAATTTCAAAGACCAATCAATTCTGTCTTGCATGGAAAGAGGATATTCTGTGAGACTTGGTGGTGCAGTGGTTAGAATGCAGTACTGCAGGCTACTTTTGCTGACTGCCAGCTACCAGAGTTTCACTGGCTCAAGGTTGATTCAGCATCCCATCCTTCCAAGGTTGGTAAAATGACTCAGATTGTTGGGGGCAATATGCTGACTCTGTAAATCACTCAGGCTGTAAAGCACTGTGAAGCGGTATAGAAATCCTAAGTGCTATTTCTATTTTAAAATGGGGTTGTGGGCACCTGGCTTTTATATCTTAGTTTTTATTTGATTTTTTACAATGTTTCTATGAATCCAAATAGGATTATTTCAATCCAAATATTTGGACTGAATAGGAATAAAAGCAAAACATGTGTACAAGTAGATATATGTTTGTTAAAAACTGTTTTAAAAGGAGACAATAACTCAGCTCCTTGCTATCAATAAAAATTAATGTTTAGTCATGATGATTCCTTTATCATCTTTACTTTAGCCAGTGGAAATTCCCCAAGGGTGAATTAGTTTCTCCTTTAGTTGGAGAAGGTAAAGAGTACCTTATAATCATGTGGGAAATATTTATTATTTCTGTGTTTTGAATTGAAAAGCATAGAAACCGAGGAACACAGAGTTTACTGTTTCCTTTATGGCTATTGAAGAATTTGCATTGCTCATCCTTTAAGCCCATGTCACACTGAACCAACGGATGCAAAGAGGATGTAAAACGGACAAAAAAGCTTGCCATCCGTTGGAAAACGCGATGTACTCACTGCCTCCGTTTTGCTTCCTCTCTATCCGTCCAGCATCCGTTTATTGATGTTTCATCTGCTCCGAAAGTTTTGAGCTGCCCAAAACTTTTGCGCGGAAAATGTATCCAATTCGTCTGTTCTGCATCCGCTTCGCATCCGCTTCACATCCATTACGCATCCGTTACGCATCCGCTATATCCGCTAGGCATCCGCTGCGCATCCGCGCAACTCCATCTGCTCCAGCGGTAAATGGACGCAGGGAGGAAGCGGAACGGACGCAGAACGGATGCAGAACAGATGCCTAGCGGATGCAGCACAGAAACAAAGCGTTTAAAACAGAAAAAACGTTCGCAGAGGGGACCTATCTCAGATATTAAGGATGTCTAGAGGATGCCTAGAGGATGCCTAGAGGATGCCTAGAGGATGCCTAGCGGAAAACCTATATTTCCTATAAAAAGGGGGAGCAACTCATATGGATCTCACTTTCAGAACAGCAGCCCAGTGGTGCACACCTCTGCAGCCTTCATCTGGCTCTTCCTCTTCCACAGCATCCAGTCATGTCCACCGTGGATTGTAACAAAGTCCTTTCAGCAGTCACCATCCTTCTGCAACAGTGCGAAGCCATCTGCAGGCTCTGTGAACACTACTGCGAGAAGAAAAAGAGGCAGCCAAAAAGAGTCTGGGTCCGAAGATGGTTCGCTAGAAGAGCAGGGGACGGACTGTACAACAAGCTGATGGTGGAGCTCAGGAACGAAGACACTCGGGCGTTCCAGAACTTCATGAGGATGTCTCCAGCATGTTTGACGAAGTTGTGTAGTGGCTGACACCCAGGTTGACCAAGGTAAACACCAGCTTCCGGCCCAGCCTGAAACCTGGGCTCAAGGTGGCACTCACTCTGCGCCACCTGGCCTCAGGGACCACCTACAGGAGCATGCAGTACGGCTGGAGGGTGCCATCCAACACCATCAGCATTGTGGTCAGAGAAGAGGTGCAGGCCATCATCAAAGAATACAAGGAGGAGCTCCTCCAGTACCCCTCCACTGAAGAAGGATGGAAGAAACTTGCAGAGCAGTGGTATCAGAAGTGGAACTTCCCACACACCATTAGAGGCATAGATGGCAAGCACGTGGCCTGCAAATCTCCATCCAAGTCAGGGTCCACTTATTTCAACTCCAAGGGCTTCTTCAGCATCATCCTCTTCGCCATGGTCGATGCTGACTACAAGTTCATGTACATCGATGCTTCAGGCAACGGCTCATCTTCAGATGCCCAGGTATACAACGCCAGTCACCTCAAGGAGGAGCTGGAAGGCAACCTCATGGTGGGCTTTCCAGATCCAGAACCCCTGCCCAACGACACACAAGATGTGCCCTACTTCATCGAGGGGGATGACACCTTCTCCCTCACAACCTACCTCATGAAGACCTACACCTCCAGACTGCTCACCCGTGAAGAGAGGATCTTCAACTACAGGCTGTCCAGGGCAAGGCGGGTGGTGGAGAACGCCTTTGGCATCCTGGCCAACAGGTTCCAGGTACTTCTCACCACCATGCAGCATTGCCCAGAGACCATGAGGAGGATCATGGAAGCTTGCTGCATCCTGCACAATCTCATGCGCACCCGCTACCCAGTCTTGCAGAACAGGCTTCTGGACCTCCAACAAGGCAATGGGGACATGGAGCCTGGGGAATGGAGGCAAGGGCGAAACCTGATCGACACTGAGGATGTGCAAGGCCCCAACAGAGCCTCACGTGAAGTGAAGAAGCAGCGCATCCGCCTGAGACACTGGTGCAACTCCCCAGCTGGAGCAGTGGCAGGATGGTAGATGCTTAATGGATACTTCCTTCAGCCTGTCTCATCACACGGATGAGATTGGGCCATGTATGTTTGGTTGGCCTACAATGAACAGGGAGTTTAATAAAGAGTTGTGTTTATCTTGACATGTGTGGATAAATATTGCATTATTATTGATAATAAAGGGCCATAGGTGTGGCACCTGGGAGGGTGGACCATCCAGTCCCACTATGCTTGCACTGGAGGTTTATCTATCCCACTGCTATCCTAACCCATCCCTCAGCTATTACCCATTCCACCGGTATCCTAACCCATTCCAAAGCTATCCTTACCCATCCCACAAGCATGCAAAGGCTTAAGCCATTTCTAAAAGTTTCCACCAAGACTTTGTTAAAAAAAAGAAATGAAGCAAGTATGTGAATCATAAATAGACTTTATTAACAACAAGCTATGAAACAAAAATGAGTCTCTGGCACTCCTCTTGGTCGCTCAGTCTCAGGGGTGAAGGGTCCAGGTGCTGTGGAGGTGGCTGGTACTGGAGTGCTTTTCATCAGCTCCTCCAGAAGCAGAAGCAGCAGAAGCCCTAGCCCCAGAAGAGCGAGCCCGTGCTCCAGAAGCCCCAGCAGAACCAGAGTGAGGGCCAGGGGGTGGGATGGTAGCCCTGTCCCTCTTGCAAGGGCTGGCAGCAGATGGCTGAGGCTTGCTGTGCTTCCACATAGTTGTGGGGTTGCTGGCTGGCAGGGAGGCTGGCAGGAACCAAGGCTGGCAGCAAGGCTGGCTGGGAGGCTGGCACCAAGGCTGGCAGGAAGGTTGGCAGGGAGGCAGGCACTAAGGCTGGCAGGCAGGCAGGCACCAAGGCTGGCACCAAGGCAGGCACCAAGGCTGGCAGGAAGGCAGGCACCAAGGCTGGCAGGAAGGCTGGCAGGCAGGCAGGCACCAAGGCTGCCAGGCAGACATGAACCAAGGCTGGCAGGAAGGCAGGCAGCAAGGCAGGCTGGCAGCAAGGCTGGCAGCAAGGCTTGCAGGCAGACATGCAGGCAGGGCAGGCAAGGCAGCCAATCCGTCCGGCAGCAGGTCTTTCCTCTGAATGGCGACCTGCTTCTGAGCTGTTTCCGTTATATCCGCGGGGCTGACGCAATGCATCCTCCCCGCATGTGCAATTAATGCCAGGCATCCATTAGGCTTCCGCTGTGCATCCGCTGTGCATCCGCTGTGTATCCGCTGTATCCATTCTGCGTCTGCTTTGCTGAGGTCCCCCGGAAGCCCAGTGGACGTGCCATCTGCTCCCATCCGCTTCCATCTGCTGGACTTCCATTGTGCATCCGCTTTGCATCCACCCTGCGTCCTCCCCGCGTCCGTGTTATCCGTTCCGGTTATGCAAATTTTTGCCCCTTTTGAGAGCAGATAACAACGGAAGGAACATTTTGCTCATCCGTTCTGTCCTTTTTGCATCTGTTGGGCAGTGTGACATGGGCTTTATATAGGATAGGAATAGGGTGGGTTGATTTTTGTTATTATTTTGTTTTTTGGTGACAGAAATAAAAAGAGGAACTACAAATCAATTGTCAACCCATGCTATTGTAGACAATGCTTAAGGCTAAATCACATAAAACACAGGGGGCCATTTGGATTCTGTTGCATCATTTTTATTTTCTTATATGTACCCATTTCATGTATTATAATTATGTATATTACAGATACAGATACAGATAATCAGAGTTGGAAGGGACCTCGCAGGTCATCTAGTCCAACCCCCCACCCAAGCAGGAGATCCTACACCATTTCTGACAAATGGCAGTCTAATTTCTTCTTGAAAGTCTCAAGTGAGGCGTCCCACAACTTCTGAAGGCAACTTCTGTTCCATTGATTGATTGTTCTCACTGTCAGAAAGTGTCTCCTTGTTTCCAGGTTAAATCTCTCCTTGTTCAGTTTCCATTCATTATTTTTTATTCCTGACTTTAAAAATTGGGCAGTTGGGAAGCTAAGACTTCAATCTGCAAAGAATTTATTCTATTTTTCTTAATACAAGTAGTAACTAAAGGCCCTGTCACACTGGCCGACGGATGCAATACATGAGTAAAAAGGACACAGCGGACGAGAAAAATATTCCATCCGTTGTTATCCGCTCTCAAAAGGGGCAAAAATTTGCATAACCAGAGTGGATAACACGGAAAGGAACGGACGGGGGAGGACGTAGGGCAGATGGAAAGCGGATGCAGAACGGAAGCCTAGCGGGTGGAAGCGGATGGGAGCGGATGGCACATCCGCAAGGCTTCCGGGGGACCGCAGCAAAGTGGACGTGGAACGGAAAGAGCGGATGCAGAGCGGACGAGCGGATGAAGTGGATGCAGAGCAGAAGCCTAGCGGATGAAGTGGATGCGGAACGGAAGCCTAGCGGAAGCCTAGCAGAAGCCTAGCGGATGCCTAGCGTTCAATGCGCATGCGGGGAGGATGCATTGCATCAGCCCCGGGGATATAAAGGGAAGCAGCTCCCAAGCGGGTCACCATTCAGAGGAAAGACCTGCTTCCAGACACATCGAGTGCCTTGCCAGCCTTCCCTACATGCCTGCCTGCCAGCCTCCCTGCCAGCCTGCCTGCCAGCCTTGGTGCCTGCCTGCCAGCCTTGCTGCCAGCCTACCTGCCAGCTTACCTGCCAGCCTTGGTGCCTGCCTTCCTGCCAGCCTTCCTGCCAGCCTGCCTGCCTGCCTGCCTGCCAGCCTTGCTGCCAGCCAGCAACCCCACAACCATGGGGAAGAAGAGAAAGCCTCAGCCATCTGCTGCCAGCCCTGGCAAGAGGGACAGGGCCACCCTCCCACCTCCTGGCCCTCACTCTGCTTCTGCTGGGGCTTCTGCAGCATGGGCTTACTCTTCTGGGGCTGGGGCTTCTGCTGCTTCTGCTTCTGGAGGAGCTGATGATGCTGCTTCTGGCGGTGGTGCTTCTGCTCGTGCTTACTCTGCTGATGCTGCTTCTGGCGGTGGTGCTTCTGCTGGTGCTTACTCTGCTGAAGCTGCTCCTGGTGCTGGGGCTTCTGCTGATGCTGCTTCTGGAGGAGCTGATGATGCTGCTTCTGGCGGTGGTGCTTCTTCCTGGTGCTGCTTCTGGCTGTGGTGCTTACTCTGCTGTAGCTGCTCCTTGTCCTGCTAGTCCTGCTGGTCCTGCTCGTCCTGCTCGTGCTCCTGGTCTTGCTCATCCTGCTGGTCCTGCTCATGCTCCTGGTCTTGCTCATCCTGCTGGTCCTGCTGGCGCTGCTGGTGCTTACTCTGCTGCTGCTGATCCTGGTCCTGCTGGTGCTGGTGCTGCTGCTGCTGATGATCCTGCTGGTGCTGCTGCTGCTGCTGCTGCTGGTGGTGTAGAGGAGCAGTCCCTAAAACCTGGAAGCCCCTCTGATGAGGGCCCATCTGGTCCTGCCAAAGGGAGGAAGAGGCATATGCAAGAACGGGAGAGGAGGCAATACTCCATTGAGGAGGAACACGAGGATGAGGTGCTGGAGTGGCTGAGAGAGAAAGAGTATCTATGTCGGAAGGGACACAAGCTCTACAGGGACACCAAAAGGAAGCAGGCTTCTTGGAGACAGAAGGCGGAGAGTCTGGGCGACACATCGGAAGTGCTCCTCGGCTGGTGGAAACATATGCACACCTGGTACGGGAATCTGCACCTCAAGAAATCTGGCCAGGCCACGGTCAAGCTGACAGACAGTGTGATGGCCAGGTGCAGCTTCCTGGAGGGTGAGATCTGCTACCGAGGAGCAGCCCCTCTCACAACCCTCTCTCTCCGGTAGCCTGCTGAGAGCCAGTCCTCTTCCGGCCGAGAGTCAGCTCCTGTCTCCAGGCAGGTGTCTGTGGAGCGTCCCACGGCGGAGAACCCGTGGACAGCTGTTTTAACCATGGCAGAGCACGTGAAGGACTCCCTGGTGCAGTGGGAGAAAGGAGACGGCACTTCCACCACAGTCCTACCTGCATCCACCCCCAGCTCCACCTCCACAGAAAGGCAGAGAACCAGACAGGAGGGGCAGAGCCACACTGTCCTGCTGTAGATCAGGGACACCATCCGGAGCAGCATAGATCTCCTCTCTCAGCTGGTCCACACCGACTCCTCATCCTCCAACCGCAAGCCCTTCCTCACCTATGTCAACCAGACCCTAAAGGACATGGTGGAACCCCAGTACCAGGTGGTGAAGGACCGGATCACCGAGCTGCTTCACAATCCTCCAGACCAAGATGAAACTGTTCCCACCCAGTCCAGGTCTGCTCCTCCACCCCAGGTGATGTCCCTCCCATTCCAAGGCTTTCCACAGGCCCTCACCTACCAGGGCTACGGCTACCAGGAGGTCAAGCAGCACAGGTAGCAGCCCTTCCCAGTCCAGGCACAGGCTCATCAGACGCCATCATTGCCACCGGTTCCACTGATGCCACCGATGCCACCCACGCCAATGATGCCACCCACGCCAATGATGCCACCAATGCCACTGATGCCACCCACGTCACCGATGCCACGAACGCCAGTCCTCACCCAGCTGCAGACCAGACAGCCCCACTACACTGCTCCTTCCTACACCCCACAGCCAAGCCCGGCTTCAGTACATCTGTCATTGGTATTGGGGCTGACACCCCATGGCATGGAAGAAGGAGCTCTCAACATCACGGGGCTGAGTCAGCTGTCTGAGAGCTTCCTCAACACACCGTCACCTGTTGTCCTTTCTGGGCCAGGCACCCCAGTGGGGCTTCAGACCAGCACTCCAGCAGCAGCCACCTCCACAGCACCTGGACCCTTCACCCCTGAGACTGGGCACACCTCCGAGTGACCGATAAGAGTGCCAGAGACTGGGTACTACTTGTAGACTTTATTTGGACACTTGACTTGGGTCATTTTTCTACAGCTTGTTATTAATAAAGATTGTCTTTGCTTCACACACTTGCCTCATTTATTTTGTTAAATAAAGTCTTGGTGGAAACTTTTAGAAATGGTTTAAGCCTTTGCATGCTTGTGGGATGGGTAAGGATAGCAGTGGGGTGTGCAGGGATACCTGTGGGATGGGTAATACCTGTGGGATAGATAAACCTCCAGTGCAAGCATAGTGGGACTGTATGGTCCACCCTCCCAGGTGCCACACCTATGTCCCTTTATTATCAATAATAATGTAATCACTGATCCACACATGTCAACATAAACACAACTCTTTATTAAATGCCCTGTTCATTGTAGGCCCACCCAACATATATGGCCCAATCTCATCCGTGTGATGAGACAGGCTGAAGGAAGCAATCATTAATCATCTACCATCCTGTCTTGCCACTCCACTGCTCCAGCTGGGGAGTTGCACCAGTGTTTCAGGAGGTTGCGCTGCTTCTTCCCTTCACGTGAGGCTCTGTTGGGGCCTTGCACATCCTCAGTGTCTATCAGGCTTTGCCCTTGCCTCCATTCCCCAGGCTCCATGTCCCCATTGCCTTGTTGGAGGTCCACGAGCCTGTTCTGCAAGACTGGGTAGCGGGTGCTCATGAGATTGTGCAGGATGCAGCAAGCTTCCATGATCCTCCTCACGGTCTCTGGGCGATGCTGCATGGTGGTGAGAGGTACCTGGATCCTGTTGGCCAGGATGCCAAAGGCGTTCTCCACCACCTGCCTTGCCCTGGACAGCCTGTAATTGAAGATCATCTCTTCACGGGTGAGGCATCTGGAGGTGTAGGGCTTCATGAGGTAGGTTGTGAGGGAGAAGGCGTCATCCCCCACGATGAAGTAGGGTACATCTTGCGTGTCGTTTGGCAGGGGTTCTGGATCTGGGAAGCCCATGATGAGGTTGCGTTCCAGCCCCTCCTCAAGATGACTGGCGTTGTATACCTGGGCATCTGAAGCTGACCCAATGCCTAAAGCATCGATGTACATGAACTTGTAGTCAGCATTGACCATGGCGAAGAGGACGATGCTGAAGAAGCCCTTGTAGTTGAAATAAGTGGACCCTGAGTGGCTGGCGCTTTGCAGGCCACGTGCTTGCCATCTATGGCTCCAATGGTGTGTGGGAAGTTCCACCTCTGATACCACTGCTCTGCAACTTTCTTCCATCCTTCTTTAGTGGAGGGGCACTGGAAGAGCTCCTCCATGTATTCTTCAAGGATGGCCTGCACCATTTCTCTGACCACAATGCTGATGGTGTTGTGTGGCACCCTCCAGCCGTACTGCATGCTTCTTTAGGTGGTCCCTGAGGCCAGGTGGCGCAGAGTCAGTGCCACCTTGAGCCCAGGTTCCAGGCTGGGCCAGAAGTTGGTGCTCTGCTTGGTCAACCTGTGTGTCAGCCGCTGCACAACTTCGTCAAACATGGCTGGAGGCATCCTCATGAAGTTTTGGAATGCACGAGGGTCTTCGTTCCTCAGCTCCACCATCAGCTTGTTGTACAGTCTGTACTCTGCTCCTTTCCTGATCCATCTTTAGACGCAGACACTTCTTGGATGCCTCCTTTTCTTCCCGTAGAACTGTTGAAAGAGCCTGTAGAGGGCTTCGCACTGTTACAGAACGATGGTGGCTACCAAAAGGACTGTGTTACGATCCAAGGTGGACATGACTGGATGCTGTGGAAGAGCAAGAGCCAGATGAAGCTGCAGAGGTCTGCACAGCTGGGCTGCTGGTCTGAAAGTGAGATCCAGGTGAGTTGCTCCCCCATTTTATAGGCAATATAGGTTTTCCCCTATGTGTCCTTTTGCATCCTCTAGGCATCCTCTAGACATCCTTAATATCCGAGATAGGTCCCCTCTGCGAACGTTTTTTCCATTTTAAATGCTTTCTTTGCGAGCTGCATCTGCTTTCATCCTTTCTCCGTCCGCATTACTAACGCTGCGCGTCCGTTCCACGTCTGTTCCGCTTCCTCCCTGTGTCTGTTTACTGCTGGAGTGGATTTGAGTTGCGTGGATGTGCAGCGGATGCCTAGTGGATGTAGCGGACACGTAACGGATGCCGACGGATGCAGAATGGATGTCCCCCGTATGCCTAGTGGATGCAGAATGGATGCGTTGGATACATTTTCCGCTCAGAAAGTTTTGAGCAGCTCAAAACTTTTTGAGCAGATGAAATGTCAATAGACTGATGCTGGACAGATAGAGAGGAAGCAAAACGGAGGTAGTGAGTACAGAATGGAAGCCTTGCGTTGACCAATGGATGGCAAGTGTTTTTCTCCATTTTACATCCTCTTTCCATCCGTTGGTGCAGTTTGACAGGGGCTTTAGTTGCTGTGGGTATTATTAACATTATGGAGATTTCTGGGTTTTTTGATGAGGCACATATACAGTAGCGAATGAGGGGTTTGTACTAGAAAATAGCATGAGGAAACAAATTATGCGCTCTGCCAGAGGCGGGGGTGTGGGCCCAACAGCAGAGTTGTGGAGAGAAAACAGTTCGGTCTTCAGTCTTTGCTGCTCATTGCTGCTACTGGCTCGGCAGAACTGGGCTGAACCAGTAGAATACCACCACTGCCTTTAAGCCTTATTTCTTCTTACATGGGGGGGGGGGGGTGTAACCTGACTTCTTTGAACTAATGGAAATTTTCAGTTTCGTTTGTTTCAAATGATACATTTTTCACAGATAACCATCTATCCCATTGAAATCAGTCAGTGGAATTCAGCAACATATCACTAAGCTCTGGGTTAAATCCATAGTGTTTAAGGAAAACCCACATTATGAGCCTGATTTTGGGACAGCATGAGCACACATGATTGCCTTCAACATGGTTGCTTCAGAAACTGTTATCTGGGTGTTTTTGCTTACATTGAAATCACAGCTCACAGTGCAAATACTGTGAAAACCTGAAAGGATTAAAGGTAGCCTGGATTAAAGGTAGGTTTTATTTACCTCTGACGGCTTTGAGTTTAGCCTCTTTTTCTTTGAAGTTACTGACATCATTCTTATGGTCATCGAGAGGAGCAAAAGGAGGCCTCTTTCTGAAATGAAAGCTGTTTGAATAAAGATATTTCATGGGGAAATTCAAAAGTTCTCTTTTCATGTTTTGTTGCTAGAAGGAAAAAGTAGTTCCACTGAAACATTTTAAAAAGAAATATTTTTTACTTACACCATTTTTATCCCGTATCTTTTTGGTGGAAATCGAATCATTTCCTCCTTCCAGAAGTAGTTCCACCCCCAGCCAATCACTTTCTCTCAGTCATAGAAAAAAGGCAAAGTCAAACCACTTCTGGAAAACCTTGAAAATTGCAGCAACTTGTCCAGACAGTATCTGAGAATTGGACATGAGGAAGAAGAGGAGGAGGAGGAGGAGGAGGAGAAGGAATCTTCTAGATACACTGTATTGGCTGAATTCTTGGAATGTATTTCTTCTAGCACAGTGGTTCCCAACCTTTTTTTCACCCCACACTCCTAAAGAAATTTCACTTGAACCTCACACCCCCTGAAATTATAATGACAGTTAAGCAAGGAGAGGTAAGACGGAGAAAACTAGGTTTTCTATACCTTCACTATTAGAACCATTCTAAACTAAATGAAAACACAACAAATTTGTTAAAATGTGGTCCGGTTTGCAAGGCTTCTGCAGTGGCAGGAATCCACGATCGTTGGCAGTTCCTGTTGTGCTCGCCACTGGAGTACCCCCGATCCAGCTGGATTTGGGGGCTAAGTTATCCTGTAGAGGTAACTGAAGATAGGGGAGACTCAGCAGGAGTTCAGGGGAATCGCAACCCCCCCTCCTCAGCTGGCTTAACTCCCTTTTCCGAAAGTGGTGGAGTGGCGGTCAGCAATGGCCGCCACAAAGAAGCTTTCATCTGGATAAGAATGTGCAGGAGGAAGCTGAAAAAGTGAAAGTTTTTGGCTAACTTTGACAAGTAATATTTAAATACCCTGGAACTTAAGTTTTATTAAAGATACATCGTTCCCGACAAAGATGGAAGAAGTGGCGAATGAAAGTAAAAAGGAAAAGTTTGTTTTTTCTCACTCTCCTTCCTTACAGTGATAGCAAATGTGGAGAAATCAGAAAAACCCATTTTGGCATCAGCAGGTAATTAAATTGAAAATTGAAAACAAGGGGACAATAAAGATTTCTGAGCATTGAAAGGGAAAAAAAACTTTTTTTTTTTTGCTATAAGTGGGAAGGGAGAGGAAGAGAATTAATATTAAGATTTTCTTGGAGGAGGCTGCTTGGAATTTATAAGATTAGAGCGAAACTGTAACAAAACTTCTAAAAGATATATTTTAACTGGAGCTTTATAACTGAACTATAACCCCAGGAAGAGAAAATATAAAAAGAAGAAAGTGCGAAATGAAATAGACTGTGTGTATTTGGATTGCTTGGTGACTTTGGGACTTTTTGGAAATTATTATTTGAAAGACTAAAAATATTTGGGTTATCTAAAAAACTTTTTACAATGGCACTACTTGTTGATGAACTGAAAATTGAATTAAAAAAGCTAAAAGAAGAGGATCAAGAAGGGAAGGGCTCTTCTGGATCTGTTTTCTATTTTTTAGAAATGGTGATTTATACCTACCAGAAACTACAAGAACAAGAAGACTGGGATGAAGAAGAAGCCATCTTTAATGAACAAACAACTTTAGCTGGGGAAGAAAAGGGAAAGAGGGGAAAGAGAATGGAGAATTCAAGATTTAAAAAAACAACCAAAAAAGGGAAAAATAAGATGAAAAATTGATACAATGTCAGAAAGCAACAGAAAAGAGGAATGCAGAAGAAGGTGGAGATTAAGAAGGTGGAGATAAAGAGACAAGGGGGTAAAAAGGCAGGATTGGAGAAGAAAGGAAGGGAAAAAGGGAAGAGAAGTTACAAAGGTTTAAAACAATATGTAAAGAAACAAGATCTATTTAGTGATACTGGGTAAAAATATTATTAAAAAAGAAAAGTACGCAAGATTGTATTGTATTTATATTTGAAATAATGTTAGAAAATTGGATTTAATAATACAGCTTCATTTGCTATGGATTATCCTTTTAATTATATTATAAACTTATTATTCTTTTCTGTTCAATAATACAGTATGTAACTTCACAATGTACTAAGCAGAATCAAAATGAAAAGTATATATTATTTTAAGTGTTAAATTTAAGGGAAAGATTTAAAGGCGTCATACTTCAATTAGTGATTACAGGAGAAATTTTGTGTTAATGAGAAAAGATAATAGAAAATTGAAATAGAACAGACAAAAGATATACATATAATGATTTAAATTGAGATGAAATAAATAAAATAGAATTAAGAGAGTAAGAAAGAGGGGAGAAGCTAATTGAACATGTTGAATGGTAAATAAGATATGAAATGGGATAAAAAATGAGCATGAATTCGAATTTATGTCTGTACAAAAAGATGTAACCCGGGAAGCCGCTTTCCAAAAAGAAGTTTTATGTTTTTATGTTTTGTGTTTTGTTTGTGTATGTTTGTTTATTGAAAATTAATAAAAAAAACAAAAAAAAAACAAATTTGTTAAAATGTTGTGAATGTCTTCTTGGACTGATTGCTGCAGGAAGTAAAATTTACAAAACTATAACTGTGGAAAATGGTTTAACTTAGAAGGATTGTATCTGATACTGACCTTCACAGTGCTCAGAGACCTGAAACCCACAGGGGCAGAGTATTAAAAAAATGGGTAAGTCCATACCAAATTGATAGGGTAAGATTCTTAGTTTTTGAGTTTTTGCTTTGTGAGGAAGCTTGTGGTATTGGGCTCTTAGTTTTTAAAAATATATTGTGCCTGTTTGTGCCTCCAAGTCCTTCGTTCTGATTGGCCGAAAAGGCCACTTCCAGAAGCTGCCACTTCAGGAAACCGCCAAAAGGCCACTTCAGGAAGCTGCCAAGTGGCGGGAAGAATTAAACAAGTGTCATTGGCCACAAGCCAGCAGGCAAGCTGCTATATAAAGGGCTGCCGTGGCTTGGGCTATGTTCCGTATCTTTTGCCTAGCAAGTTAAATAAAAGAGTTGTTGTTTGGAACCCGGTCTCACGCGCTTCTTTCTGGATGGAACATTTTCTATAATGAACCAAGTTACTTTTGCCATCTCTGCTAGTTCTGTATTCTTCATCAACCATCCATTGTGGGTTTTTGAATTTTGGCACATATAATAATCTCACCAACTAATTAGACATACCAATAATGTTCCCTGATTCTTTTCTAATTGACTGTCCATCAATCAGCCAGAAAAAGTTCTGGTTTCAGTTGAATGTTGCTTTTAAAATTCTTTATATCATTATATGTATTTGAACACAAAAAAAATCTGATCTTTTAAAAAAATCTATCAGGACTGATAAATTGATCTTTGATGTTTATGTTGTTCATATTTCCAACATAAATTTTAACTATTTTTATACATTCTGAACATTTTTTTCCATAGTCATATACCAATAGTACATCATAAAAATTCTCTTTTAAATTCAAACATAGTGTAAATTTCAATTCTTTTAACCACATATTTTTCTTCTGTTGCATGAATATATTGTGTCTAATGTTCTTAGCCCATTTTATAATACAGTTTTCCATTTCTTCTGCTTAGCATTTTAATAAAAGTTTGTACATTTTAGCAATTATATATTCATAATTTGTATGTAGGTCAACTTTAAATGTTCAATTCCAAAGTCCTATTATTTACAGTAAGTCTTTCTCTTATTTGTGCATGCAGAAACCATTGAAATTAAATCCCTCTGCAGCCAATTGCTCTCTTGATTTCATCTTATATTCTCCATGTTCCTGTTCTAACAACTCTCATTAAGTTAAACTTTTGTCTTTACCTACTGTTTCTTTCCTGTAAAATTTTTCTTGTGCTGAGAGTAGTTTTTCTGGCACAGTTTGGGTTTATACCTGTTCCATATACTCACTATTCCACTTATAATGAAGTGATTCTTAAATTTAAAACTACTTTAATTTTATTGTACCATAGAAAACAATCTGACCCTTAGTTGATTTCCTTCTAATTCTACAATTCTTTTATTTCTCAATAAAATATCGTACCACAGTAAGTAGCAGGCTACAAAATACAATTTAAAATCAGGCAATCCCGATCCTTCTCATTCCTTCTGCATCTTGAAGTATTTTGTATTTAACTGATGGTTCCCCCCCCCCCATTTTTGCCATACACACTTAGATGTATTTTTCTGCCATTGTTAAAATGGTGCATCAGTTGTCATAATAAGTAAGTTTAAAACAAAACCATCAAGCAAAACATTCATTTTTATCACAGAAATTCTTTCCAATAATTATAATGGTAATTTCTCCCATAACACCTTGATATCATTTCATGTCTTAAAGCCCATGTCACACTGCACCAACGGATGCAAAGAGGATGTAAAACGGACAAAAAAGCTTGCCATCCGTTGGTTAACGCGATGTACTCACTGCCTCTGTTTTGCTTCCTCTCTATCCGTCCAGCATCCGTTTATTGATGTTTCATCCGCTCAGAAAGTTTTGGGCTGTCTAAAACTTTTGCACGGAAAATGTATCCAATGCATCCGTTCTGCATCCTCTAGGCATACGGGGGACATCCGTTCTGCATCCATTACGCATCTGCTATATCTGCTAGGCATCTGCTGTGCATCCGCACAACTCAAATTCATTCCAGCGGTAAACGGACACAGGGAGTAAGCAGAATGGATGCGCAGCGTTAGTAGCACGGATGAAGAAAGGATGAAAGCGGATGCAGCTCATCCGCTCTGCATCCGCTCTGCATCCTCTACGCATCCACTCTGCATCCTCTACGCATCCATTCTGCATCCGCTCTGTATCCTCTACGCATCCGCTCTGCATCCTCTACGCATCCGCTCTGCATCCTCTACGCATCCTCTACACATCCTCTACGCATCCTCTACGCATCCTCTATACATACGCTCTGCATCCTCTATACATCCGCTCTGCATCCTCCCGACGTCCGTTCCTTTCCATGTTATCTGCTCTGCTTATGCAAATTTTTGCCCCTTTTGAGAGCAGATAACAATGGATGGAATATTTTGCTCATCCGTTGTGTCCTTTTTGCATCCGTTGGGCAGTGTGACATGGCCTTAACATAATTATTCTGCTATAACATTCAACTGATGTTAGTCAAGTGTTAATCAAGAATTTGATTTCCTTCTCCATCTGAAAACTATTTTTTCCTATCAATTTCATTTCCCCCCATTTTTATATTCCTTTTTAAAGTTCCTTGTGTTTTGCTTGTTTATTTTAAGACTAGCTATCCCCAAAATTGTTTACTTTTTCTATTATTATTTCTATCATTGCCAGAGGATTTCCCAAAATTATCACCCAATACCTACGATTTATATGTTTCCCTTTTAATCTTTACTCCAACAATTGCTTCATCTCATATATATCTAGTCAATACTTTCAAAGCTAAAATAAATGGTAACTGGTGCATCCTTATCTAGTTCCTTTTCACTATCTCTAATTCCCCATTTATAATTACCCGTGGTTTTGTGATATATAAAACAATTTTACCCATTTAATAAAATTCCTGCCAGTGTCCATATTTCCCAAAATTGTAAGCAAAAAAATTCAATTCAAATGGTCAAAGGGAATGTGTATTACTTGCTTTAAAATAATATAAACATCTCTTCAGGATTTATCAAATGCAAAGGTCCTGTTGGCTGCATCTCAGCAAATAAAAATGAGAATAAAATTTACATTTTTGTATCTTATTTTGTATTTTCCCCATGTGGGTAATGGGTGATAAATTCTTTAAATTAGCCTCCATGTTTCTTCTTCTACCATGTTAAAAACTTTCCATTGTTTTTGTCTAAAATTATGCTAATTAATACATGCAGAATAATCCTTAGAGAAATCTGTCAAAGAAGTCAGTATTTTCATGCCGTTTGCAGAATAAGGTTTTGCAACTGGTGTTAACATGTATTGCAAAACTCAGTATTGACTGGTAAACTGCTGTTAATTTTGGAAGCTCCATACCATTCCACTGGCTTTAGGGGAACCAACCTTTCAAATATCCTAAAGATGAAGAGTTGGACAATTTAGTCATCTTATAACTTACAGACTCAGAGATGTAACTAATTAGTTTCCCTTTGTGGACAGTGATCAGTGTGTAATAATTTTGAAGTGAAGTAAACTAGATATGAGTAAATGAGTCATCATTGGCACAGGAAGAAGTTTCCTGAAACTGATGAATGTGGAAAATAAATAAACAAAATTTTATATTTTCATTATGCAGAAACTGCATTGGGAGTATTTACTGTACTTTGAAACATGTCCTTATCAACTAATCAATATATTTTAGTTCTTTCTGCATAATATGCTGTAACTGATCTATTTGAATTATATTGTTAAATGTTGATATCCATCATTTCCCCCCCATACTCTATAATTGGAAACATTCCTTGTGGCATTTCTTAATATTCCAGTTCTGTTTTTCTCTCTCCTCCACCCCCTTTCCAAATGTAAATTTAGTCATATTCAAGACATTTTCTTTCCCTGACACAAAATTATTTTGGGGGAAACTAAACAAGCAATTTAACTAAGATAAGAAAGGAATATATATGAGATAACAGCAATTAGAACTTGTGCCTTTTAAAGAAAAGCAACTATTTTGTTGGAATTGCTCAGATAATTACAAAGCATCTGGTTGCCTTTTATATTTTTGAAGCTTGCACTGTGCATTGCTGATCATTTTATATCATTCTGGTAGTAGTTGTATGTAAATTATATTTTGTTCCTATAATTTAGACATTATAGATTCCTAAATGAGTATTGGTATCGATGAATTGACTAACAACAAATGCTAAAAAAGAGAACAAAGCCAGAACAAATTTAAATATTTGTTTGTTCAGGGTTTTGGGTTTTTGGGTTGTTGTTTTTTTTGACAGAAGACTACATTTGATTGTGAAATGCAGTGAAGTAAAATATTTATTTTCACAGTATTTACAGGCTGCAAAAGGAGAAATCTGGCACTATATGCTTAGAATTTAAAATAAATATGTATTATATTTTTGCACATTAGAATCAGTTTTGATTCCTGGTGTTTGCCTAAACAAGTTCCCGCAGTTTCCCTGGCAAGTTTTTTTAGAAATGGTTTGCCGTTGCCTCCTTCTGAAGGGGGAGAGAAAGAATGACTAGCCATTCTGTCAATCAAACTCTAGATAACTTTAGAAAATTATGTCCTGGGCATCTTGTTTGGACCTCTGTCTCCATTTCAAGGCAATTGAAGTGGTTTAATCTGCCAGATTGTATGGCATTCTCCTCATTGTGTCCCTGTAGGTGCTTCCGGGGCCTGTCCCTCCTCACTAAGGTATGGATCAGTCTAAACTGGACTGCTATTTGGACACACACTGTAAAGATAGAGAAATCATAACACTTCACTGTACTTATCACTCCAATGTAGGTGTCAGGCCTTCCCCAGTCTTATCCCTTAGGGAAGTAAAACTCTTGACTCCATTTGATTGAAGCACAAAAGCTCTTTTACTAAGACATGCTGATTGCAGTACAGTCAAGTAGAATCTAAAATTCCCACATGCCAATACAGAACTAAATCCCTGGTTTCCTGCTGCCCTTCCCCCATGGTCTGTCTGAATAGCCAATCCAGCACCGCCAAGATGTTATGAGAAGCACTGAGGTGTTTGGGCTGGTGAAATTCCACTCTCAGGGCAAATGGTCTTGAATATGCCAACACCAGTATGAACCAGATTCCAAACCACCCTGTTCTTCCTCAACTGACAAATCCCCCCTCACACTTCCCTATCAAAAAGGTATACATATTCCCGAATTGATGACAGAATGCCAGCAAGATGCTGAAGCTGGTGAATCTGACAGTAGCTCTGAATATGGACTCCTACATGTTGTTTGGTCTGATTTGCCCTTTGATTTGCTTGACTGAGTAAGACACCTTGAGCTTTTCAGATGAAGACTAATGATGGCAATGTATCATGTTGTAATGGAATGTGAGACTGACCTTGCAGAAAAGGGTAAGAGACACTGCCTAGGGAACATTTAGATAAGAGAGGCAGGAACCTTCAATGGCTTAAGCAAGAAACTTAGAAAGGACCTGCCCTAATGGATCAAGCACTTAAAAATGGAGACAGACTCAAAGATTCCGTTAAAGCAGCCATACAATAAACTAGATTTTGCTCATCTTGTTTGGTTTAATCAAGAGGGCTACCACAGATTCTATGCATTGTAGTTATTTTTCCTTCATATGTTATCTTTTTTATAATATGAATAAGCTGCTTCATAGTTGCTAATAAAATAATTTAAAGGACATAACCCCAAAGAAAAAATGTTTAGGAAATGAGGAAGAAATACCCTGATGCAGTTCTCAAGTTGTAGCTTTTTTCAATGGTTCCAGGAGAGGAAAACATTCAGGTAGACTGCTGGAATTGGTGAGAAGTAATCCAGATGTTTGGCTGAACTTTATTTCTGTTTCCATTTGCATCTTTCACATAGCTGAAACCTGCCAGACTAAGTTAAAAGAACAGCCACCTACATTTTACTTCCTGAAAAAACCTGCAGAAAACCATTACTCCTGGTCCTGAACAACTATTTTCCAAATATATACTTTTCTATATATTTGTCACTAGTACCTCCTTCTGTGATAGGATTGTCACTTCTGCTAAAAAAGGCTGAACTCCCATCTTTGAAAATAAATTACTCCCTTTCAAGCTTCCTTTAAAACCATATATATACAGTAAGTATCCATGACTGTAACCAGTGACTGATAACTTAAACCATTGTGGACCTGAGCTAGATGTTCTGACAGAAGCTTTTCATATTACAACAATAATGACTCTGAAACATAGCTAGTGGGTCTCAATAGATAGCTATATCATTTTGGAGATAAGTGGTGGTATTCTACCAGTTTGGCCTGGTTCTGCTGAGCCAGTAGCTCTGATGAGCAGCGGAGACCGAATCGATTATCTCTGACACTCTGCTGTTTGGCACACCCACCTGCCTGGGCTCCCATACTAACCTTTATGTTCTGTATAAAATGGTATACTCCAAACTATGCAATCTGATTGGCTAAAAGACTAAGCATTGGATTGGTTCATTAGGAACCAATCCAAAAGAGCCGCTGAAAGGCAGCAAAGTTAAATAGATGCCATTGGCTACAAGCCGGCAAGTAAGCCTGTTTAAAAAGGCTGCCGTGGCTTCAGCCAAACTGTTCCGTTACTGTTGCTTACTTGAATAAAGATTTTGTTTGTTGAAACCTGGTCTACCTCGTGTTTTTCCAGACGGAACACTGGCGACGAAGGTGGGATCATCCTAAACGCGAGACCGAGCACACGGCAGAAAGAATTCCAGACTAAAGTAATGGCTGGGAATAATGCACCGCCTGCACCCTTCAATCCTAATGAAGAGGATTGGGAGTCATACGTAGACCGTTTCCTGATGTTCTTAGAGAACAATGAGATGGAAGAGATCTCAGACCAGCAGAAGAGGGCTGTATTCCTAACGCATTGTGGACCAACTGTTTTTAAAATGGCCAGAGTATTGGCAAAGCCCAGAGACATGAAACAAATGACCTGGTCTGAACTCACCGAATGTTTAAGGCCCACTATGCACCAGTAGTGTCAAATCTCATCAAGCGGCATGAATTCTACAAAAGGGATCAGAAGGAAGGCGAAACCATCACTGACTTTGTTGCAGCTCTCTGACAACTGGGGGGAACTTGCAAATTCCTGAACTTCGATGAAGCCATGCGAGATCGAGTTGTCCTAGGTCTGAGAGACTCTAACTTACAAAGTAAACCACTAAATAAACCCAATATCACAGTGGCTGAAGCGATCGCAGAAGCCACAGCATCAGAAGCCGCGAAAAAGTCAGCGGCTACTATGTAACTAATGAACTCCAATAATGACGCGATGACCCTACCCAGAGGAAAGAAGCAAGCTCCCACCATAACTCATCACGAAGAATTTGACAGTCCATCAGAAACGGAAGATGAGGGAGAAGGCGGAGCTACGTCTCGGTGCTACAGCTGCGATCTCGGGGCTCTGAGATCTCAGCTGATATTTTTGCCTCTGGTCGGTTCTAACGGACCTAAACCGTCCCGTAGAGATGGGGATTGTGAAGGGCACAGTCCCAGGATCCCAGAGATATCGCAAAATCTCTGGTTTGATCTGGGAGAAGCCCTTTTGCTGGAAGCAGAAAGGCAGCCTCTAAAGCTGCTGAAGTCGGGACAACTCCGGAAAGAAAGGGATTTAAATGAGCGTGTATCGGTTGGGTGA
>BLBF01000003.1:18945076-19001678 GCA_015471245.1 Laticauda colubrina | reverse complement strand
GTTCATCTAGGCGGGTACTTATTCTTCTATTGGTCTGTCCAATGTATGTGGCCGGGCATGATGTACAGGGAATTTCGTATATGCCTTGGTTTTCCAGGTCAATTTTGTCTTTGGGGTTCTTCAGGATGGCTGCTATTTTTTTGTCTGTCACATCAAGACTGCCTTCAAAACAGACAAAAAAATAGCATAACCTGTCCAAGCTGTTAGAATCCCACTCCTGGGGGATATTCCAGGAATTGGTACTTCAGGTTAATTGGTACATTTGTTATTGAATAGCTTTAACCAATTCTTTTTTGTCTACTACACTGCATGTGTGGGAGAGTAAAAATGTTTTTATTGTATGTAATTGGAAGGAAATAGTTGTCTTGAGAATGTAGACTTATGAAAAGAGATAGCACACTTTCGTCAACTGGAACAATGTGCCTTTCCTTGCCACATATTCCCTGTGACTATTTAGCTGAGTGGAACTTTTTTTAGAACTCTCTCTGACTCCCCTTAAAATTAATGAAAGCTTACCTTGATGCTGTTCTTCTACCCTATAAAGATCTTTGCCAAGCCTACAGTCAAAGAGGAAAATATTTAGATTTCAGATTCAATTTATGTAGAGGGTAAAGGTCAGCAAGCAGAGACAAAAAGAATTAAACTTCAATGTAGAAAACAGCTGAAGGAATCATGGGTCCTGACAAGAAGGTCAGGAAGATGCTTAGACTATTACTTATACTTTTTCTCAGACAATATAGCCAACTTAGTAACATAGGGCTTAAGATGAAGTCAGCCTAAAGGTAACATATAGACTTCATCTTTCCTTAACAGATAACAGATAATCAGAGTTGGATCTTATAGGTCATCTAGTCCAACCCCCCACCCAAGCGGGAGACCCTACACCATTTCTGACAAATGTCAATCCAATCTCTTCTTGAAAGTCTCAAGTGCTGATGCTCCCACAACTTCTGTGGACAAGCTGTTCCATTGGTTAATTGTTCTTACTTTCAGAAAGTTTTTTCCTTATTTCCAGGTTGAATCTCTCCTTGTTCAGTTTCCATCCATTATTCCTTATCTGGCCTACAGGTACTTTAGAAAATAGTTTGACCCTTCTTCTCTGTGGCAGCCCCTCAATGATTGGAAGACTGCTATCATGTTTCCCCTGGTCCTTCTCTTCACTAGACTAGCCATGCCCAGTTCCTGTAACCGTTCTTCATATGTTTTAGTCTCCAGTCCTCTTATCATCCTGGTTGCTCTTCTCTGTACTTTTTCTAGAGTCTCAACATCTTTTTATAATGTGGTGACCAAAACTGGATGTGATCTAGGTGTGGTCTTACTAAGGCTTTATAGAATGGTATTAGTACCTCACTTGATCTCAATAAATAGTTTAAGCAATTGTTTGGAAGTGTCCAAATGAATGAAGAGGAAAAAAGTCTGCCAAACTGATCAACAGATCTCACAGTCTAGGTGATTATCATTTTTCCTTGCTCACTATCACCTATGACTTAATCACCTTCTGCACACTAGACATTGCAACAAGTCCAGAATGCACTGGGAGGCATGTTTGCACAATGGTGAGAATGCAGAATTGCAGGCGAACTCAGCTCACTACCAGGAGTTTGATTCTCATCAGCTCAAGGTTGATTTAGCCTTCCATCCTTCTGAGAGCAATAAAATGAGGGCCCAGATTGTTGGAGGGGCAATATGTTGACATTATAAGCCAATTAGAGAATGATGTAGAGCACTATGAAGTGGCATATAAGTCTCAGTGCTATTGCTATTACTGTTGCACAATTTTGCATGCCTCAGGGTTCACTCAGGTAACACCAGTGCTGCATGACCTGAATTGGCTTCCAGTTGCTTCCTAGATGCAATTCAAGGTAATGATTATCACCTTTAAAAGCCCTACATGGTCAGACTACTTGCAGAATCCTCCTCTCCCAGAGTATCAGCCAATCCTATTAGGTTATATAGTTTGGGTGTATTCCAGGTTTCCTGTTTTAATGTTGCCCTCTGATGGGACCTTAGAGGAATGCTTTCTTGGTGGCATGGTTCTTCCCCAGTCACTGAGTTAAAATGAAGGCTGTGCTGGGAGGATGTTTAGTTTTATGGATTGCTGTGAGTCAAATAGATTTACTATGCGATATAGGTAGCCACATAGGCCCTGTAAATAAATATTTTTCTGTGTAATTTTTATTCACTAGTTTGTAAAAGAAATGTGCTGCAGTAAACTATAATAAAGATCACTCTTAAGTATTAAAAAATAGTTACTACAGATAAAGGCCCTGTCACACTGCCCAATGGATGCAAAATGTTTGTAAAAAGGACACAGTGGACAAGAAAAATGTTCCATCCGTTACTATCCGCTCTCAAAAGGGGCAAAAATTTGCATAACCAGAGCGGACAACACGGAAAGGAATGGACGGGGGGAGGACGCAGGGCGGATGGAAAGCGGATACAGTGGAAGCCTAGCGGATGGAAGCGGATGGGAGTGGATGGCACATCCGCAAGGCTACCGGGGGAGCGCAGCAAAGCGGACGTGGAACGGATGAAGCGGATGAAGAGTGGATGTGGAACGGATGAAGCGGATGCACAGCGGATGAAGCGGATGCACAGCGGAAGCCTAGCGGAAGCCTAGAAGATGCCTAGCATTAATTGCGCATGCAGGGGGGATTTATTGCATCAGCCCCGTGGATATAAAGGGAAGCAGCTCAGAAGCAGGTCACCATTCAGAGGAAAGACTTGCTGCCAGACGCATTGAGTACCTTGCCTGCCTGGCTTGCTGCCTGCCATCCTGCCAGCCTTGCTGCCTGGCTTGCTGCCTGCCATCCTGCCAGCCTTGCTGCCTGCCTCCCTGCCAGCCTTGCTGCCTGCCTGCCTGCCAGCCTTCCTGCCAGCCTCCCTGCCAGCCAGCAACCCCACAACCATGGGGAAGAAGAGAAAGCCTCAGCCATCTGCTGCCAGCCCTGGCAAGAGGGACAGGGCCACCCTCCCGCCCCCTGGCCCTCACTCTGCTTCTGCTGGGGCTTCTGTAGCACGGGCTCACTCTTCTGCAGCTGGGGCTTCTGCTGCTTCTGGAGGAGCTGATGATGATGCTTATGGCGGTGGTGCTTCTGCTCGTGCTTACTCTGCTGAGGCTGCTCCTGGTAGAGGTGCTTCTGCTGGTGCTTACTCTACTGAAGCTGCTCCTTGTCCTGCTGGTCCTGCTGGTCCTGCTGGTCCTGCTCGTACTCCTGGTCCTGCACGTGCTCCTGGTCCTGCTCGTGATGCTGCTGCTACTGCTGATGATCATGATGATCATGATGATCATGATTCCGCTGGTGCTGCTGCTGCTGCTGTTGCTGCTGATGATGATTATGATCCTGCTGCTGCTGCTGCTGGTGGTGGTGTGGAGGAGCAGACCCTACAAACTGGAAGCCCCTCTGATGAGGGCTCATCTGGTCCTGCCAAAGGGAGGAAGAGGCATATGCAGGAAGGGAGAGGAGAGGGAGAGGAGGCAATACTCCATTGAGGAGGAACACGAGGATGAGGTGCTGGAGTGGCTGAGAGAGATGACTATCTGTGGCGGAAGGGACACCGGCTCTACAGGGACACCAAAAGGAAGCAGGCTGCTTGGAGAGAGAAGGCGGAGAGTCTGGGCTACACATCGGATGTACTCCAAGGCTGCTGGAAGCACATGCACACCTGGTACAGGAAGCTGCACCTCAAGAAATCTGGCCAGGCCATGTTTAACCTAACGGACAGAGAGACCTATGTCATGGCCAGGTGCAGCTTCCTGGAGGGTGAGATCCGCCACTAAGGAGCAGCAGCAGCCCCTCTCACAACTCTCTCTCTCCGGCAGCCTGATGAGAGCCAGTCCTCTTCCGGCCGAGAGTCAGCTCCTGTCCCCAGGCAGGTGTCTATAGAGCGTGTCATGGCGGAGAACTCACGGACAGTTGTTTTAACCGTGGCGGAGCGTGTGGAGGACTCCCTGGTGCAGTGGGAGAAAGGAGATGGCACTTCCACCACAGAAGTTCCAGGTACTTCTCAACACCATGCAGCATCGCACAGAGACTGTGAGGAACATTGTGGAAGTTTGCTGCATCCTGCAGAATCTCATGTGCACCTGCTACCCAGTCTTGCAGAACAGGCTCGTGGACCTCCAGCAAGGCAATGGGGACATGGAGCCGGGGGAATGGAGGCAAGGGCGAAACCTGATAGACACTGAGGATGTGCAAGGCCCCAACAGAGCCTCACGTGAAGGGAAGAAGCAGCGCAACCTCCTGAAACACTGGTGCAACTCCCCAGCTGGAGCAGTGGAGTGGCAAGACAGGATGATAGATGATTTATGGATGCTTCCTTCAGCCTGTCTCTTCACACTGATGAGATTGGGCCATGTATGTTGGGTGGGCCTACAATGAACAGGGCATTTAATAAAAAGTTGTGTTTATATTGAAATGTGTGGATCAATGAATAAATTGTTCTTGATAATAAAGTGCCATATGTGTGGCACCTGGGAGGGTGGACCATACAGTCCCACTATGCTTGCAATGGAGGTTTATCAATCCCACAGCTATCTTAATCCATCCCAAAGGTATCCCTGCCCATCCCACAGCTACCTTAAGCCATCCCACAGGTATCCCTGCCCATCCCACAGCTATCTTAACCCATCCCACAGGTATACCTGCCCATCCTACAGATATCTTAACCCATCCCAAAGGTATCCCTGCCCATCCCACAGCTACCTTAAGCCATCCCACAGGTATACCTGCCCCTCCCACAGCTATCTTAAGCCATCCCACAGGTATACCTGCCCATCCTACAGATATCTTAACCCATCCCAAAGGTATACCTGCCCATCCCACAGCTATCTTAACCCATCCCACAGGTATCCCTGCCCCTCCCACAGCTATCTTAACCCATTCCACAGCTATTACCCATTCCAAAGGTATCCCTGCCCATCCCACTCCTATCCTTACCCATCCCACAAGCATGCAAAGGCTTAAACCATTTCTAAAAGTTTCCATCAAGACTTCATTGAAAACAATAAATGATAATCTTTATTAATAACAAGCTGTAAAAGAAAAATGTGTCCAAATAAAGACTACAGGTAGCCACCCAGTCTCTGGCACTCCTCTTTGTCACTCGGAGTTGTGCCCAGTCTCAGGGGTGAAGGGTCCAGGTGCTGTGGAGGTGGCTGCTGCTGGAGTGCTGGTCTGAAGCGCCACTGGGGTGCCTGGCCCCGAGAGGACAACAGGGGACGGTGTTGAGGAAGCTCTCAGACAGCTGGCTCAGGCCCGTGATGTTGAGAGCTTCTTCCTCCATGCCATGAGGTGTCAGCCACAGTACCGACGACAGATGTACTGAGGCCGGGCTTGGCTGTGGGGTGTAGGAAGGAGCAGTGTAGTGGGGCTGTCTGGCCTGTAGCTGGGTGTGGACTGGCATGGGTGGCATCTGTGACGTGGGTGGCATCGGTGGTATTGGTGGCATCATTGGCGTGGGTGGCATCGGTGGAATCGGTGGAACCGGTGGCAACGGTGTCATGCGATGAACCTATGCCTGGACTGGGAAGGGCTGCTGCCTGTGCTGCTGGACCTCCTGCTAGCCATAGCCCTCGTAGGTGAGGGCCTGTGAAAAGCCTTGGAATGGGAGGGATATCACCTAGGGTGGAGGAGCAGACCTGGACTGGGTGGGAGCATGTTCTTCTGGATCTGGAGGGTTGTGAAGCAGATCGGTGATCCTGTCCTTCACCACCTGGTACTGGGCTTCCGCCATGTCCATGAGGGTCTGGTTGACATAGGTGAGGAAGGGCTTGCGGTTGGAGGATGAGGAGTCGGTTTGTACCAGCTGAAAGAGGATATCTATGCTGATCCTGATGGTGTCTCTTATCTGCAGCAGGACAGTGTGGCTCTGCCCCTCCTGTCTGGCTCTCTGCCTTTCTGTGGAGGTGGAGCTGGGGGTGGATGCGGGTTGGACTGTGGTGGAAGTGCCGTCTCCTTTCTCCCACTTTGCCAGGGGGACCACGCGCTCCGCCATGGTTAGAATAGCTGTCCGCAGGTTCTCCATCATGGCACGCTCCACAGACACCTTCCTGGAGACAGGAGCTGACTCTCTGTCAGAAGAGGACTGGCTCTCAGCAGGCTGCCTGAGAGAGAGGGTTGTGAGAGGGGCTGCTCCTCGGTGGCAGATCTCACCCTCCAGGAAGCTGCACTTGGCCATGATGTAGGTCTCTCTGTCCGTCAGCTTGACCGCAGCCTGGCCAGATTTCTTGAGGTGCAGCTTCCCGTACCAGGTGTGCATGTGCTTCCACCAGTCGAGGAGCACCTCCGAAGTGTAGCCCAGGCTCTCCGCCTTCTCTCTCCAAGCAGCCTGCTTCCTTTTGGTGTCCCTATAGAGCCTGTGTCCCTTCCGCCATAGATACTCATTCTCTCTCTGCCACTCCATCACCTCATCCTCATGTTCCTCCTCGATGTTGTATTGCCTCCTCTCCCGGTCTTGCGTCTGCCTGTTCCTCCCTTTGGCAGGACCAGATGGGCCCTCATCAGAGGGGTTTCCTGGTTGTAGGGGCTGCTCCTCCACACCACCAGCAGCACCAGCACCAGCAGGACCAGCAGCAGCACCTGCAGCACCAGCAGGACCAGGATCAGCAGCAGTAGAGTAAGCACCAGCAGCGCCAGCAGCACCAGCAGCACCAGCAGCACCAGCAGGACAAGGAGCACCAGCAGGACCAGCAGGACGAGGAGCAGCTTCAGCAGAGTAAGCACCAGCAGAAGCACCACCGCCAGAAGCAGCAGCATCAGCTCCTCCAGAAGCAGAAGCAGCAGAAGCCCCAGCCCCAGAAGAGTGAGCCCGTGCTGCAGAAGGCCCTGCAGAAGCAGAGTGAGTGCCAGGGGGTGGGAGGGTGGCCCTGTCCCTCTTGCCAGGGCTGGCAACAGATGGCTGAGGCTTTCTCTTCTTCCCCATGGTTGTGGGGTTGCTGGCTGGCAGCAAGGCTGGCAGGCAGGCTCGCAGGCAGGCAGGCTCGCAGGCTGGCAGGCAGGCAGGCAGCAAGGCTGGCAGGCAGGCTGGCAGGCATGCAGGAAGGCAGGAAGGCTGGCAGGCAGTCGATGTGTTTGGAAGCAGGTCTTTCCTCTGAATGTTGACCTGCTTGGGAGCTGCTTCCCTTTATATCCGCGAGGCTGATGCAATGCATCCTCCCCGCATGCGCAGTGAACGCTAGGCGTCTGCTAGGCATCCACTAGGCTTCTGCTAGGCTTCCGTTGTGCATCCACTTCATCCACTCGGCATCTGCTGTGCATCCGCTTCATCCGCTCGGCGTTGCTCTGCATCCGCTTTATCCGTTCCGCATCCGCTTTGCTGTGCTCCCCCAGAAACCTTGCGGATGTGCCTTCCGCTCCCATCCACTTCCATCCGCTAGGCTTCCATGGAGCATCCGCTTTCCATCCGCCCTACGTCCTCCCCCCCATCCATTCCTTTCCGTGTTGTCCACTCTGGTTATGTAAATTTTTGCCCCTTTTGAGAGCGGACAACAATGGATGGAACATTTTTCTCGTCCGCTGTGTCCTTTTTACAAACTTTTTGCATCCGTCGGCCAGTGTGACAGGGCCTTTAATCACATTGAGCTTTTTGAGGTATACAAATAGTTTTAGGAGGTTATTCTATAAGCATTTAGTTTTTGTTACCAAGATACGGGCTAATTTAGCACACATTTAGCTAATTTAGCATACAGGGTGATAGGAAGGGAATTTGGCCAAAAAAAACACTCTGCTAGCTCCATTCAGTTGCCCAGATTCCACTCTGTAAGGGATTATGGGGTCATTAAAAGAAGAAGAAGATGATGATGATGTACATACATACATATCTCAATTACAGACACTTCAAAGAAAAAATTGTAATGGTATCTGCCTATAACGTCCATTTTTCATTCCATTCTTATAATTCCTATTAACAAGTGCTTATGCTTCTCGTTCTTTGTTATCACTAGTTTCATGGTAGAAGAAGAACCTTGCTAAATTAGATCAAAAACCTGCCTAGTTCAACATACTATTTCTTATAAAAGTATGGAAAACCCCTAAATGGCACAAAAGACCTTTTTGCCTGCATTGTTTCCCAACATTTAGGCTACAGGTGGTCCTCAATGTACGACCATCATGGATCGTGTCCATTATGGCTGTGAGTTGGGATGGTCGTAACCCATAATTAGATGACTTACCAATTTCACAACATTTTTGTGGCAGTCATTAAATAAATCATCATGGTTGCTAAGCAAACACCACAGTCATTATGTGAATATTTGTTCATATGGGGTGTTACTGCCAAAATCTCGAAGAGTTTTGACAAAAAAAAAAATGTTTCAAATCATGGTTATATGACTGCAGAACATCACTAATGCCACAAATGTGGACAGGTTGCTAAGTGTGCAAAATGTGGTCCACATGACCACAGGAAGAACTGGATCATAGATACTTAATAGTTTGCATTATTCAGAGCAGGAAACACCAGCCTGTTCTGATGCTTGTGCAAAAATTTCTTTTCTGTTTGCGTCGTATAAAGGTCCCATCTTTAAAATCAAGTCTCCTCATTTCAATTGCAGCCTAAATGCCTGCTGCAAATGCATTTCTTAGGAAAAAATAATCCTTTGTTTGGGCTTTGGAATGATTCCCCATCATCACTGCCCAAGTAAGTCTGAAATAATTACTCCAGCATACTTGAGCAATGTCATCTGAATGAAAGTGCACATTATAATCTTTACTCTGATTTTCTTGTGTTTTTCTAATTTGGCTGCCGAAGGCATGGGAATATTTTGGATGCTTGCTGGAAAACTTTGTTAGAGCAGCTTTGAATGTTTCCATGAGCAATAAAAAAGGAATGGCTTTATTTTCTCTGCTTCTTCATAGTAAGCCTCGTTAAGAAAAAAAAAGAAATAGTAAAACCGGAATGGCAAGAAAAAAGCAGAGAGAAGAATTTGGGATGATTCTTCAGGTACAAAACCAATGAGGAGATAATGTTCATCAACTTATGTGGAATTTGAGGCAGACACAAGCTTCACAATGCGATTGTCCACAAATGAGGAGGATCCCTTCTATTCCTGCACAACCTACTTGGAATAAAGTTGTAAGCAGAGTGTATTCTGCAAGAAGAGACTGTAAAGGACATCTTCTTATGGTACCATCTAATGTTCTTCATATGTCTTCATTTCTCAGCCATGCATGGATAAAATTCACTGAAACATATAATGGTAAAATCATTAGATACTGAAATGTGTTAAATTATAATTTCTCTCAGTGTTCATCATAGTGCAGGTCTGTTTGTTTAAATCTCTATTTATTGACAGATTTTTGCTCCAATTAGTGTTCAATGTATGCTGACCTGCCTCCCTTAAATTCAGAGCCAACTGAGAATGATTGCTAGCATGAACAGAGCTAAAAAAAAATGGTTTCCTGTAGCTTTTTCTAATTACAAGATCAACAGAGAGCAAGACTGACAGTTTATTCCCTCCCCCCTCAAGGCCCCATACAAGAGCCCTTGTGGCTACAATCACTGCTCACAAGGCAGAATTTTAACAAGTGTTATTTTCCTGGCATAGGGATGCAATGATAGCAAAATCCTTACCTGTTCAAAATGAATAAAGAAGACAGAAGGACTAAACTAAAATTAAAACAAAATATATTCAGTAGCCCTAAGACGTTAACAGAACATGTCTTGTATACCATCCACTGGAGGACTAACACATTTTGATGAAGAAAATAAATCCAGATCCAAGTTACATATAAGATGAAATTCCAAAATCTTCTTTGACAGGCCTGTTTTGGATGAGCTATTCTGGGACATAGGAGACCGTTAACAATGAAGCTCTTCCAGATTATTTTTTTTAAAAAAACTACACACACCAAACTGAGCAGAGGAAAGCTGCTGTGTTCATACATGTTATGAAATTAAATATGAAACCAGCTGGATCCAAGCAGAAATTGGATTTTGGGGGAAATTGGGACCAGCCCATATATGCTATAGTCCCAATCTACCACTCAAAGCAACTGCTTCCATGCACTTAGAGCAAGTGGTCTTCCACCCTGCCGGTTATACCCATCACTTTGTGACAGATATATGAAGGAATTCTTTCATATTTCCTACTCAAGTCTTGCATATGAAATATGAAACCAAATGAGAAGACCTTATTTCTCTTTGGAGCAAGCTGTGTCTTGTTTTGCCCACATGGAAGCAAAAGAATGCCTACTTCCTTTCCTCTGAGACCTCAACGCAGCATGCATAATACACAATGTTTCTTCCTTTAGTTTTTCTCTACAATAACCCTGTAAGATAGACTGAAAGAAAGAGATGAATCCCAACTCACACAGTGGTTAGAATCTGAACCTTCCCATCCTGCTATAAATTGGTTTATAATTTTGGTTTATAATCCAAATTCCAACACTTTAGATCCTAAACTTCAGATAAATGCCTTGCTATTTTTCTCCTCCATTCAAAGTACTTTGGATGCTTCTGGAATATCCTAGATTAGAATTAGAACAATTGTAGCTCTAAATTAAGAGGATCTACAGGAAAGTATTTCTTTCCTCATAATAATGACTGGATTTTCCCAAACATCTAGTTTGACATCTTTTTCTTTCCTTGACAAGCCTTCCTTGTCACTTGAGAAGATGTCCGTGTATTTCTGAGCAAATTTAGAGGAAGATATTTTTATTTGCAAAATCTATGTGAGCATTTTTGAATAAAAATATTGGATAGCCAAAATATTTTTTATTACTGTTATCACAAATATAAATGTAGAGTTTGCCCCGAAAAGAAAGACACTGGGGTTTTGAAATTATCTCTTTCCCTTGGCTTCTCCTGATTGTCATCTTCTTTGCAAACTGTAAATATTCCTTGGTTCTTTACCTCCTGTTCTACCTCTTGACTAGAAAATCTGGTATGCAATGAATCAAAGAGGAGATATTTATACCCACACTGTGAGAATGTTTACAGTGTTCAGCAAATTCTGTCTGTGGTTTAGACTTTGTATATTTTCAGAACAACCAAAGGTTTTTTCTGATGACATTGCTGATGAAGCCAGGGGAATCTTAATTTATGCAACTCCAAAGCTTTACAACATGCTAAGATTAAAAACATTTTGATGAATGAATCAAAGCAAACAGAAAAGAAAATATCTGCAATGTATTAAGGTTTCTCTCCCTGCCCTCCCCAAAGTCCAAACCCTATCCAATTATTTTGCAAAGGTATAATCAAATCACTTCTCTTCTCCAGAAAAGTCTTATGGTTATTGCGTTATTAACTGAAAACTTGATTTCTGTGTTGTTGCATGAGAAATGAATATGGTAATTACAGATTTTCCCATTAAGCTCTTGCTATCATATTGCAAGCAACCTTTAATCCTTTTCATATGGGTTCTCTGCAATATTAAAAAAAAAAAAGTGATGCAAATGCTGGGAAAACCAAAGCTTTGGTCAGATGTTGAGAAGTAGAAAGGAAGATGAAGTGTCTGCATCACCATGTGTTGATGACAATCAGACAACAGTTTTATTACATGTTTCTTCCCTCCCCCCTCCACCCTAGTCCTTGATTAGGAGTAAGATTTAACTCAAGATATATCCCAGCACCGCAAACAGTATGCAGACTTCTGGTGCAGTCAATGTGAACAAAATTCCTAGGCCCATTCATCTCTGTGCACATAGAAGCTCCTTTCATACCAAACTCTGCACATAGTAAAGTGAGAAGCTTGCTATCATCCATTCTTTATTCAGTAGGGGAAAGCAAAATAGGCAATGAGGCTATCCAAAAATTGTACCAAAGGGGGCTTACATAAAACATCTTTTGTTTCTATCTCAAGTCCCAAACTGTAGATATACCTGGATATTTTATTCAATTTAAATTATGAAATAGTTGGGGAATAATCACATTGATTGCAATTGTAAATAGTTCTGATTATTATTATGGTTTGGTGCACAAACAGACAGATGTTTAGGCTGGATCTGACATTTTTGTTCACTTATCGAGTTTTTCCCAAGGCCCTCAGATAGACACATGTTGATGTTTGATGGTGTTAGAGGTATCAGCACAAGATGTAAGCTGTTCTGAGTAAAGCTGTCTTTTGCAATTAATGGGTGGTGAATTTATCAATGCTGATGGTGTTACTGTTATTTTGGCTTGATCTTGCCAACATCTTCATATTCAACACTCAAGGGCCAAATTCAGCTATGGCCCAGAAAGTAATGCATATCTCTGTTTGAAACTTAGGATAAAGTGTACAATGCTTCTGAAATAACTTGTTTGTGATTACAGCAAATATTCTTAGATCAAGAATTAGTATAGCGGGAGGGCAGAGCTGGTGTCGCGGAAGTACGACATGTGATCTTGATCCTCCAAGATTGCCGTCAATATCTCAGCTGCTGGACAGTCCCAATGGATCTAAACCATCCCATAGAAATGGTGAAAGTCCCTGGTTGATCCAGGAAAAGCCCTTTTTGCTGGTGGCAGAGAGGCAGCCATTCAAGCTGCTGAAGCTGGGACAGCTCCAGAATGGAAGAGATTGAAAGAAAGTGTGTCAGTTTGGTGAGATGAACTTTTACTTATTATTTCTTGAAGAGAACACCCTAAAAAAATTAAAGTGGAATTAAAAGTGAAGAGAAAAGAGTTTAAGCGGCAAGATTAAGCTAGTTAAAGTGAAAGTTTTTTTTTCTTTTCCTTTTTTATTGGAATTTTGAACTTGGTGAAACTTCCTAATTCTAAACTGGACTGATCCTTTTTAAATTTCCTATTCCTTTTTGTATTTCTTTTTTTAATAATCCTCTTAAAAGTTTGTTTTTGATTAAGACTCTTCTTTCTGACTTGAGATTTATTTCTTTTTAAAAGAAAAGATTTTACTTTTTCTTTATGTTCCTGGTTTTGGATATAAGAGGGGGAAGTGAAAGTAAAGGAAAATAAGTAGCACTGCCATCTAGAGGCTTGGATACATTGTTTTCTTTTTTATTTTACTTGTTTATGTATTCGTGTTATACACAAGGACTCTGAGCTTTGCACTGGAAAAGATAGTGGGATGAGTACAGCAGTTTGCTTACACAGGTGCCCATCTGTGAATTATAGATAGCAGGGTCCAGAGTTGAAGTTGAAAGAGAGAAGATTGAAGTGACCTTGAAGATACTGAACTGGAAACTTTGCTGATTTGCTGACCCTTGGATATTTCTTGGCAGAGGCTTGCTTTACATTAGAATTCTTTGTTATTTTTTGCCTTCTTTTCTACTTCCCCTCTAGGGTTTTTTTTATTTTTTATTTTGATTTTTCAAACCAGGAACTAGAATGTAAACTTTTTATTTTTGCCTTTTTGTTTCTTTTTATTAAGAGAAATACATAGACTATTTTTTCTCTTTTTTTTCTTTTTGATTTTTATTTTCCCTTCCCTGTCCTCTTTTTCTTTAAAAGAAAAATCCTTTTTATCCCTTTTTCCATATTTTCTCTTGGTTTTTTTTTTTTTTTTTTTTTTGTATATACTATAGTAACTGATTGGATTAAGGAATACAAGTGCCTGAAGATTTTTCTCCCTTTTTCTTTTTAGGCAAACTGTTTGCCTTTGTTCTTTTTTTTTCTTTTTTTCTTTTTTCTCTCTCTTTCTTCACAGATAAACATTACAGAAAGATAACAGCCCCAGCTTCCTTGATACGAACCTCCTCACCATCTGGAGGACAATGATCTATACAGACAGTGTTACAACAGGAGAAAGAGAAGGAAGTGACATTACAAATGATCATGCATGGAATCCAGAAGATTGAGCAAAAAATTGAAGACAGATGAGAAAGTGGAAAATATTCAACAGATGATGATGAAATATGAAGACAGATTTTAAAAAACTGAAGAAGATATACAAAGAGATAAGAAAATTGGAGATATTGATACTCAATTGAGTGATGTCGGGAAAGACAGGAGTGAACCATTGGGGTGGGAAATTGATAGATCAGAATTTTATTTGAGATTTCAAAATGTGGAAGAAGGAAAAGGTGAAAATCTTGCTGAAATAATGACAGAAATATTGGCAGAAGCATTAGAGATAACCAAAGAGAAGATGATGGATGGAATGGATGAAGTGTTCTGTGTCTATACAAGATATGCAATGGAAAACAAGTTACCAAGAGAAGTACACATCAGATTTACCAAGAAGATAATCAAAAGATAGATACAATCACAAATACTTCAGGTGGCAAGAGAGAAAACATTAAAGTATAAAGACAAAGAAATTGTGGTTCTGATACAAGTACCAAGAAGAGTAAGAGAGATGAGAAGAGAATATACATTTTTTACTAAAGTGTAACTTAAAAGAGGAATTAACTATAAATGGTTGATACCAGAAGGCCTCTTGTTCACTTGGCAGGAACAAAGACACAGAATTGATACAGTTGGAAAAGCAGAGTTATTCTACTTAGAATTTTTTAGAGGAAAGGTGGAAGAAGAAAGAAAAGAAGAGTCACTAACTGAATTTCAAGAGGAGTGTATAGCAATAATTTGGAAAAAAAAAAGAAGAAGGTGCAGTAGGTGGTGTATGCAGAGAGCGATGAAAATTAAGATCTACTAGAGTAATAAAACCCTCTTATAAAGCTTAACATGGATGAAAGGAAATTGATTACGATTAACATAAATGTACTTAATTTGGCTGCTAAAAGAAGAAAAGTATTTCATAAATTAGAGAAATTAAAATTTGATATAATTTGTGGACAAGAAGTACATATTAAAAAACAACATGAACATATACTGAAACAAAAAAAAATAGGGAAATTATTCACATCGCTGACACAATCCAAGAAAAAGAGGTGTGGTCATATATTAGAGATACAATTGCGGCAGAATTAATTTATACAGATGACGATGGAAGAATTTTGATGGTGGAAATAATGGACAATAATATTAAAACACTTTTAACTGCAATTTATGCCCCAAATGATAATCAAGAAGAATTCTACAGGAAATTACATATGAAAATAATTGAATTGGACTACATTAATATTTGTATGATGGGAGACCTTAATGGAATAATTAATGATCATTTGGTGATCATTAATGATCAAAATGTAGAAATCAACAAAGAAAGCTAGAAAGATATTACCAAAATATTTCTTTCGAATGATAGAAGAATTAAACTTAAAAGATGCATTGAGAGAGAGAAATGTGGAAAGTAAGCAATATACTTTTTACTCAAACAGACATGCATCATGGTCTAGAATAAATATGATATGGATGTCAGCAAAACTACTTATCAATAAACGAGAAATTGAAATAGAACCAAGCACTTGGGCAGATCACAATCCAATGATAGTTATTTGGAAAGGATATAAGAGGTCTAGATGGACTTTAAATAACACAATATTCAAGGAAAAAGACTTCAAACAGAAAATAGAGAAAGAATTGGTTTTCTTTTTTAAAGAAAATAGAAAAGAGGATACTTCTTTATAGAATCTCTGGGATACAATGAATGCCTACACAAGATGTTTGATAATTGACTATACAAGGAAAAGAAATATAAAACAGAAAAAGACTTTTAAAACCTTGGAGGATGACTATAAAAGACTGGAAAAAGAGTTACAGAAGTTCCTGCAAAAAACACATTAAGAATAAAATGGATATAATTAAACATAAAATGGAATTAATGGAAAAAGAGGAACTAGCACAAAAAATTAAAAATGCTAAATAGAATTACTTTGAAGATGCAAACAAACCAGACAGATGGCTAGCCTACAAGCTGAGAAAGGAAAGAGAATCAAGAAGGATTAATCAGTTAATAAATGAAGAAGGACATGTTTGCTATGGAAATGAGGAGAAGAAAAAATTATACAAGACTGCTATGGAAAATTGTATTTTCAAGAAAATATTCAAGAAGGAAAAGTTAAGCAATACTTACAAAAAGCAAATTTACCTCAGATACCTAAAGATACTGAAATAATGCTAGAAGGGAACATAGCGATGATGGAACTAACAGAAGCGTTAAAGAAACAGAATGTTGGAAAAGCACCAGGTCCAGATGGACTGCCAGCAAAATTTTACAAGACTTTTCAGGAAATACTGAATCTCCATTTGTTAGAAGCTATAAATGAAGTTATGTTAAAGAAAAAAATACCCAAAACATGGTCAGAAGCATATATTACACTTATACTGAAGGAGGATACAGACTTGCAACAAGTTAAAAATTATAGACCTATATCCCTATTAAGTTCAGATTATAAAATCTTTGCTTCAGTTTTGGCAGAAAGACTGAAAAGATATTTAAATAACTTTATACATGTTGACCAAAATTGATTTCTGCCAAAGAGACAAATTTAAAATAATGTGAGAATAATTCTGGACACTTTGGAATATTATGAGGCACATTTGGAAAAGCAAATGGCTTTGATGTTTCTAGGTGTACAAAAAGCCTTTGACAATGTGAGTTGGCGATTTATGTTATTGCAACTGGAACAAATGGGCTTTGGTAAAAAATTTACTCAAGTCATTGAAACGATATATTATGAACAAACTGCAAAGATCATGGTAAATGGAGAATTAACAGAATCCATAGATATAAGAAAAGAGACAAGACAAGGTTGTCCACTGTCACTTTGACAGTGTTGAACAGGAATATTAGAGAAAAAGAAATAAAAGGAATGAAAATTAAAAAGGAAGAGTATAAACTGCAAGCTTTTGCAGATGATCTGGTATTTATACTAGAGGATCCATTGGAAACAGCACCTAAATTAGTAGAAAAGATAGAAGAATATGAAAAAGTAGCAGGTTTGAAACTAAATAAAAATAAAACAAAGATATTAAAAAAGATATGTTAGCAAGATGAAAGAAAGAGTTAGAGGAAGTTTTAGAAATACAGGTCACAAATAAGGTTAAGTATTTAGGGATACACATTACATCAAGATGTACTACACTGAAGGAGGACAATTATGTTCAGCTCAAACAGCGGATTGCAACAGATTTGACAAAATGGGAAATTTATAAATATCATTGATTGGGATAATATCTACAATTAAGATGAATGTATTGCCTAGAATTCTGTATTTGTTCCAGATAATTCTAGTCTGACTAGGGAAAGAATTTTTTGAAGATTTAAACAGAATTGTGTTGAAATATATTTGGCAGGGAAAGAAAGCAAGAATAAAACTTAAATTGCTACAAGATGCAAGAATAAGAGGGTTTGCCTTGCCCAACTGAGAGCTATACTACCAGGCGAAAAGTCTGATGTGGGTAAAAAAATGAATAACATTAAGAAACACTAGACTATTGACTTTAGAAGGGTATGACTTGCTGCTAGGATGGCACACTTTCCTTTGGTATGAGGGAACTAAAACACAGGGGTACTTTAGAAGACATTATATTTGAGAGGCACTATTTTTGAACTGGGAGAAGACAAAAAGACATTATTATTTAAAAATTCCATTATGGATATCTACTATTGAAGCTTTTTCCTATCCAGCAATATATAAAAAGGAACAAACAGTTAGATTTGGAAGAACAAGGTGTAAAAAATGTTTTTAAAAATGGTTTTCATATTTGCAAGTACAATCTAGATTTGATAAAGATTTTAAAACAGAAGGTATTTATGATAAGTTGACTGATTTAGATAAAATTTTGATGTATACTGATGAAAAAGTAATTTAAAAACTTTATGGACATCTATTAGAATTTAAATTGGAAGAATAACAAGTTAAAGAAATGATGATTGCTTGGGGGAAAAATTTTGGATATGGGATTGATTTAGAAAAGTGGCAAAAATTTTGGTCTCAAAATTATAAAATGAGAATGTCAACTGCATATAAAGAAAATTTGTATAAGATGTTTTACAGATGGCATCTACCCCAACAAGAATTGCGAGAATGTTTAAGAATAAATTGGATAAATGTTGGAAATATCATCAGATACCTGGCTCATATTATCATATGTGGTGGACATGCTTGGATGCAAAAAAATATTGGATTAAAATCCACACATGGTTGGAAAAATGATAAAAACAACACATATACTTTAAACCAGAGATTTTTTTATTGGGAATTATACTAGAAATATACAATAAAGAATTGAAGTATTTGACTGTAAATGTTTTAACAGTAGCTAAAATTGTGTTTGCTAAGAATTGGAAAAATGATAAAATACCTATGCAGGAGGAAGTTATTAAGAAAATTATGGACTGTGCTGAAATAAGTAAATTGACATTTGAAATTAGAGAACAAGAAGATAAACAATTTTATATGATATGGGATTTGTTTTATCAATGTTGGACAAAAAGACATGGTATTGTAATAGATTTGCTGATTTTGTAATAGGTTTAATAAATAGATATAAAATATAATATAGACATATATAACAATTGGATGAAAGTATAATATACATTTTGAAATAAAATTTGAAATATCTTGAATAAAATGATATAATAAATAGTTTGGTCATGGATTATTAATAATTGATAAGCATATGTTAGCTTGATAATATGCAAATTTGTATAATTTGAGAAATGACTATAAAAGGATAGCACAAAAGATTTGTAACCAACTGACACACTGTATGTATATAAGATGGAAGATAGTTTTTATGTTTTTATGTTTTGTTTGTTTCTGTTTTCTTAAAAAAATAAAAACTTTTGTTTTACAAAAAAGAATTAGTATGGCAAAAGGCATAAAGTAATGCATGCAACTGCAGCAAAAACATTCACATTGCCATTCCAACTTTTTGTCATAAAAATAACCATTCTGCTGTAAGTAATGAATACACTAGCTTAAATGCATACGCTCAGGTTCCTTCCTTGCTTAGACATATGCATATTCTTCAGTTTTATGAATTTTCCTCTATCTGGCTTTTATTAATCAACTTAGCATATACAAAGATGATTCATTCTGCCTAATCAACATACTGATTTTATTTAGTGGCATCTTGTGTAAGGACAATTTGTCAACTTATTTATGATATGCAAACTGAGTCCAAATTGACTTCTATAGCACATATCTCTATATACATCCTAACCTTTCAAAGTGACGTGACAGGGATTTAATTTTTTTAACAGATGGAGTATGGTGGTCTTTTCAACAGTTCTGAAAATCCTTGGAGCCCTCTTGTACTGTTTTAAAATTTTGACAATTGAGTGAACTCCCAACCAGCCAATCAATCTTAATGTCAGGGTTCCAAGTAACACCCCTAAAGAATCAAAACAAGATTCTCCAAAGCAAGATTCTTCCTCAAAGTATAAATTTATTGTAGATGTCATATTGGCACATCTGGGAAAAACCCAAATCTAAAATCCCGTGTTTTCCCCACCCAAAGTAAAACCAAAGTTCCTTCCCCTGCATCCACTTCTGTATCACAGTAACATCCCAACTTAAGCCAACTTCTATCACACCTTCCCAGGTTCAAGCTGGACATCCTTGGCTCCCAGGAGAAAGAATGTTGTTATGATTATACACCTCACACTATCTACACCTCCCCACTTTTGTTCCCACAGCTTGCTAAACCATTGCTGTGGCAGCCCAGTAGACTCAAATAAGATGGCTATAGGGCTGACACTCAACCTCAACTGGCTTGCAGTGACAAAGATAATTTGACATGCACAAGTAAATGTGCTCAGCTGAATATAATAATAACATTTAATGAGATTGTGAATCCTGAATGGTTAAATTACATAAGCTGCTTGCACAAGTTTTATAACAATATTCATCTGTACCCAGTTACGGTCTAAGTTTAGATTCTTGTCAAAATCAAATGAGCTTGTTGGGAGAGGGTTGGCTTCATGATAAAATAATAAAAAATAAAAAAGGATGATGTATGTGTAAAGAGGTGGGCAATGTATGCTAAATTAAATATGTTGTTAGCAGCAATTTTAAAAAAATTAGAAGACTCCTGAGACAAGTTCCATATCTAGGCCATAATCAGGGGGGGATTCTACCAGTTCGCACCTATTCACTAGAACCAGTTGTTAACATTCTAAACAATTTGGAGAACCGGTTGTTAGAAGAAATTATTGGCCTAATCCTGTAAGAAAGGCAGGAAGGAAACATTCTGGTGTTGTTTACAGAAACAGCCGTTAACCCTTATTACATTTTTGGCAGGACTAGACCAGTGGTGGAATTCAAAATTTTTACTACTGGTTCTGTGGGCATGGCTTATTTGGTGGGTATGGCTTGGTGGTCATGGCTTGGTGGTCATGTGACTGGGTGGGCATGGCTTGGTGGTCATGTGATTGTGGGCATGGCCAACTCAATGTCACTCACATCAAGGGATTTCTCACCTGGCCCCACCCCTCCCAGCCATTCCTTGTCACCCAGCCTCAACTTATCTATAGTTCTGTAAAAATGTTATTCACCTTTTTTGACTTTATTATCTGCATACTATAGATGTACTTTCATGGACCATTGAAAAGAGGAAATGGCTGACATGCTTTACTCAAGAGTGTGATAGGCAACAGGCTTTTAAGGGGCTGCCACAAAGAAAGGGGGACAATGTATTTTCCAAAGAAGCAGAATGCAAACAAGAAGCAATGGATGGAAACTGAACAGAGAGAAGCAACCTAAAACTAAGAAGAAACTTATTGACAGTGAGAACAATTAACCAGTGGATCTGCCTGTCTCCATAAGTTCTGGGTGCTCAATCACTGGAAGTTTTTAAGAAAAGACTGGACAGCCATTTCTCTGAAATGGTATAGGGTTCACCCCAAGGTCCCTTCTAAGTATTATTCTGACACCTTTCCCAGGATTTCTACTCTGAGTTTGGCATCCTCAGTTTTCTTGCTTGAGCTAGGGGTTGGACTAGAAGATCTCCAAGGTCCCTTTCAACTCTTGTTAAACACATGTGTATTTTATGCTCTGGACTATTGACATTGAATGCATGTAAACCCTGAAGAATATGTGGTAGCCCCGGACAAAAGAAAGGCAGAAAAATTACTCTAGGTGTAGGGACAGTGTAAAATATTAACACATAATAAATAATGGAACAATTAAAAATAATAGCACTTTCTTTCTCTCTATCTCTTTCTCATATGCACACACACAGAGAGAGCACTTAACAGACAAGCATTTTGGAAGCAGCTCCTTTAAATTTCTCCAAGGCTGGAGTGGATTCCCCAACCTCCTCTGTCAGATCACACTCCTTCTCACTTCAGACCACACTCCTTCTCACTTTAACTCACACAGGGAAAGCAATACTTGCAGCGTCCATGGGGAATCCTTGGAGAAGTTTTTAAAGGACCTGCTGCTTCCAAAATGCATTTCTTTTACGTTGCAAAAATGCTCCAAGGCTCGATTAATCCCCACTTCCTCTGTCAGACCACACTCTCTTTTACTCCAGAACTTTAACTCTCATGGGGAAAGTGATACTTGCAGCATCCATGCCTTTCTTCCTTTCCCCCAATGAGAAAGAGGACATGGAGAATGGAAAGCTAGGAGAGCAATCTCAAGTGAGCGACCAGGTGACCGGGTTGGGGGCATGGCCAGCCAGAGGTCGCCACCGGTTTGATGACCTATGCCAAATAACCACTACTGGTTCACCCGAGTACCTGCGAACCGGTTGAATACCACCTCTGGACTAGACTTCCTGACTCTGGAGCTTCTCTAGAGTTTTTTCCCCTCATTTGCTGGTACTTTGCTTGTGTGGAGTGACCATTCAAAGTTACAATGGCACTGAAAAAAGTGACTTATGACCATTTTTCACACTTATGATTGTTGCAGCATCCCCACAATCATGAGAGGCCAGGCAAGGAGATGCATTCCTTGATGTAAGTAGTACTGAGTTGGCCACACCCAGCCAACAACATGACCACCAAGTCACGTCCACACAGTCACATGACCACCAAGCCATGCCCATCATCTAACACCCACAGAACCAGTTTTTAAAAATTTTGAATCCCACCCCTGGTCACAGCATAAGCAAATAATGTATGGAGTTGGGAAGCTTTTTTCCCCCCATCTTCTATTCTGTTATAGATTGAAGGCAAAGAGAACAGGTATAACATTTATATAGCAAAAACCATCATAATCATATTAGACTTCAGTATTAAGTTTCAGTATTTCCTTGTTAAAATGTTGGTGCTCATCTTTCTTGGGGGTGGGGGGAGAAACTCTATAATGAAATCCTACTTCCAGGTGGAGGGGGGGAACATTTGTTCTCAGATATTCTCAGTGGTGCTCTCTAGATATCTCACCACAATCAGAGCTGTCATTCATATATTGATCTCCTTAATATTTACCAAAGAAAACAGGCAAACCAAGGGATCAGATTCTGATCATCTATTCCACAATGTTTGTGTGGAAAGAAACTCATAAAAGCAGTGTAAAGATGAGTATGCCCTTCCTGATCAACAATAGCTTCTTGAACTCATGTGGGAGATAAAAAGAAACCAGTGATTTCTAATCCTGACAACATCGTTTTTCTCCCCCATAAATTGCAGAGCAATAAGTGAAAATAGCTGACACCTATCAACTTCTGGTATAAATCTACCATAGATATTTGGATGCTCAAGCTGTGATATCTGTGTTATCACCAGGGGAATAGATAGTGTAGAAGCGTGGGAAATCAGGAGACCAGCATAACTTCAGCTCTTTATACTAGGTATAGATCTGTGTAGCCTTTAGCGAGCTGTGGCAGCTCTTTTTATAGAGCTAGCCGGCAGCTCTCACCCAATGACAGCTTTCTGAATCTCCCATGATCGGTTCGTCCAATCACAGGAGATTCCTTACAAACCAATCACCATCGTGCGTCTCAGCCAATCACAGTGCAGTTCGTTTCAGCCAATCAGGTTAGGGTATTACAAGTATGTTAATATGTAACACTCCTCCCCTCTTGGTATGGTCCATCCTACGTGACGTAGTCGCGTAGGTAGGCAGGGCTTTTCACTTGCCTACTTGACCTGCACAGTTCAGTTGCTGCATGGTCTTCAGCCAGTTCAGAAGGGATCTTCGTTGCTCCTGCTTTTCTCCATGGAACCGCCTGGAAAGGTGAGTCAGACCTTTCACCGCAACTCCCACCCGGTCTACTGGGTTCGGTCGAGTTGTCGGCTTCTTTGTTCCCAGCCGGTCTTTCCGGGCTGGTTGAGCTGGCTTGACTGTTCCTTCCAGGCGAGGTTCCAAGTGGGTCGTCTTCCTCTGGTACCCTTCGGCTGCCTTCATTTTCTGGTGAGTATTGTTGGTTTCTTCTTTTATTTAGTGGTGTTTGTATTTCTGGTTCGGTTTGTGTTGGTTGGGCCCGTTTGGTTTGTCGTTGTCTTGTAATTGTATTTTCTCTTTCTCTTTGATGACTGTTTGTGGTTTCCCCCCCTCCCTCTAGTTTTTTTATGAGAGTCTATTTGCGAGTTTTGTGGGTTTTCAGTGCTGTTAAAAATTATTCTTGATTGTATTTGGTCAACATGCCGTTTCCAGTTTCTTCTGACCTTTATTTCCAGCCAGTACGACCGGGGGCCTGTTACTTAGGTTATTGTAGCAAGTACCCATACTGGGTCCCCTGAAAAATTTTTAGCGTAGATCGTGTCTCCCAGATTAAATGCCCAGTACCGGCTGGATGAGTCTGGTGGTTCTTCTGGATTGTAAGTCGGGTGAAGTCTGTCTAGATGAGATCGGAGTTTTCTTTCCACCAGGAGTTCTGCTGGACTTTTATTGGTTTTGGCACTTGGTGTTATGTGCTATATTGTTAATAGTTTATTTATTTTGTTGTGTATGTTACCAGTGTCCATCTTTTCTAAAGCATCTTTGGTGTATCTGACCATTCGCTCCACCCGCCCATTCGCCGCCGGATGAATGGGCGCTGTCAAGGCATGTTGGATTCCCCGTTCTGCAAGGAATTGCTTGAATGCCAATGCTGTAAATTGTGGCCCGTTGTCAGATACTATCAAGTCAGGTAGGCCGTGGGTGGCAAAAAGTCTGTTTAGTTGTTTTGTAACTGCCTTCGTCACGGTAGATCGCATTAGGTTTAAGGCCGGGTCACACCGGCCCAACGGATGCAAAAAGGACACAAGGGAAGAGAAAAATGTTACATCCGTTGTATCCACACTCAAAAGGGGCAAAAATTTGCATAATTGGAGCAGATAACACGGACGCGGGGAGGACGCAGGGCAGATGCAAGGCGGATGCGGAACGGAAGCCCAGCGGATGGAAGCGGATGGCGCATCCGCTAGGCTTCTGGGGGACCTCAGCAAAGCGGACGCGGAACGGAAACAGCGGATGCAGAACGGATCCACAGCGGATGAAGCGGATGCACAGCGGAAGCCTAGCGGATGCACAGCGGAAGCCTAACGGATGCCTGGCATTAATTGCACATGTGGGGAGGATGCATTGCGCAAGCCCCCCGGATATAAAGGGAAGCAGCTCACACGTGGCCAGCATTCTGAGGAAAGACCTGCTGCTGGATACCTTGAGTTCTTGCCTGCATGTCTGCCTGCAAGCCTTGCTGCCAGCCTGCCTCCAAGCCTGCCTCCCAGCCTGCCTCCCAGCCTCCTGGGCAGCCTCCCTGCCAGCCTTGCTGCCAGCCTGCCTTCCAGCCTCCCTTCCAGACTTGCTGGCAGCCTGCCTTCCAGCCTCCCTGCCAGCCTTGCTACCAGTCTGCCTTCCAGCCTCCCTGCCAGCCAGTCTGTCTGCCAGCCTTCCTGCCAGCCTTCCTAACAGGCTTCCTGCCAGGCTTCCTGCCAGACTTGGTGCCAGCCTTCCTGCCAGCCTTGGTGCCTGCCAGCCTTCCTGCCAGCCTCCCTGCCAGCCAGCAACCCCACAACAATGGGGAAGAAGCGAAAGTCTCAGCAACCTGCTGCCAACCCTGGCAAGAGGAACAGGGCCACCCTCCTGCCCCATGTCCCTGACTCATCTTCTGCTGGGGCTTCTGCTGCTTGGGCTCGCTCTTCTGTTGCTGGAGCTTCTGCTGTAGCTGCTCCTGGCGGTGGTGCTTCTGCTGCGTACTCTGCTGAAGCTGCTCCTGGTCCTGCTGGTCCTGCTGGTCCTGCTCGTTCTGCTCGTGCTCCTGGTCTTGCTGACCCTGCTGCTGGTGCTTACTCTGCTGCTGCTGATCCTGGTCTTGCTGCTGCTGCTGCTGCTGATGATGATGATGATGATCCTGCTGCTGCTGCTGCTTATAATCCTGCTGGTGATTATGATGATGATGATGATGATGATGATGATGATGATGATGATGATCCTGCTGGTGATGATGCTGATGCTGATGCTGATGCTGATGCTGATGCTGATGCTGTTGGTGTGGAGGAGCAGCCCCTACAACCTGGAAGCCCCTCTGATGAGGGCCCATCTGGTCCTGCCAAAGGGAGGAAGAGGCGTATGCAACAACGGGAGAGGAGGAAGTACTACATTGAGGAAGCGCACAAGGATGAGGTGCTGGAGTGGCTGAGAGAGAATGACTATCTGTGGCGGAAGGGACACCGGCTGTACAAAGACACCAAGCGGAAGCAGGCTGCTTGGAGAGAGAGGGCGGAGAGTATGGGCTACACTTCGGAGGTGCTCCTCGGCTGGTGGAGGCACATGCACACCTGGTACGGAAAGCTGCACTGCAAAAAATCTGGCCAGGCCACGGTTAAGCTGACGGACAGAGAGAACTATGTCATGGCCAAGTGCAGCTTCCTGGAGGGTGAGGTCCGCCACCAAGGAGCACCAGGACCCCAAATCTCTACCCTCTCTCTCCGGCAGCCTGCTGGGAGCCAGTCCTCTGGCGGCCGAGAGTCAGTCCCTGTCTCCATGCAGGTATCTGTGGAGCATGCCACGGCGGAGAACCCCCGGGCAGGTGTTGAAAGCGTGGTGGAGAGCGATGAGGATTCCCTGGTGCAGTGGGAGAAAGGAGACATTGAGTCCACCGCTGCCAAAGCTGCATCCACCCACACCTCCGCCACCACAGTGAGATAGAGAGCCGGACCGCAGGAGGGGCAGAGCCACAAGGTCCTGGTGGAGATCAGGGACACCATCCGCACCAGCATAGGTCTCCTCTCTCAGCTGATCCCCATCGAATCCTCCTCCTCCAACCGCAAGCCCTTCCTCAATTATGTCAACCAGACCCTCAAGGAGATGGTGGATCCCCAGTACCAGGTGGTGAAGGAGAGGATCACCACACTGCTTAACAACCCTACAGACCCAGAGGATCCTGCTCCCACCCAGTCCAGGTCTGCTCCTCCACCCCAGGTGATGTCCCTCCCATACCAAGGCTTCCCACAGCCCCTCACCTACCAGGGCTACAGCTACCCGGAGGTCCAGCAGCACAGACAGCAGCCCTTACAAATGCAGGCACAGAGTCATCGGGCGACACCATTGCCACCGGTTCCAATGATGCCACCGATGCCAACCACGACAGTCCTCACCTCGCTGCAGACCAGGCAGCCCCACTACACTGCTCCTTCCTCCATCCCACAGCCAAGCCCGGCCTCAGTACATCTGTCCTCAGTACTGAGGCTGACACCCCATGGCATGGAGGAAGGACCTCTCAGCATCACGGGGCTGAGCCAGCTGTCCGACACCTTCCTCAACACACCGTCCCCTGTTTTCCTCTCGGGGCTTGGCACTCCAATAACACCTCAGACCAGCACTGCAGCAGCACCCACCTCCACAGCACCTGCTCCCTAACACCTTAGACTGAACACACACCTCCGAGTGACCAAGAGGAGTTCAAGAGACTGGCTGCCTGGATATTTGTGGACTTTATTTGGACACTTGACTTGGGTCATGTTTATTTTACAGCTTGTTATTAATAAAGTTTATCTTTGTTTCACACACTTACTTCATTAATTTTTTTCTATAAAGTCTGGGTGGAAACTTTTAGAAATGGTTTAGCCTTTGCATGCTTGTGGGATGGGTTAAGATAGCAGTGGAATGGCAGGGATACCTTTGGGATGGGTTAAGATATCTGTGGGATGGGAAGGGATACCTGTGGGATGGGAAGGGATACCTGTGGGATGGGCAGGGATACCTATGGGATGGGTAATAGTTGTGGGATAGATAAACCTCCAGTGCAATCATAGTGGGACTGTATGGTCCACCCTCCCAGGTGCCACCCCTATGGCCCTTCATTATCAATTACAATATAAGCATTGATCCACACATGTCAACATAAACACAACACTTTATTAAACGCCCTGTTCATTGTAGGCCAACCAAACATACATGGCCCAATCTCATCTGTGTGATGAGACAGGCTGAAGGAAGCATCCATTAAGCATCTACCACCCTGTCTTGCCACTCCACCACTCCAGCTGGGGAGTTGCACCAGTGTTTCAGGAGGTTGCGCTGCTTCTTTGCCTCACATGAGGTTCTGTTGGGCCCTTGCACATCCTCAGTGTCGATCAGGTTTTGCCCCTGCCTCCATTCCCCAGGCTCCATGTCCCCATTACCTTGCTGGAGGTCCACGAGCCTGTTCTGCAAGACTGGGTAGCAGGTGTGCATGAGATTGTGCAGGATGCAGCAAGCTTCCACGATCCTCCTCATGGTCTCTGGGCGATGCTGCATGTTGGTGAGAAGTACCTGGAACCTATTGGCCAGGATGCCAAAGGCATTCTCCACCACCCGCCTTGCCCTGGACAGCCTGTAGTCGAAGATCCTCTCTTCACGGGTGAGGTATTTGGAGGTGTAGGGCTTCATGAGGTAGGTTGTGAGTGAGAAGGTGTCATCCCCCACGATGAAGTAGGGCACATCTTACGTGTCGTTGGGCAGCGGGTCTGGATCTGGGAAGCCCACCATGAGGTTGCGTTCCAGCCCCTCCTTGAGGTGACTGTCGTTGTATACCTGGGCATCTGAAGATGAGCCATTGCCTGAAACATCGATGTACATGAACTTGTAGTCAGCATCGACCATGGTGAAGAGGATGATGCTGAAGAAACCCTTGTAGTTGTGATAAGTGGACCCCGACTTGGCTGGAGCTTTGCAGGCCACATGCTTGCCATCGATGGCTCCAACGGTGTGGGGGAAGTTCCACTTCTGATACCACTGCTCTGCAACTTTCTTCCATCCTTCTTCAGTGGAGGGGCACTGGAGGAGCTCCTCCATGTACTCTTCAATGATGGCCTCCACCACTTCTCTGACCACAAAGCTGATGGTGCTGGGTGGCACCTCCAGCCATACTGCATGGTCCTGTAGGTGGTCCCTGAGGCCAGGTGGCACAGAGTGAGTGTCACCTTGAGCCCAGGTTCCAGGCTGGGCGGGAAGTTCGTGTTTGTCTTTGTCAACCTGGGTGTCAGCCGCTGCACAACTTTGTCAAACATGGCTGGAGGCATCCTCATGAAGTTCTGGAACGCCCGAGGGTCTTCGCTCCTGAGCTCCACCATCAGCTTGTCATAAAGTACGTACTGTGCTCTTCTGGTGAACCATCTTTGGAGCCAGACTTTTTTTGGGTGCCTCCTTTTCTTCCCGTAGTACTGTTCACAGAGACTGTAGATGGTTTCGCAGTGTTGCAGAAGGATGTTGGCTGCCGAAAGGATTTTGTCGCAATCCACGGTGGACATGACTGGATGCTGTGGAAGAGCAAGAGTCAGATGAAGGCTGCAGAGGTCTGCACCGCTGGGCTGCTGGTCTGAAAGTGCGATGCAGACGAGTTGCTCCCCCTTTTTATAGGCAGTATGGGTTTTCCACTAGGCATCCTCTAGGCATCCTCTAGACATCCTTAATATCCGAGATAGGTCCCCTCTGCGTACGTTTTTTCCATTTTAAACGCTTTGTTTCCATTCTGCATCCGTTCTGCATCTGTTCTGCATCCGTTCCGCATCCGTTCCACTTCCTCCCTGCGTCCGGGCGGATGCGAGTTGCACGGATGCGCAGCGGATGCATAGCGGATATAGCGGATGCGTAACGGATGCGTAATGGATGCGTAGCGGATGCGTAGTGGATGCAGAATGGACGAACTGGATACATTTTCTGTGCAAAAGTTTTAAGCAGCCTAAAACTTTTTGAGCAGATGAAACGTCCATAAACGAATGCTGGACGGATAGAGAGGAAGAAAAACGGAGGCAGTGAGTACATCGCATTTTCGAACGGATGGCAGGGTTTTTTGTCTGTTTTACATCCTCTTTGCATCCGTTAGTGCAGTGTGACAGGGGCTTTACCTCCAACCAGTTGGAGTAAGCATCTACTGCGATCAACAATGTGTGCCCTTTTGTGGGTCCCGCAAAGTCTATATGGACCCTCGACCATGGTCCCCTTGGTGTTTACCACTGGATGGTTGGTGCTTCAGGTGGGTTTGGTCTGGATTGCTGACATTTGTCACATGTAGCCACCCAGGTTTTAATTGTTCTGTCTATTCCCGGCCACCATACGTAGTTTCTGGCTCGGGATTTCATTTTCACAATGCCCGGGTATCCCTCATGCAACATGTGTAATATTTTTTTTTGTAAGCTGTCTGGAATTACCACTCTATCGCCCCATAGTATACATCCCTTTTGGGAGGATAATTCAGTTTGCCAGTTTCAGAAGGCCTTAAACGGGTCACTGCTTTCTGTTTCCGGCCACCCTTTTACCACCCAGTTCAAAACTCGTGCCAGTTTGCCGTCTTTGCTCGTCTCTCTCACAATGTCTGACGTGGTTGTTGGTAGGTTGGGCAATGTCTCTATTTGCAGGGTGGATGTGGTGGGTGCAGGGTCATCTTCATAATCTGTTAAGGGGCAACGGCTTAGTGCGTCGGCATGCGAGATGCATTTCCCTGGGCGATGTATTTGTTGGTAGGGATAGGCGGCAAGGAACTCAGACCAGCTTGTCATCCGGGGAGACAGTATGTTGGGGGTGGCCTTGTTTCCCGCCAGCATCCCCAGTAGTGGTTTATGGTCAGTGATGAGGGTGAAGTCCCTACCATATAAGTACTCGTGGAACCGCTTCACGCTGGTAACCGCTGCAAGTGCCTCCTTGTCAAGCTGGCTATAATTTCTTTCTGCTTTGATAGTGTTTTCCAGAAGTAAGCAATCGGTGCTTCTCTCCTGTCTGGCAGGGCATGGCTTAATATAGCTCCGATGCCGAATGGGGAGGCGTCACAGGTTACCATTAGTGGTAGGGTCTCGCTGTACTGGATGAGGACTGATTGTGATATGAGGAGGTCTTTTATGTTCCAGAAGGCAGACTCTTCCCACTTGCCCCAGGACCAAACGGACGTCTTGTCGAGCAACCTATGCAGAGGTTTCGCTGTTATTGCCTTCTGTGGCAAAAAGACATTGTAGAAATTGATTAGTCCCAGAAAGGCTTGTAATTCTGCCTTATTTTGAGGTCTCGGGGCTTCCTTTATTGCTTTTATTTTTTTGTGGGTAGGGTGGATTCCGTCTTTGTCCACCAGATATCCCAGGAACTCAACCTTTTCAGTGCATAACTGGCACTTTTTTTTTTTTAACTTTAAGTCCTGCATTTTAAAATTTTTGTCGGGCTTCTCTGAGTCAACTTCTGAATTGTCTTTTGTCTTTGGCTGCTACCAACACGTCATCAAAATATGGCACAACTGCCTTAATTCCTTGGAGTAACCGTTCCATTAGACTCTGGAACACCCCTGGTGCCACACTGACTCCAAATTGGAGCCTTTTGTACCGGAAAGCCCCCTTGTGTCACGATAGTTTGCGCTTCTGCAGTCTCGGCATCAACGGGCAGCTGTTGATATGCTTGCGCCAAGTCGAGCTTCGCAAAGACTTTTCCTCCCCTGAGTGAGTGTAGGAGGTGCTGTACCACTGGGACTGGGTATGCTCTTTGTTGCATTGCATTGTTAAGTGTTGCTTTATAGTGCCCACAAATTCTCATGGACCTGTCTGGTTTGATTGGGGTGACTATTGGGGTCTCCCAGCATTCATGATCTATTGGTTCCAGGACCCCTTGTGTGATGAGCTTATCTAATTGTTTGTCTATTTTTGGTTTGTCTATTTTTGGCGAATGGAACTCGTCTTGGTTTGAGCCAGATTGGGGCAATATTGGGGTTCAAGCCAAATGATATTGGGGACCCCCGGTACTTGCCTAATTGTCTGTCGAACACTTCTTGGAATTCCTTCATCAGCTCCTCTTCCCAGTCTGTTTCCTCGACATGGTTGATGCCCGTCACCTCGATCCCTAATGGCGCGAACCATTTCAGACCCAGCAGGCTTGAGAGGTCTCTGTCAACAATAGTGAGTGGAAGTACTTTTCAATGCCTTTTGAAGGTTACATGGAAGTGTCCTATTACGGGGATTCTGTTCCCCTGATAGTCTTTAATAGTGAGTCTCTGGTTCTCCAGCTCTTGTTTCTGTAAGCTGGGCACTAACCTCTTAATTGTGTCCCAGGATACCATGGAGAGGTATGATCCGGAGTCCACCTCCATTCTACACGGCCTGCCTTCGATGCTGACCTGCACATGTACTTTTCTTGCGTCTGAGTTGTCTGAATGGCCGATTGTGACCGTTTGATGGGTTTCTTACCGTCATCTGGTCTCGCTGAGCCGCTTGCTTCGGTTTTCGTGGTTCCATCGGTTCTCTGTGAATCTGTCTCAGTTTTTGGGAGGCAGGTTGTCGCGTCATCTTGGGCTGGAGTTCCGTTTGTTTTGGCAGACTTTGACGACATACCCCCGTTTTTCACAGTACCAGCAAATGGCATCTAAAAACCAGCACTCAGAACGGGGGTCACCGCCACAACCAGCGCACTGGAAGCCCGACTTACGACTTCTCCACTGGTCTCACTCCACTTGCAATCTGTGGATCTCCTCTTCCTCATCGTCGGTGTTGGGTGATAGATCGACGTCCTCAAGGTGCATCATTGTTGCTTTGTGACCAGTTTCAGTTCATTTTTCGGGGGATGTGTTGGTCTCTGATGTTGTTGGCCAGTCCCTTACATTCATTAGTAGCATCTTGGCTGCTGATTTCTTCATGGCTTCAGTTGCGGTGGCTTTGGCAATGGCTTTGGTAACTGTAATGTCTGCCTGAGCCATAAGCCTGCTCTGGAGCACAGGGTCTCTGAGACCAAGAATCATGTGGTCCTTCAGAGCCTCGTCCATGTCTGAAAAGCCACATGCACCTCCGATGTTTCTCAATGCTGCCACAAAATCCCTGATGCTCTCTCCGTCCTTTTGATCCCGATGGTAGAATTCATGTCGCCGGATCAGGTTTGGTACGGCTGGGACATAGTGGTTCCGAAGTAATCAATCTAGATCTGGCCAAGTCATCTCCTTCACATCCTCTGGCTTGGCCAACGCTTTGGCCATCTTGAATACGACTGGTCCACAGTGGGTCAGGAACACAGCTCTCTTTCGGTGGTCGTTTGAATACTTGAGATTGTTGCTCTTGAGGAACATGAGAAATCTATCGATGTAAAATTCCCAGTCCTCGGTTGCCTGGTCGAATGGTGCAGGTGGCAAGTTGCTGCCGGCCATCTCATCGGTTGTTCAGCTCATTTTGCCACGTGCCCTACTGGTCTCTTTGTCTCAGAATCCCTCCTTCGTCGCCAGTGTAGAAGTGTGGGAAATCAGGAGAAAGGAGACCAGCATAACTTCAGCTCTTTATTCTAGGTATAGATCTGTGTAGCCTTTAGCGAGCCACTGCAACTCTTCTTATAGAGCTAGCCAGAGGCTCTCACCCAATGACAGCTTTCTAAATCTCCCGTGATCAGTTCGTCCAATCACGGGAGATTCCTTACTAATCGATCACTGTCATGCATCTCAGCCAATCACAGTGGAGTTCATTTCAGCCAATCAGGTTAGGGTATTAAAAGTATGTTACTATGTAACAGATAGGGTGGAAAAAACCTCCAAGTTGGGCTCAAAAAATCATCTTTCTAGCTAAAGCTCTACTGAAGTTCACCTGAGGTTCATTCTTTATACATCAGCTTTTCAGGAAGCCATTTTTTTTCTTTTTCATATCCTCCATGAATCTGTTGAACAGTATTTCTTTGAAATGGGATTCTGAAATTCATACACTGCTGCCAGAGAATTCACTGATCTGCAGTGTCGGTTTTTCTGTGCCATATGATAGGCTGAAAATAAAGCAGCACTGTTGGCAACTTAAAGAGAATTCCAAGCATCATTGTGGCAACAGTATTTATTTAAAGAGAAATTGTATAAGCATAGACATATTGGGACCAGGTGGCTAAAGCAGAGGCTGGAATCAAGGAAGACCATTATTTGAACTGAAATCCATTGAGGACCCTTAATTTTATTCTGCAGATTTTTATCTTAATAACTTGATGTCTCTGATAAACTTCCAAACAGCCTGAGTAAAAAAAAAAAAAAAGACAGGTAATTCATTATTATATAGAACTTTAACTCAAAGCAACTGCTGAGTCAAGGTATATCCAAGCATGACCAAAAAAAAAGGGAAATCTGAATGATACTTACTAGTCTCCCGACAGTCATATAGGTAGCATATAAATTAAATACCTACATTCTTTTGATAAAAGATTTCAAGTTGGACAAGGGACACTCTGATTCTAGATCAAACAGAACAGAGTTAAACAGGCGAAAGGGGCAGATTTTTTTTAGAAAAGCACTGTGAATGGCAGTTCACCCCCAGTAATTTAATCCTGGGAATGTATTACACTCAGGATTGATAAAATAATCAGGTTGAACTTGAAGTGAAAATAATCAGGGAGGCATCCAAGAAGCAGACACTGTTTTAAAAATATTATCATTATACTGACTAGGTCATGGCCTATTCTAATCTAATATTTTAAATGTCAAAATGACCTTGCTCAGAAAAAAGGTGTCCTGAAAATGAAATGAAATGAAAAGTGAGAAATTCAGAGCCAAAAAAAAAGCAACAACCACAGAAAAGCTTCATAAAAAGCTTCAATCACAGAAAAGCTTCATAAATTTACCTGAATGCATAAAAATGTGAAGCTAGGTATAGAATTTGGAATTTAAAGTTGTATATCGTTCTCTGCATATTCAACATGGATATCAAGTTTTGAAACAAAAACATGTGATTCACTGAAAAAAACCAAAATTCAAACAAAATTGTCCTACTTTGCTAAGTTTGATTATAAGAAAGATTAGAAGGGTTCCTTGTAAAAGATAATAATGAACAAAATTGATGCAGCACAACTTTTGTGGCCTGAATATTGAGAAAATTATCACCATTATTCACTGTAGGCTACTAAGAAAGCCAAAATGACATCAGCTATTACTGAAAACAGTTGAACACTCTGTCAAATTCAACATGCTAGGATAGGAAGAATTTCTAATGAGGGATGGACTTAATCATCAAGTTAATTTTTTTTTGAGTTTTTTATTTTTATTTTTTACACTATCATATTTCTGTATCAGTTGCAATAATGGAGTATGTTTGTTTAAAGGCCTGGTCCCACAGAACTTACGGATGCAAAGAGGATGTAAAATGTTAAAAAAAGCTTGCCATCCATTGGAAAATGCTATGCATCTGTTCTGTACTCACTGCATATATGTTTCATACACTCTATCCCTCGAGCATCCGTCCACTACAATTTCATCTGCGCAAGAAGTTTTGAGCTGCACAAAACTTTGTGAACGGATGAATTTTCTGCTGCGTACGATGTACATCCGCGACATATACGGGCAACAAACATTCTATGTCCGTTATCATCTGTTAAACATCCACTGTATCCTCTCTGCATCCTCTGTCCATCCCCTCAACTCACATCCTCTGCAGCTGAAAATGGAAAGAGGGAGGAAACAAAAGGTACACGGAACGTCTACATAGCATTAGTAGCACGGAAATAGAAAGGATGTAAGCATATGCATCTCGTATATAAAGTATTAAAAATGGACAAAATGTTTGTATCTGGGATGTATATTTAGGATGTTTGCAGCATGTCCAGAGTATGTAGAAGGACACCTAGCGGACAACAGATATTTTCTATAAAAAGGGGGAGAAAATCATCTGGATCTCAGTATTTGTCCAGCAGCCATGGTGTACAGACCTCTTCACCCTTGGTCTTGGTCTTCAACATTATCAATAGTTCTCCACCATAGATGATGACACAGTCCGTATGATAGCTGCGCTCATTCATCACCAGAACCAAAACCTGTTCAGACTGTATCAAGTTTTACACAGAAAGAGAAGAAGGAGACAACCAAGAGCTGTGTGGGTCTGAGGATGGATCATGAGAAGAATGGAGTTTGGACTGTATGACCAGTTCATGGTGGAGCTGAGGAATGAAGACCCTCATGCATTCCATCACTTCATGAGGATGCCACCAGCCATGTTTGATGAACTTGTAGATCATCTGAGACCCAGGTTGACCAAGCCTAGCACCAAATTCCGTCCCAACCTGGACCCTGGACTGAAGGTGGCACTGACTCTGCGCCACCTGGCCTCTGGAACCACATACAGAAACATGCAGTACGGCTGGAGGGTGCCACACAACACTATCAGCATTGTGGTCAGAGAAGTGGTGCAGGTCATCATCGAAGAATACATGGAGAAGCTCCTCCAGTGCCCCACCACTGAAGAAGGCTGGAGAAAACTTGCAGAAGAGTGGAATCAGAGGTGGAACTTTCCCCACACCACTGGAGCCATAGATGGGAAGCACGTGGTCTGCAAAGCTCCAGCCAACTCAGGGTCCACTTATTTCAACTACAAGGGCTACTTCAGTATCATCCTCTTTGCCATGGTTGATACTGACTACAAGTTCATATACATTGATGCTTCAGGCAACGGGTCAGCTTCAGATGCCCAGGTATAAAATGCAAGTGACCTCAAGGATGGGCTGGAATGCAACCTCATCATGGGTTTTCCAGATCCAGACCCCCTACACAATGATACACAAGATGTGCCCTACTTCATCGTTGGTGATGACACGTTCTCCCTCAGAACCTACCTCATGAAGCCCTACACTTCCAGATACCTTACCCGTGAAGAGAGGAACTTCAACTACAGGCTGTCCAGGGCAAGATGGGTGGTAGAGAATGCCTTTGGCATCCTGGCCAACAGGTTCCAGATACTTCTCACCACCATGCAGCATTGCCCAGAAACTGTGAGGAGCATCGTGGAAGCTTGCTGCATCCTGCACAATCTCATACGCACCCGCTACCCAGTGTTGCAGAACAGACTTGTGGACTGTCAACAAGAGAATGGGGACATGGAGCCTGGTGAATGGAGGCAAGGATGAAACCTGATAGACACTGTGGATGTACAAGGCTCCAACAGAGCTTCACGTGAAGGGAAGAAGCAGCGCAACCTACTGAGATACTGGTGGAACTTCCCAGCTGGAGCACTGGATTGGCAAGACAGGATGATAGATGATTAATGGATGCTTCCTTGAGGCTGTCACATAACACTGATGAGATTGTGCCATGTATGTTGAGTGGTCCTACAATGAATAGGGCATTAATAAAGAGCTTTGTTTATTTTAAAATGTGTTGATCAATGAATAAATTGTTATTGATAATAAAGGTCCATATGTGTGGCAGCTGGGATGGTGGACCATACAGTCCCACTATGCTTGCACTGGAGGTTTATCTATCCCACAACTATCCTTATCTATCCCACAAGCATGCAAAGGCTTAACCATTTTTTCAAAGTTTTCACCAACACTTTATTAAGTAAAAAAAATGAACCAAGTGTCTTAAGCAAAGATAACCTTTATTAACTGTCTTAGGTAAACTTTATGACTTTATTAAATAAGCAAAATGAACCAAGTAAAGTGTCTTAAGCAAAGATAAACTTAACAAGTAAACAACTCAGTCTCTGATACTATTTTCAGTCACTCTGAGTCATGTCCATGGTCTCAGCTGTTAAGCAGCCAGGGACTGTGGAGGTGGCTGTGGCTTGAATGCTGGTCTGAGGCACCATTGGAGTGCTTGGCCCCGAGGGTACAACAGGTGGTGGTGTGTTCAGGAAGCTATCCGAGAGCTGACTCAGTCCCGTGAGGTTGAGAGGCCCCTCATCAAGGACTTGAGATGTCAGGCCCAATACTGATGACAGATTGTCCGTTGACGGGCTTGGCTGTGGGTGGAGGAAGGGTTGGGAGGAGTGTAGTGGGGCTGTCTGTTCTGCAGCTGGGTGAGGAGTGGTGTCTGTGGTGTCTGATGAAGCTGGGCCTGGACTGGGAAGGGCTGCCTCTGCTGTGGGAAGTCCTGGTAGTCGTAGCCTTGGTAGGCGAGGGGCTGTTGAAAGCTGTGGAAGGGCTGTGACATCGCCTGGGGTGGAGGAGCAGACCTGGACTGGGTAGAAGCAGCTTCAGCTGGGCCTTGAGGGTTGTGCAGAAGTGCTATGATCTTCTGCTTCATCACGTGGTACTGGGCCTTGGGAAGGTCCCTCAGGGTCTGGCTCACATAGGTGATGAAGGTGTTCCAGCCCGAGGATGCTCTGTCCAAGTGGACCAGCTGAGAGAGAAGTTCTGTGCTGGTCTTCATTGTGTCCCTGATCTCCAACAGCACACTGTGGTCCTGGCCCTCCAGTCTGCCTCTCTGCCTGCATCCTCTGGAGCTGGGATGGGGGTGGGTTGGCCTCTGGTGGCTGCTGCTTCTTCCTCCATTTGTGACAGCAGAGCGTCATCCTCCACAGGTTCCTCCAAGTCTGCCGGCATGGGGAGTGCATCTGTCGGGGGGGTCTCTGCCGTGGGGCCCTCTGAAGAAACCTGCCTGGACAGGGTAGCTGGCTCCTGGCTGGAAGAGGACTGGCTGTCTGTGGGCTGTCTGAGGGAGAGGGGTCTCAGGGGGGCTGCTCCTCAGTGGTGGATCTCACCCTCCAGGAAACTGCACTTGGCCATGACGTACATCTCCCGGTCAGTGAGCTTGACAGCGGCCTGCCTGGATTTCTTGAGGTGTAGCTTGCCATACCAGGTGTGCATGTGCTTCCACCATCCAAGGAATACTTCTGCAGTGTACCCCAGGCTCTCTGCCTTGTCTCTCCAAGCTGCCTGCTTCTTCTTGGTGTCGCGATACAGTCTGTGGCCCTTTTTCCAGAGGTACCCATTCTCCCTCAGCCATTCCAGCGCCTCATCCTCATGGTCCTCGGAAATGGTGTACTGTTTCCTCTCTCCCTTCTCCTTCCCTTGCCTCTTCCTCCATCTGGCAGGGCCTTCAGGGGCTTGAATAGCAGGGCCTTCAGGGGCTTGAGCAGCAGGGCCTTCAGGGGCTTGAGAAGCAGGGCCTTCAGCAGCAGGGCTTTGAGGGGCTTGGGGCTGGTCCACCACAGCAGCAGCTGCAGCAGCAGCAGCCTCAGAGTCGGTGCCAGGGGATGGGATGCTTGTTCTGGCCTTCTTCACCTTGCCAAGGCTTGAACGAGTAGACACGGGCTTCCTCTTCTTGCCTGACTGATGAACCATGGTGTTCCTGCAAGATGTATGTGGCAGCACGTCTTTCCCCTGTATGCTGACTGCATGCGTACTGCATCCTTTTATATCCACAGAGCTGACACAATTCATACTCCCCGCATGTGCAGTGAACACTTTGCATTCGATATACATCTGCGCAGCATCCCGTTTGTTTCCTATAGGCGTCCGTGATGCATCCGCTTCATCCGCTATGCATCCTCCCCTTCCCCTATGCATCCTCTTCGAAATTCTCCCCCGGAACCCATTTGGAGGTGTCATCTGCTTCCATCTGCTTTCATCCGCTAAGCTTCCTACGAACATCCATTTAACATCCCCACTACATTCTACCTACTTCCGTTCTTTTCCATTCTTTTCCATTCTGTTTATGCAAATTTTGACCACTTTTTGGAGCGGATGACAATGGATGGAGCCACCCCCGAAATTTTGCTCATCCGCTGTATCCTTTATGCATACATTTTGCGTCCGTCAGCCAGTGGGACCGGGCCTTTAAGTACATCTATATGTCTGTTGACATGATTCCTTGACATGTTTTCCTTCCTTCTTTCTTTTTTCTTTTCTTTTTTTTTCTTTTCTCTAATACTTGCTTCTTTGCAAGCAATTTTAATATTCTTCTTAATTAAAATGAATGCCCCCTTATTTTTTACAGACATTTTTTGTTACACACAGCACAGCAAGATGTGGGAAAATATGGATTTGGACATAAAATTGCATCTTGGTTCAGATACAAGTGCAAAAAATGAAAATTGGATATATACATATTAAAATGCAAGTCATTTTCTCCCTGCCCCCAGTTCTAATATTGAAAATCTTGAGATGCCTCTAAATGTTTCATCAGGTTTAGAGGCAGGATGCCTCTAAACATTTCATCATCACCAATACTGATTCCCTAATCATATATTTAGATGGTATGACTCTGTGTTTTTTTGTCTGGCATTTCTTACTTTCTATTGGCATTATTTCCACAAATGCTTCTTTTATTTTTACCTGCCAGACTGTACAAGAAAGCACAATTAGTTCTTATTAGCCAGGCTTTTGTAAAGAGAAACACAGCATTACCTTGAGAACACATTTCAATATGCTTAACTATGACTTAACTGCATGGGTGTGCTTAACTTGGTTTACTGGAGTGCTGATGTCCAATTCTAAGGTTCCAGTTTATATGTATCTCCCAAAGTCTCTTAAAAAGTTGACCGCAAAGTAATATTTTGACCATAGATCAGGGGTGTCAAACTCGATTTCATTGAGGGCCACATCAGGGTTGTGTTTGACCTTGGGGGCCAGGGTGGGTGTGGCCAGCTCAATGTCACTCGTGCTGCAGGTGCCTGTGGTGGTCCGAGCTCTCTGCCAGTGAAAATGGGCCCCCGAGCTCAATTTTCAGTTGCGACAGCCTCCTGCAACCCTCTGCCAATGAAAATGGAACTCTACATGCCCCTTCCTCCATTTTTTGCTGGCAGAGGCACCGCGGGCAACCATTTCCAGAGTGGCCCCGCAGGTCAGCTCTAAGCATCCTGTAGGCCAGAGCTGGCCCCTGAGCCTTGAATTTGACACCCTTGCCATAGACTATCTGAGAAGAAGCAAAATACATGAAATCTCTTGGAACTGAGTTTCATTCAAAGACTGTACTTTTAAAAATGACATTGCTTTAGCATGTTGCCCAGAGCACCAAACTGTGCAAGACTATCTGTGGAAAGAGAAATATCTATAATATTGAGCTTAGAATCTTCAGAAATGCTTGCACACTTGTACAAGTTTCTTATAAACAAAAGCATGTAATTGGACATGTACAGTACAGATGGAAAAGGCTTTCAAGGCAAGTATTCAAATTATTCTAGGAATTGTTACACCTATTTTAGCCTTGAGAAAGCCTACAGATTTTATGTGACTGTAGTATATAAGGTTGTTTTCAGCTTATATTTATCCATTGCTTTTTACTGCTCAAACGAAATAAAAGCAGAAACAAAATTACATCCCCATCTGCATATACAGAGGAATGCTTATTGGCAAGCAGCCTCACAATTAATTTGAAAGTACTCAATAATTTAAGTCATGCTTTCAATTTTATTTTGTCTAATTATATTTTTGAAAAATGTAATTGATGGAATTCTGGTCTTCAATCCAAGTTCCCACAATGTAGTTTACATTGTAAAACTGTTTGCAATATAGTTTTAAAAATTTACTTCAATCAAACAACAGCAAGAGCAGAAGCCAATGAATTAAAAGTACAAAGTAAATAAATTGGAAATAACCTAAGAGCAAAACAAAGGCTAAAAAGAGAGCTCCGGCTTCCAATTATGGACCAAAGTAAAAGAAAATGAAAAAGAAGAATTTTAAGAGCCTGTCACATAGGCCGACCGATGCAAAAAGTATGTAAAAAGGACACAGCGGACGAGAAAATTTTCCATCCATTGTTATCCGCTCTCAAAAGTGCCCCAAATTTGCATAAACAAAACGGACAACAATGGAAAGGAACGGACGGAGGGAAGACGTAGCCAGGATGTAAAGCGGATGCTCCATGTAAGCCTAACAGATGGAAGCGGATGGAAGCAGATGGCACATCCGCCGGGCTTATGGGGGAGCACAGTGAAGCGGATGCGCAGCGGAAGGAACAGATGCAGAGCGGATGCCGAGTGGATACAGCGGATGCATCACAGACGCCTAGCGGAGGCCTAGCGGATGCAAAGCATTCACTGCACATGCGGGGAGGATGCATTGTGTCAGCCCCGTGGATATAAAAGGATGCAGCTCGCAAGCAGGTCACCATTCAGAGGAAAGACCTGCTGCCAGACACATCTCCAGCCAACAACCATGGGGAAGAAGAGGAAGCCTGTGCCATCTGCTGCCAGCCCTGGCAAGAAGGACAGGGCCACTATCCCACCCCCTGGCGCTGACTCTGCTTCTGCTGGGGCTTCTGCTGCTCGGGCTGACTCTGCTGGTGCTGCTCCTGGTGCTGGTGCTTCTGCTGGTGCTTACTCTGCTGGCACTGCTCCTGGTGCTGGTGCTTCTGCTGGTGCTTACTCTGCTGGCGCTGCTCCTGGTGCTGGTGCTTCTGCTGGTGCTTACTCTGCTGGTGCTGCTCCTGGTGCTGGTGCTTCTGCTGGTGCTTACTCTGCTGGTGCTGCTCCTGGTCCTGCTGGTGCTGCTGGTCCTGCTGGTGCTCCTGGTCCTGCTGGTCCTGCTGGTGCTCCTGGTCCTGCTGGTCCTGCTGGTGCTCCTGGTCCTGCTTGTCCTCCTGGTGCTGCTTTTGCTGCTACTGTTGTTGTTGCTGCTGCTGCTGGTAGTGGTGTGGTGGAGTAGCCCCTAGAACCTCAAAGCCCCTCTGATGAGGGCCCAGATGGGCCTGCCAGAGGGAGGAAGAGGCATACATGTGAACAGGAGAGGAGGCAATACTCCATCAAACAGGAACATGAGCATGAGGTGCTCGAATGGCTGAGGGAGAACGAGTACCTATGGTGGAAGGGACACAGGCTCTATCGAGACACCAAGAGGAAGCAGGCTGCTTGGAGAGAGAAGGCAGAGAGCCTGGGCTACACTTCGGAGGTTCTCCTCGGCTGGTGGAAGCACATGCACACCTGGTATGGGAAGCTGCACTTGAAGAAGTCTGGCCAGGCCGCGGTCAAGCTCACAGACTGGGAGACCTACGTGATAGCCAAGTGCAGCTTCTTGGGGGGTGAGATCCGCCACCGAGGAGCAGCCCCTCTGTCTACCCTCTCTCTCAGGCAGCCCACAGAGAGCCAGTCCTCTTCTGGCCAAGAGTCAGCTCCTGTGTCCAGGCAGGTATCTGTGGAGCATGCCACGATGGAGACCCCTCCCCGACAGCTGCACTCCCCGTGGTGGAGCGTGTGGAGGACCCCCTGACGCAGTGGGAGCAAGGAGAGGGCACTTCCACCAGAGACCAACCCACCCCACACCCAGCTCCACCTCCACAGAAAGCAGGCAGAGAGGCAGACCGGAGGGACAGAGCCACACTGTCCTGCTGGAGATCAGGGACACCATCAGAAGCAGTGTAGATCTCCTCTCTCTGCTGGTACACACCGACATACCATCCTCAAACCGCAAGCCCTTCCTCACCTACGTCAACCAGACCCTCATGGACATGTCCGAATCAGAGTACCAGGTGATAAAGGAGAGGATCACCGGTCTTCTGCACAACCCTCCAGGCCCAGATGAACCTGCTCCCACCCAGTCCAGGTCTGCTCCTCCACCCCAAGTGATGTCACAGCCCTTCCAAGGCTTTCCACAGGCCCTCACCGACCAAGGCTATGGCTACCAGGAGTTCCAGCAGCACAGGCAGCCCTTCCCAGTCCAGCCACAGGTTCATCGAAAGCCACCGATTCCACCGATGCCACCGACACCACAGATGCCACCCACGCCACAGATGCCACTGATGCCACCCATGCCACAGATGCCACCCATGCCACAGATGCCACCCACGCCTCACCTTGCTCAGCTGCAGACCAGACAGCCCCACTACACTCCTCCTTCCTCCACCCCACAGCCAAGCCTGGCCTCAGAACATCTGTCATCGGTCTTGGGACTGACACCTCATGTCATGGAGGAAGGGGCTCTCAACATCACAGGACTGAGCCAGCTCTCTGAGAGCTTCCTCCACGCACCATCCCCTGTTGTCCTCTCGGGGCCAGGCACCCCAATGGCACCTCAGACCAGCACTCCAGCAGCAGCCACCTCCACAGCACCTGGACCCTTCACCCCTGAAACTATGAGCATGCCTCAGAGTGACTGAGAAGAGTGCCAGAGACTGGGTTGCTACCTGTTGACTTTATCTCTGCTTGGGACACTTTTCTTGGGTCATTTTGCTTTTACAGTTTGTTATTAATAAAGTGTATCTTTTCTTCACACACTTGGTTCAGTTCTTTTTGACAATAAAGTCTTGGTGGAAACTTTTAGAAATGATTTAAGCCTTTGCATGCTTGTGGGATGGGTAAGAATAGCAGTGGGATGGGTAATAGCTGTGGGATGGTTAGGATAGCAGTGGGATAGATAAACCACCAGTGCAAGCATAGAGGGACTTTATGGTCCACCCTCCCAGGTGCCACACCTATGACCCTTTATTATCAATAACAATTTAATCATTGATTCACACATTTCAACATATACACAACTCTTTATTAAATGCCCTGTTCATTGTAGGGCCACTCAACATACATGGCACAATCTCATCAGTGTGATGAGACAGGCTGAAGGAAGCATCCATTAAGCATCTACCAGCCTGTCTTGCCATTCCACTGCTCCAGCTGGGGAGTTGCACCAGTGTTTCAGGAGGTTGCGCTGCTTCTTCCCTTCACATGAAGCTCTGTTGGGGCCTTGCACATCCACAGTATCTATCAGGTTTCGCCCTTGCCTCCATTCACCAGGCTCCATGTCCCCATTGCCTTGTTGGTGGTCCACGAGCCTGTTCTGCAAGACTGGGTAGCGGGTGCGCATGAGATTGTGCAGGATGCAGCAAGCTTCCACGATGTTCCTCATGGTCTCTGGGCAATGCTGCATGGTGGTGAAAAGTACCTGGAACCTCTTGGCCAGGATGCCAAAGGCGTTCTCCACCACCCGCCTTGCTCTGGACAGCCTCTGTTTGAAGATCCTGTCTTCACGGGTGAGGCATCTGGAAGTGTAGGGCTTCATGAGGTAGGTTCTGAGGGAGAAGGCATCATCCCCCACGATGAAGTAGGGCACATCTTGTGTCTCATTGGGCAGGGGGTCTGGATCTGGGAAGCCCAGATGTGGGCGATGCTGCATGGTGGTGAGAAGTACCTGGAACCTGTTGGCCAGGATGCCAAAGGCATTCTCCATCACCCGCCTTGCCCTGGACAGCCTGTAGTTGAAGATCCTCTCTTCACGGGTGAGGAGTCTGGAGGTGTAGGGCTTCATGAGGTAGGTTGTGAGGGAGAAGGCGTCATCCCCCTTGATGAAATAGGGCACATCTTGTGTGTCGTTGGGCAGTGGGTCTGGATCTGGGAAGCCCATGATGAGGTTGCGTTCCAGCCCCTCCTTGAGGTCACTGGCGTTGTATACCTGGGCATCTGAAGATGAGCCGTTGCCTGAAGCATCGATGTACATGAACTTGTAGTCAACATCGACCATGGCGAAGAGGATGATGCTGAAGAAGCCCTTGTAGTTGAAATAAGTGGTCCCCGACTTGGCTGGTGCTTTGCAGGCCACGTGCTTGCCATCGATGGCTCCAACGGTGTGTGGGAAGTTCCACCTCTGATACCACTGCTCTGCAACTTTCTTCTATCCTTCTTCAGTGGTGGGGCACTGGAGGAGCTTCTCCGTGTATTCTTCGATGATGACCTGCACCACTTCTCTGACCACAATGCTGATGGTGTTGTGTGGCACCCTCCAGCCGGACTGCATGCTCCTGTAGGTGGACCCTGAGGCCAGGTGGTGCAGAGTCAGTGCCACCTTGAGCCCAGGTTCCAGGCTGGGCCGGAAGTTGGTGTTTGCCTTGGTCAACCTGGGTGTCAGCCCCTGCACAACTTCATCAAACATGGCTGGAGGCATCCTCATGAAGTTCTGGAATGCCAGAGTATCTTTGTTCCTGAGCTCCACCATCAGTTTGTTGTACAGTCTGTACTCTGCTCTTCTTCCGATCCATCTTCGGACCCAGACGCTTCTTGGCCGCCTGTTTTTCTTCCCATAGTAGAGTTCACAGAGTCTGTAGATAGCTTCGCACTGTTGCAGAACGATGGTGGCTGCCAAAAGTACTTTGTTACGATCCATGGTGGACATGACTGGATTCTATGGAAGAGCAAGAGCCAGATGAAGGCTGCAGAGGTCTGCACAGCTGGGCTGCTGGTCTGAAAGTGAGATCCAGATGAGTTGCTCCCCCTTTTTATAGGCAGTATATGTTTTCCACTATGTTTCCCTTTGCATCCTCTAGGCATCCTCTAGACATCCTTAATATCCGAGATAGGTCCTCTCTGCGAACATTTTTTCCGTTTTAAATGCTTTCTTTGCAAGCTGCATCCGCTTTCCTCCTTTCTCCATCTGTTCTGCATCCGCTAGGCATCTTTTCCGCGTCCATTCCGCTTCCTCCCTGCATCCATTTACCGCTGGAGCGGATCGAGTTGTGTGGATGCCTAGCGGATGCCTAGCGGATATAGCGGGTGTGTAACGGATGCAGAACGGATGCCTAGTGGATGCCTAGCGGATGCAGAATGGACGCATTGGATACATTTTCCGCACAAAAGTTTTGAGCAGCTCAAAACCCTCTGAGCGGATGAAATGTCAATAGATGGATGCTGGACGGATAGAGAGGAAGCAATACATATGCAGTGAGTACAAAACGGAAGCATCGCGTTAACCAATGGATGGCAAGTGTTTTTCTCTGTTTTACATCCTCTTTCCATCCGTTGGTGCAGTGTGACAGGGGCTTTAGGTGGTCTTTCAGTGGTTCTTTGTCCTTGGTTGATACTAATACATTGTCAAAGTATGGTACCACCCCCTTTATTCCTTGCAATAGGCGTTCCATTAAACTCTGGAATATCCCTGGGGCCACGCTAACTCCAAATTGCAGTCTGTTGCATTTGAATGCCTCCCTGTGTGACACAGTTGTTTGTGCTTCTGCTGTTTCTGGGTCAACTGGTAATTGTTGGTAGGCTTGTGCAAGGTCCAATTTTGCGAAGCTTCTACTTCCCCCAAAGAGTGTAATAGGTGCTGTACCACCGGAACTGGGTATGCTGTAACGCATGGTTAAGGGTTGCATTGTAGTCCCTGCAGATACGTACTGACCCATCTGGTTTAATAGGGGTAACAATTGGGGTTTTCCCACCTCGTGTGGTCTATTGGTTCTAATACCCCGTGTGATAGGTTTATCTAATTGTTTATCAATTTTTGGTTTTAAGGCGAAAGGAACTCGCCTCGCCTTTAGTCTTATAGGGGCTATATTTGGATTTAAATTAAATGAGATAGGGGACCCTTGGTACTTGCCCAGTTCTCTATTGAAGATGTCCTGGAATTCTTTCATCAGGTTCTCTTCCCAGTCTGTCTCAGTAATGTTGTTTATTCCAGTTATTCCAATTCCTAATGGTGCAAACCATTCCAATCCCAGTAGGCTGGGTCGATCCCAGTTGACTGGATCCCAGTAGGCTGGGTCGATCCCAGTGGTGAATGGAAGTACTTTAGTGTGTTTTTTGACTTCAACTTTGAAATGTCCGGTACCTACTAGAGGAATTCTGTTTCCCTGGTAGTCCTTTACTGTGAGTTTTTGTATTTCGAACTCTCCCTTGTTGATATCAGGTATTAGTCTTTTTAGGCTATTCCATGATACCATTGATAAATATGAGCCTGAGTCCACCTCCATCTCGCATGGTTGGCCTTCTATGGTGACTTGCATATGTAACTTTTTTGCAATGATTGAGTTTGAGCGCCCAGTAGTTATTGTTTGATGTGTTTCCTCTTTTCTGTTTGCTTCTTTCATCGCTTGTTTCTGTATTCTTGGCTTCAATGGCTCCCTATTTGCTTTTCTCTCTCTCTGGGGGAGTATTCCATATTTGTCTAGGGCCATAGTTATTTTTAGTTCAGCATGTCCTAGCTATGTGTCACTGCCATTCACAATACCTGCAAATAGCATTGAAGAAACGGCATTCGGAATGTGGATGGTTTCCTCCACACCCGGCACAACGGAATTCTGACTTCCTTTCAATTATCTCCCGTCTACCTTTTTCCGACCAGAGTTGATTTACCTCTTCCTCTTCCTCTTCATTTTCTGATAGGGATTCCATGTCCTCGTGGTGTGTTGTGGTGGTGAGTTTTTGAGTTTCCTCTGGTGTCTTATTGTGTATTTGGCTAGTGTCTTTTTGGGTGTCCTTTGTTAATTTATTCATTTGTCACATGGTGGCTGTCGATTTCTGTGTTGCTTCCACTGTGGTGGCTTCTTTTGCCTCCTTCAATGTTATCTTAGGTCTTGTTAGTAGTCGACCCTTGCAGTGTAAGGTCCTTTTATCCGAGGACCATTCAGTCCCTCATGGCCTCATCCATGTTTAGAAATTCACATGCTCCACCAATGTCTCTTAGTGCTGCAACAAAATCTCCAATGCTCTTGTCTTCCTTTTGGTCATGCCAATAAAATTCGTGTCTTTTGATGAGGCATGAAATGGTTGGTGCATAGTGGGCTCGAGGTAATTTCTCTAGGTCCGTCCACACCATTGTCTTTACATCGTTGGGTGCTGCCAATGCCTTTATCATTTTGAATACTGTGGGACCACAGTGGGTGAGGAAGACAGCTCTGTTCCCATTTTTGGATATTCCCTGGAGATCGCTCCCTTTTAGAAACGTGAGGAATCGGTCAATGTATGATTCCCAGTCTTCAGTTGCTGGGTTGAATGGTGTGGGTGGCTTCTTGTTCCTGACCATTTCATCTCACTCGGTCCTTGTTGCCACGTGCACAACTGGGCTCCTTTGTCTCACAATCCGACCTTCATCGCCAGTGTTGCGTTGTGGGAAAAAGAGACTCGAGACCCAGTTGACCTTTTTCCTTTTTATTTTCTCTCCAGTAAATCTCACCTGGCGAAACCACGGCAGCCTTTTTATAGCCAGCTGCTCACAGCTCGTGGCCAATGATGGCTCTTCAAATCTCCTGCCACCACGGACCAACCTATCATAGGTAAGTATGCAAATATATAACAAAGAGAATATTCTAATTTAGAAGAACTTGTAAATTCTCATAAACACAATAAATCCAAAGCATAACAATCCTGTTTGCTTCTATTGGAAATGTCTATTTACAAGTAAATGTTCAATGTTTCTTCCAGGCTGTCTGCAACACTGTTATTAGATTAAGCTGTACAGAAGGAAGGGAGGGAGGAAGGGAGGGAGGGAGGAAAAGAGAGAGAGAGAGAGAGAGAAAGTTCATTGGGTTCACATTCCCAGAGAGATGAGAAACCAGTCATCACACAAGTATATGCTGTAACTATATCAGCAGTAGTTTGAAGAATTTGGAAATAACTGGAAAGGCACTTGAAATCCCTCCTTGTGTTCCTTGACATAGATGGAAATATGAAACATGTTTTGATACAAAAATGTTGAAAAGGCTGATTTGTGGAGGGGGAAAATAATGAAGGGTTAGAAAGAGCCATTTATTTATGCTTAGTTTCCTTGGTTTGGTTCAATGAACCCAGCATTTATCTGGCAATGAAAATGGGAGGGGTTAAACTGATACCTATCACTTGCCTGAAGCCCCCTAGTGACTGTATAGTTCAGAAAAGATTTTTGAAGCTCAATTTACAATAAACAGATTAAAAAAACAAAGCAAGCTAATACAATGAAGATTAAATGCAGTTTGCCATAGTGGGCATTGCCCTCCCCAAAACTTCCTTCTTTGGTTGTTTCTATGTTAAGAGTCATGGAAAAACCCCAGCTGCTGTTCCCCCTTTCCAGAATATGATCTCCACAGCCTAAGACCAACAATTCACTCTGCCTGATAAAAGGGTCAGACCTTTTATTTTATTTTAATCCTTTTTAAACACATCTTTAAATGCATCAAGTATGCATTTTTATTTATACCAGGCATGTTGCAGCTTTCAGTTTTCTACAAATCCTTGTCATGTCACAAAGTATTTGTTAGCAATTTTGAAATGCTTATTCATCCTTAAAGATAGATAGAGGGAGGGAGGGAGAGAGAGAAAGAGAGAGAGAGAGAGAGAGAGAGAGAGAGAGAAAGAGAGAGAGAGAGAGAGAGAGAGATTTCAAGTTTTAAGATTGCTGACAGTCCAATTTTATAGTAAAATTATAAAATATATACACTTCAGAGCAATACCTAGCAGCCAAAATGCTGGTCACCGAGAAAGAAAAGGCAGGTACAAGAATAGTTAGAGCAGCTCACAGTTTTGATTTTTTTTTTTTCACTGTCATGAGAAAACTCTCTCCTCCAGACTTCTGAAAGTTTCTCTTAACCACTGCTAGTTTTTAGGACACAGCACAGAAAAAAGCAACATCAACTTTTTACCATTAAAGGCTCTGCAGCGATCTTGAAAGACGTGGATCCCAGTTGGTTGAAAGCCAGGGTTCTGAGCGGTGCAGATTGTTTGCCAAGAACAGCCAAGTAAAACCAGATGCTGTTGTGCAGGATGGATAAGGCAAAGGAAAGGGAGCTAAAGAAATAATGCCTCATTTAAAGATATTTTAGAAGCTGTTCTGGCAAAAATAGGAGAGTTGGATTGTATTAATAAAACTTAAGTGTGGACAATATCCAGATATAAAGATCATGGTTGAAATAAATTGAAAAGTAGTGAAAATAACAAAAAAAAAACATTGTCTAGCTAGGTTTCAGCTACTTTTACATAGATTAAACAATCTGACATTCAAGAAACATTACAACTGGATAACTTTACAAAACAACAGCAACAACTTTCAAACTTTCTCAACACTGAGAAGTAGAAACATCTATAATAAAATGACGGAGCTAGAAAATATTTAATGGACATTAAATATGGGAGGAGGAACATTTCCATTTCTGAAAGTTTTTGATTTCCCAATGCCCACAATACATTTCAGAAATAGACCTACATTTCCCGTAATTATAACACCCTACCAACAAAAGCCAAACATCAGATTCATATATCATAATAGTGGCTTGCAAAGGAAATTAGGTTTGTAACTGCAAAAAGCATGGGCAGCTATGTATATCTATCCATATGGGAATCTCTGAAGCTGTTGGAAAGTAATTTCTTCTGACCACACCCAACATGTAACCTTTGCCTTGGAGAAATATCTAACTCAATAAATAACTCAACTTTAATTTTGACCCTGTTGCCTTTGGTTTATTTCGTTAGTCTGATGCCTGTATTTCGTTAGTCTGATGCCCGATGCCTATGTGTCAGACACATAGGCTCTAACCTGACAGTTTTCAAGTCTTTCATATAATCTCATGAAACTAAGTTTACTATTCAGTCAGCTACTATTCTCCATTACTCTTCTTTGCAAATTATAAAAATGAAAATAAACACATCTATTTGTCTATTCCCCTTATAGTGTGACTGTGGAAGACAAAAAATTGAAAGAGCAAATAATTTAAATAAATCTTTCAAAAACCATTTTAAGTAAAATTCAAAATCAAAACAGGGGTGCTATTTGGGGGGCATTTCACGAATACATTCTTTTATAGATAACATAACAAGGAAGAGCAATATGTGATATCAGTATTGAAGATAATTGTACCCATGTAGCATTTATCTTATAATAATTTACATTTGTTTGGACATGTCCAGGCAATATTTACTTTGGGAAGACTGGAAACCAACTTTTGATTTATATGCTTCATCTTCAGAACAGGGAGTATGAAACATATGGACCATTTTATTCCAATCTGGAATTAGTATAAAGTGACTGTTTGGGATTGAGGGAAAAATTTGGACTTTTATTTTGGTGAACCAAGAGTTGGTTTGCACCAGATCTGTGCCAATATGATATTTCAAATAAAACTATTCTTTGAAGAATTTACCTGCTTCAGAGTTTTGCTTGCAATGGGTTTATTATTGGAACCCTGACAGGTATTCCCATGAAACTCTATGGAAACAAAAGCTGGACTTTAAGAAGCAAAATAGAAAGAGTACTGATGTCTTTGAAATTTGGAATCGGAGAAATCTCCTGAAAGTACCTTAGACAACCAAGAGGAACAAACTGATGGATCATTAAACAAATCAAGCTAGAGTTCTCATGTGAGCACACAAATGACCAGGCTCAAATTATCCTACTCACTACTCTCTGGAAAAGGATCTAATGAAAGGAATAATAGAAGGAAAAGGAAGAATGTAATGACTGACAGCAAGATGGATGGATTCAGTTACAGTGGCAATGAGTCCACCATTAAGAGACTTGAAAAGAACAGGGGTAAATCCTCATGGGGAAAATCTATTTAATGCTAGCTAGGTGTCAAAATGACTTGATCAATCAATCAGACTACCTGCTTCCAGTGCCTTTGCCCATCTACTAGGATCTGGAGAGTGGGCTCTTTCTAGGTGAAACTCTCTAGTACTCCTCAATAACCACAAAGATAAGCCTTCTCAGTTGTATCTATCCTTCTATGGAACATTTTCCTGAAGAACAGGCTGGCCTCCGCCTTGTTGATTTTTCCAAAACACATTAAAACTTTTCTATATCAGAGGACCTGGAAAATACATCTGCTCTGTGTAGAAATAATCACCACTTTTCACTCACCCCCATTTTGGAATGCCCTGTATGTTTTGTTACTGCTCTGGTATAAAAGTGTTATTGTTATGATTTACTGGAGGGGTGTATAAGCAGCTTGGAATTTTATTTTTTACTAAAGTGGCATATAATCTTATCAAAAAAGTAAATGAATAACTATATCTAACATACAACAAAAAACCTCTTCCTCCCATAAATCGATATTTTATACATAAGCAAGTACTATAAGCCCCATCATTCAGACCTAATCAAGAAAAATTCTGCAACAACTATCAGAAACAGTAGCATATATATTGTAAACTTGATCCAATAAACCCACTTCTAAAAGATTTTTACTTCTTGATCTTTAATCCCTTGAAATAGTGTCCTACAAGCTAATTGCGCAGTGGTTAGAGTGCAGTATTGCAAGCTACTTCTGCAGCCAGTTGCCTACAATTTGGCAGTTCAAATCCCACCAGCTACCTGACTAAGCCTTCTAGCCTTCCAAAGTGGGTAAAATGAGGACCCAAATTGTTGGGGGCAATATGCTGACTCTGTAAACTGCTTAGAGAGGGCTGTAAAGCACTATAAAGTGGTATATAAGTCTAAGTGCTATTGCTATTTTATCTTTTTAGCCTCTCAGAAATTATTTCAACACATCGCTTTTGTAAATCCAAGATAAAAAGGCTGTTAAAGTCATTCTTCAGGTTTATTATTTATATGTTCCCTTTTAATTATTAAGAGGTCATCTGATTTCATTTGTAAATACAAAGTAACAATATTTTCCATATCATTCTTGTAGACTGACATTTAAAAATTCGTATTCAGATCCGCATTCAAATCAACCACAGTCTTTGTTTTATCCAATAAAATCTGTTCTTCTTTCATAACTCCTTTTGAATACATTTTTACAGTAGTAGGCATTCTTAAGAGTAATTTCTGAGTACATTGTTCCCAAATATCCTTAAATTCTTCTCTGTGAGATAATATTGCTCCATTCTATATTAATGGATTTCCCCCCTTTAATTATAAACTTTAATTTGTTCTGGTTTCCTCTAGTCAACATTCAAATTCCCCTCTTATCATGTTTTTATTTCTAATTAACAACACTTTCACATGGGAAGATTTCTTAAATTAGTTTCAAAATCTTAAATATTTATTTGTAAAATTGTAAAAAAAACCACCACAGGAAGTATTACATTAATTAATTTCTATTCTTTTTTCCAGATCATCCCTTAATCCATTTATAATTTTCCAAAATGAACCTTCTAGAATAAACTTTCTAGTGTAAACTTTCCAAAATAAACAAACTTTCTAGTCACCTTTCTGTTGTTTATTTTTTAAAAAAAGTTTTTAAAGTTGCATAAGACATATTTCATCAAGGATAGAATGAAACTCACTCCATTTAAAAAAACCAAAAACCATGCCCTTCTAAAAGTTTTTAACATCCAAAAAGTCTTTAACAAGTAATTTCCTAAAGTGGTTAAGTAAGGAAGCATGCTATTTGGAAAGCACTTCTGGATTTTGGAGTTGAGATGGAGAAAATAGGAACAGTGAAAGTTTGACTTTGGGTTTTGTTGATTAGTTACATTTGTTGTTATGGAAATGGTTAGTATATATTTAAGAATATAAAAATAAAAGTTGAGGCTCTAATGTTGTTATTTTATTCTACCATGCTAAAAAGAGGCAGAAGTCAATGTTTTTCTTCTTCTTTCCCCCTTTTATCCTGCACTTCTTCTTCCCTTTTATCTTTCAATTTCTATATTATAGTCATTCTGCCAATTATCTTTTATTCTTATCAATACATAATTTTTTTCCTTCACTAAAAATTAAAAAAATGTTTTGCTTTCTATAGTCTAAGTGCTATTCAAGACACAAAAGTCATGGATTTTATGGCACAATATTTTATCTAGTGTTGTTTGGGTTTTTTTCCCCATTGAATGGTTTGATAAGCTCCATTACTTCCCAAACTTCCATTTCAGTGTTATTCTTTCCCTTTTGATGCTCCAGAAATATGGATGACAATATTGCGTCATCCATAGGTCTTTTGTTTCTCTCTAAATCTTTCAAATCCACAGGGAATATGTCCTTTGAAGTGAGCCATTTGGAAGCTTCCTCATCTTTTGCAACAGCTAAGTCACTTGGGCAAAAAATGGAAATGAAGCATGAAATACTATAACAAATGTCCAAATGTTGATTGTTCCTCTATCAGATTTCTAAAGGAACAACCAGGTTCCTTAACACTCCTTAGTTCTCTTTCTGCCATTCTTACAGGATGCTTATTTAAGTACTTACTTACTTACATCCTCCTAAGTGGTGTTCTATTTCATTAAAAAAAAATGATGCTAGGGAAAATAAAACCCTAACTATTACCTTTTTTCAAAATTATGCTCATTTCTGTATTTTTTCAAAGTAAGCTGTAATTTTATATTAATATATTATTTGTACAGTATATCTCCAACAGTGGTGCATTTCAAATATTTTTACCACTGGTTCAGTGGGCATGGTTTGTCAGGTGAGCTTTGCACGTGCCCTCCAAATGTGCACTTTGCCCAGGCACAGAGGCTTTCTGCAAGTCTGCACTCTCCCTGTCACTTCAGCAGCTGCTGTGCGGCAATCTGTTGTGCTGCTCAAAGTAGCTGCACTTCAAAAGCAGGACATAAAGTGTTCCATCCGGAAAAACGCAAGGTAGACCAGGTTCCAACAAACAAAGTCTTCCTAAACTAAAGGAAATTGGGGTCCCCCGGTACCTGCCTTAGGTGCCGTCGAAGACGTCCTGGAATTCTTGTATCAGGCTCTCTTCCCAGTCAGTTTCGGCTACTCGGCTCACCCCGGTCATTCTGATGCCTAAAGGTATGAATTCGATGCATTCGATGCCCAGGAGGCTGGGGCGGTCCCGGTTGACTATGGTTAGAGGCAGGACTTTAGCGTGTTGCTTGTATGTGACTTGGAAATGTCCTAGACCTACCACAGGGATTTGGTTTCCTTGGTAGTCTTTTAGAGTTAATTTTTGTTTTGGGAGTTCTTTAATTTTGATGTTTGGAACCAGCCATCTGATTGTGTTCCAAGACACCATTGACAGGAAGGATCCTGAGTCGACTTCCATCTCGCAGGGGCTTCCTTCAATTTTTACAACAATTTTGACTTTTCTCCCGCTTTCCGTCTGGGCGCTTCCAATAGTGACAGTTTGATGGGTCTTTTCTCGGTTGCCGGTTCATTTGTTGCGCTCCCATTTCTTTTCGGCTTGCCTTGCTTCAGCTGGTAGTGAGGAGTTACTGCGTCTGTTTGGGTTGTTATTTTTTCAATTCCTGCAGACCTTTTCGATGTGTCCCCTCTTCTTGCAAGCTCGGCAGATGGCATCAAGGAATCTGCAATCGGCTTGAGGGTGGTTTCCCCCGCAGCCAGCGCATTCCCGCCAATTTCTTTTTTCACGCCTTTTTTTGTTGGCGTACAGGAGATGGACCTCTTCATCCTCATCTTTCGTTTCTTTTTTTTTTTAAAAGTTTTTTATTAATTTTCTACAAACAGACAAACATACAAAACATTAAAAACATCTATTCTCATATATACTTCCGGTGTATCGGTTGGTTCATCAGTTTTGTGCATTCATTTTATAGTGTCAATTACAATTATATTGCATAACCACTCATATTGTCAATCCATATTCTAATATTACTAAAAAAAAATAAAAATAAAAAAATCTTTTTCTGACTATACCTTTAATCATTCATGCTTTGCGAGATAACAATACTTCAAACAGTTTATTCTATAATTTATCATATAATCATAACAAATCAATCCTAAAAACTCTTCATACATATAATATTAATACTCTATTATTGTATTTTATCATCTAACCATTGATAAAAAAAACCCCAAATTGCATAAAATTGTTTATCTTCTTGTTCTCTAATTTCAAATGTCAATCTACTCATCTCAGCACATTCCAATATTTTCTCAATAATTTCTTCCTGCAATGGCATTTTCTCATTCTTCCAGTTTTTAGCAAATACAATCCTAGCCGCTGTTAATACATTTACAATCAAATATTTCAAGTCTTTATTATATATATCAGGTAAAATTCCCAATAAAAAGATCTCTGGTTTCAAGTCTATGTGTTTCTTTGTCATTTTTTCCAACCACATGTGAATTTTAGTCCAATATTTTCTAGCATTCTCACAAGTCCACCACATATGATAGTATGAGCCAGGTATCTGATGACATTTCCAACATTTTTCAGATTTATTCTTGAACATTCTTGCTATTCTTGTCGGGGGAAGGTGCCACCTGTAAAACATCTTATACAAGTTTTCTTTATATGCTATTGACATTGTCATTTTATAATTTTGAGACCACAATTTTTGCCATTGCTCTAAATCAATTCCATATCCAAAATTCTTCCCCCATGCAATCATAGTTTCTTTAACTTGTTCTTCCTCTAGCTTAATTCCCAATAAATAACCATATAATTTTTTAATCACTTTCTCATCAGTACCCATCAATATCTTATCTAAATCAGTCTGTTTATCATAGAATCCTTCCGTTTTAAAATCTTCAAGATATCTTGAGTGTATTTGCGCATATGAAAACCAATTCATCCTTATACCTTGTTCCTCTAAATTTTGGATCGTTTTAAGTCCACCCTTTTCATCCAACAGTTCCCCATATCTAACTGTTTGTTCCTTTTTATAGATCATAGGATAGGAAAATGCTTCAATAGTCGATAACCAAACTGGAATTTTCAAATAACATTGTTTTTTTATCTTCTCCCAATTTAACCACAAAGACTCCCGTATATAATGTCTTCTGAAATACCCCTGTGTTTTAGTTCCCTTGTACCATAAAAAAGCATGCCAGCCCAACAGTAAATCATGTCCTTCTAATGTCAACAATCTATGTTTTCTTAATGTTATTGTTAAGCCTGGGTTCCCCAACCAGGGTTAGGTAGACAAGCTAAACAGAATGTGCAGCGTTAGTCAGATAGGCACACAAATAAATGAGTGAGCTAAGTTTGTATGTTTATTAACATACAGTAAAAATAACAGATACGCTTGTGCTATCAAGAATATATTTTATTCCAGTATAAGTTTATAGCATAGTCAAAAACAGTCCAATATTCATTTACCATGTAGTCAGTCCATTCAGGGATATTCAGTTAGCAAAGTCCATGTAGAATATCCTATTGTCAGTTCACATAAATCAGTCCGTTGTTGTCTCTCCCGTTCGAGCAATGCAGTCTTGCTTCCAAGCAGTAATCAGGGATCATCAAAGCCAGAGAGAGAGAGAGCAAGCTGTAGCCTTGCTACTTTTATATGGTTTTCATAACCACACCCACA
>BLBF01000003.1:18878988-18895076 GCA_015471245.1 Laticauda colubrina | reverse complement strand
AGTGAGGAGGTGTGTTCCAGCTTTTTTACTGCATTTTTGTGTTCCTCTAGGCGGGTACTTATTCTTCTATTGGTCTGTCCAATGTATGTGGCCGGGCATGATGTACAGGGAATTTCGTATATGCCTTGGTTTTCCAGGTCAATTTTGTCTTTGGGGTTCCTCAGGATGGCTGCTATTTTTTTGTCTGTTTTGAAGGCAGTCTTGATGTGATGCCTGTGTAGTATCTTACTGATTTTGTCTGTGGTACCTCTTATGTAGGGCAAGACAGCTGTTCCATAGATCTGTTGGTCTTCTAGGTCTCTGTTATGTCTTGGTGTGTTTTTGTGGATCAAGTTGGTGATTTTGTTTTTGTGGAAGCCATTGGCTGTCAATACTTCAGTCAGGGTGCATAGTTCAGTCTTTATATGTGTCTTATCTGCCAGGCATTTGGTTCTGGTAATTAGGGTTTTCGCTACGGAACCATGCCACAAGCCAGGCAAACACCTGGGCAAAAACAGACTCTCTCTGAAAGCTCCAACCCAACCCCCCCACCAGGCACCCAGGTGAAACCCAGCTTGCTAATAAAGAGCAGCCGTCCCTTCACACGGAGCCAAGCTGCACTGAAAGCCTCCAACACAAGAACAGACTGTTGCCAGCCAATCAAAGCCACAAAACAGACAGGAGAAACCAGGAACACCAATCAATCAAACTCCAAGTCCAATGAAATAGGTCCAGGCTCCCAGCCAATCAGAATGAACCAGCCTCAAATTTAAAAACCAGGAGCTGTAAGACCCACATCCATACAGAAGCCTGATGATGGCAGATGAGATTCTGCTGAAACGTTGCTACAACTTTAACAGAACTACAATGACGTGGGATAATACCCGAAGGAAGCTGAACAGCACACATGTAAGTACCCGCGATAACTTAAAAAAACATATATATATATATATATATACACATACACACACACACACACACACACACACACACACACACACACATATATATAATTTTATAAAAAATTAACCCAATAGGCAAAATCTACACAAGACTCTTAAGCACAGAAAATAAATCGTATTTCAAGTGAATGCAGGTACACATAGTTAAACACGTTTTGCAACTGCACCCACTGAATGGGTGAATATGCAAATGCATGTGTGAATAGGAAAAGTATGAGAATGCAAATGCACCCAGGTTTGTCCAATCCACCGGAGTTTTGTGTGATGCTAAGTCCTTGTACATTTCTGAGCCTGGAAATCCAAAACCCTGCAGGGCGGAAGAGCAGGATCTTTGAAGGATCGTCTCCCTCCATAGGGATTGCAAAGAACCCAAAGACAACAATAACTGCCATTCTGCCCACAACCAGCTTTGCAAAGGGCAACTAATTGGCAATCAAGGGACTGACCCGTCCTGTCCTTTGGGTTGTAGAAGCTCAACCAGCTCGCCTAATTGATGCGCATCCTAGCTCTCTCTCTCCCACTTCCCCATTCTTTGATGAAAGGTTTATACACACACACACACACACACACACACATACATGTGTGTATATGTGTGTGTGTGTGTGTGTGCATGTATGTGTGATATAGATATATATATATATGTTTTCTTAGGTTTTCGCGGGTACTTACATGTGTGCTTTTTAGCTTCCTTCGGGTATTATCCCACGTCATTGTAGTTCTGTTAAAGTTGTAGCAACGTTTCAGCAGAAACGTTCTGATTCCACCAGACTGTCAATCATTTGGAAGCCTGCACTCTCAAATAGAAAGATCTCCATGCCACAAGCCAGGCAAACACCTGGGCAAAAACAGACTCCCTCTGATAGCTCCAACCTAACCCCCCCACCAGGCACCCAGGTGAAACCCAGCTTGCTAATGAATAGCAGCTTGCTAATGAAGAGCAGCCGTCCCTTCACACGGAGCCAAGCTGCACTAAAAGCCTCCAACACAAGAACAGACTGTTGCCAGCCAATCAAAGCCACAAAACAGACAGAAGAAACCAGGAACACCAATCAATCAAACTCCAAGTCCAATGAACACAGGTCCAGGCTCCCAGCCAATCAGAATGGACCAGCCTCAAATTTAAAACCAGGAGCTGTAAGACCCATATCCATACAGAAGCCTGATGATGGCAGATGAGATTCTGCTGAAACGTTGCTACAACTTTAACAAAACTACAATGACGTGGGATAATACCCAAAGGAAGCTGAACAGCACATATATATATATATATACACACACACACATTTATGTATATATGGATTTTTGGTTGTTTGAGTTTTCTCCCGCGTAAAATTGGATACATATATACATGTATATATACATGTATGTATGTTTGTATTTTACAATTTAAGATGTATATGAATAATGTATAAATATTATTGACCTGTATTAGGTAATAAAGCATAAATTAAAAGTACAGATAGTCCTTAATTTATCCTTTAGTGACTGTTCAAAGTTACAATGGTGCTGAAAAAAGTGACTGTGGCTGTTTTTCTTGACATGACTGTTGCAGCATCCAATGGTTACATGATCCAAAGAAGCTTGGCAACTGGCATGTATTTATGATGGTTGCAGTGTCTGACAAGCAAAGTCACAGATGTGGGAAGCCATATTCACTTAACAGCCATTATTCACTTAACAACAAGAAGGCAAGAAGGGCAAAAAATGGGGCAAAATTCACTTAACTGTTTTGCTAAGCAACAGAAATTTTGGTCTCAATTGTGGTTATAAGTTGATGATTACATGTAATTGCAAATTATGCATATTTAACATCTGGAAATAAAAATAATGTATCTGAAATATTTATCTCAAAACTTAGCTAAAATAGGTGGTATCATATGCAGTGAAATCTCTCCCCCATCTCATTCTTGGTATAAACAGTGCTATTGTTTGCTTCAATGTGGAGATTATAAGGTTATATTTTAATAATTTTCTTTATTTTTGTCTCATCAAGTCAATGGGGTACATAATGTCACCCTTGGATATTTGATGAATATTTGAATCGATATATAAGGTTTGCTTGTGGTGATGGTACAGAAATGATGGTTGAAGAATTTGTATATTACCCACTTCATGACAAAAATATAACAAATATAATAAAATAAATTAAATAAAAACAAGGAATAGAATGTTCTTTATGGTGTTCTAGAAAGCTCTTTATTTAATGGAACAGAATCTGGAAAGCTTGTCAGAGCAATTCTCCCTCTAAACCTATATCTAGCACAATAAAGATGAGTTGCTTTGAGCCTTTTTCTCATGTTTTCTCTCTCCCCTAGGAGAGAGTCTTTTGCAGGAGTTGTTTCCTCTCTACCTTTCTGGGGACTTTTAGACATTCTATTACATTAGCGACATCCCAACATATGGCACCTGGCTAAGGTAGCATAGTCAATGCACAAACATATTGTAAAAATGCAGATATTTAAGTGCCTTCTTGAATACTGTTTAGAGCAGTAGTTCTCAACCTTCCTAATGCCGTGACCCTTTAATACAGTTCCTCATGTTGTGGTAACCCCCAACCATAAAATTATGGCTCGGTTCCTAAGACCATCGAAAATATGTGTTTTCTGATGGTCTTAGGCGACCCCTGTAAAAGGGTCGTTCGACCCCCAAAGGAGTCGCGATCCACAGGTTGAGAACCACTGGTTTAGAGTATCCTCTACTGGGAGATGATGTATTCCAGAATGTGGGCAGCACAAGAGAAGAGGCATCATCAAGCCCTCAATTTATTTGGAGAAGGTACTCTCAGTATATTTGTCTCAGAGAACTCATAAGACAGGTCAAAATAATTGAGGTGAGACTGTCTTGAAAGTTCTTGTTAGCTGATCCTTATAGGGTGATAACCAGAAGTTTGAATTGGATCCCAGAAGTAATATATGAAGGAAGAGTGAATGGGCTCAAAGGAAGGGAGAAACTGAGTGTTATTGTTGAAAGACATTGATCTGCTCCTGGAAAAAAAACCAATAACAAATATAAAGAACAAAAGTCAGTGTCTGAAAAGGCGTATTGACAGTGGAAGGAATTATAGTTTGTTCATGAGCGTAGGAGATATGAGAGGTGTGATAAATAATGTTGGTGTTGGCTGGACCTACATAGATTGTCTTTATTCTTTCTTTTTTTTCTTTTTCTTTTTAAGTTTTTATTTTATTAACTTTAAACTTTTTGTAGGTTTTTAAACTTTTTAATTTTAAGTTTCTTTTGCTTATTACTTTTCATTGATCTCTGCTTTACACACCATTTATTCAGTATGAAGGATATCCGTTCTTTGCTTTTGATAAGGTGATCTTATACATTTAATAAATGAATGTCAAATAATAATAAACTCTAAAGGGCATACAACTTCTCTTACCTTGTGATCTAGAAGGCTTTTTAGAGTTTATCTGGTAGACGCCAGAAATTATTTAAGGTAAAACCTCAAATAACAGAAGTTTTGGGAAGAGGGGTTTGAGGGTTTTTAGGGGTGGAATGGGTAACTTCAGCCTGTACAAGACCAACAATTCCCATTTGGTATCTTAAAATCTCACAACTCTAAAAATGGAAGCAAACAAGTAAGCCAGGAGGCAAAAAAAACCCCACTGCTACTTGTCTCACTTAGGAGGCTGCAGTCTTTAGAGCTTACCTTCTACCACCAGTTTATTTGGTAATGGTGATTCCTTTGAAACAACTGTTTGTATTTTGATGTTTGTTCTTTTACTTTTGTTTTCCCAAACAACCATTATTGCCAGCTTGGAATACATAATTATTTTGTAAGAGCTTGACTCCACTGTGGGAAGACCATGTAGCAAAAACATTCTATTTATTTTAGGATCAGATGATTTGAGTTGGGAGTGGGGTGACCATGACATTTTGCAGCAAAATTTCTTCTCTTAACAATCAGTGTGATTGACAGAGAAGATATTAAGACAGACTAGGAGAGGGGAACACTTTCTGCATTCTTTAAAAATGTTCATTTCTGGAGGGGCAAGAAAGTTGCCACAGCTTTGAAAGCAAATCTGGTAGAATTATCAATATGGGTTTTCCTTCTCCCCTTTCCAATTATTCTGCTAAAATGCAAACAGTTATGAAACTAGGATGCATAGCAAAGTTGATGCGAACAATGTATACAAAACTTTGCTAACTTAACTCCCAAACTTAATTGGTTACTATATAACACTGCCATTTTGTTCTTTTCTTGTAGCATCATTGGAATTAGAAGTAGCAATGGAAAGCTTTCCTCCCTGCTTTAATCATGGCTTCAATTCTAAATGAAATCTAGAATTGGTTTCTTGATTAATATAATTCTTTTTTCTTCCATCAAGCAGTGGAAAATAGGGTAGAATTTTATGACAATGACATCCTTAAGTTTTCTGAACTTACTAGATAATAGAAACTGTCTCCTAGGACTGGATATTTTTGTTTTTTTTTCCTACTTTTGTTTCTTCTGGAAGAAGTAAGTATGCAATAAATTAAAGTGAGCAGACTGGATTTTGACTCTGCAGACTCTGCAGATTGGATTTTGATAATACACAGTATTAGACATTCAGAGATTGAGATAATAAACACGTTTAGCTTATATGAAAAAGAATCTTGGTAAAATCAGTGGTATTTACATATAATTAAACTTGAGGCATTATGATACATTGTTATTTGAAGTCTAACTTAGTAATATTTTCCAAAGATTACTTTGTTGTACAATTTTACAAGTTAGTAGGAATTTCTAAGAGTCTGTAATATTTACTCGTTGATTTTAGCTCTATTCCCTTTTCTTTCAAAGCAGTGACAGGAAAATATGTGACCCTTCAGTTTACAGAATATTTCTGAGTATTAATATAACTTGACTGACAGTTTCATTATTAACCTCGAAAAAGAAATATCATAGGACCTGGAGCTCTTTTAGTCCAACCCCCCTAATCAGGACAGGGGTCTCTATAGCATCCCAGACAAATGGATGTCCAATCATTTTTTCAAAAAAATCCTCCAACAATCAGGAAGGAAAGCTTTTCCACTGATTAATTTTTCTCACTTTAGGAAATTCCTCCTTATTTCCAAGTCTCCCTTTGACAAGCTTCCACACATTTCTTCTTGTCCTTCCTTCAGGTGCTATGGAAAATAAATTGATGCCCACTGGTCATCCAACTGCAAATCCATCTAGTGGTGATACTGCTAGTGTTTTCAATAATGAATTGGGCAAATACACTGGGAAACCAATTTCATTAAATTTAGATCCAAGTCAGCCCAAGATGACCAAAAGCATGGCGAATCACCCAAGATGATTAAAAGCCCTTCGCAATCGGCCCAAAAACTACCAGAAGACTGGAAAAGAGTTGATGTGGTTCCCTTCTTCAAAAATGAAAAAAAAAACAGACCCAGGAAACTATAGACCAATCAGCCTAACATCAATACCCCAGAAGATACTGGAAAAGATAATAAAAAACCAGATTTGCCAATATCTAGAAACAAAGTAATAACTAGCAATCAGCACGGGTTTGTTAAAAACAGATCATGCCAAACCAATCTTATTTCATTCTTCAACATAGTGCCTAAATTAGACCCGCGAAATACTGTGGACATAATATATTTACATAATATATATGTACTGTGGACATAATACATTCGACAAAGTAGACCTACTTTTACTACAACCTACTTCTTAATAAGCCAGAAAAAAGTGAAATAGATAGCACCACCACAAGATGGAATCGCAACTGGCTGACAAACCACACTCAACGAGTAGTCTACATGGAGGAAAGTAAGCAGTGGGGTGCCACAAGGTTCCGTCTTAGGCCCAGTACTCTTCAATATCTTCATTAATGACCTAGATGAGGAAATAGAAGGGGAACTTACCAAATTTGCAGATGATACTAAGCTGGCAGGAATAGCTAACGCCCAAGAAGACAGGCTCAAGATCCAGATAGATCTTGACAGACTAGAACACTGGACCATATCTAACAAAATGAAATGCAATGTAAAGAAAAGTAAAGTCCTACACTAGGCAAGAAAAACCAAAAGTACACATATAGACTGGGTGAAACCAGGCTCAATAGCAGTAACTGTGAGAGGGATCTTAGAGTCTTAGTAGACAACCAGCTAAATATGAGCCAGCAGTGTGCAGCAGCAGCCAAAAAAGCTAATGCAATCATAAATTGTATTAACACAGGGATACAATCAAGATCAAGGGAAGTAATAATACTACTTATAAAGCCTTAATAAGACCACACCTAGAGTACTGCATCCAGTTTTGTTCACCACATGATAAAAAAGATGTTGAGACTCCAGAAAAAAGTACAGAGAAGAGCAATCAGGATGACTGGAGGCTAAAACATACAATGAATGGTTGCAGAAATTGGGCTTGGCTAGTCTCGTAAAGAGAAGGACCAGGAGAAACATGATAGCGGTCGTCCAATATTTGAGGGGCTGCCCCAGAGAGGAAGGGGTCAAGCTATTTTCTAAAGCACCTGTAGGCCAGACGAGGAATTATGGATGGAAACTGAACAAGGAGAGATTTAACCTGGAAATAAGGAGAAACTTTCTGACAGTGAGAACAATCAACCAATGGAACAGCATGCCCTCAGGCATTGTGAGAGCGCCATCACTTGAGACTTTCAAGAAGAGATTGGACTGCCATTTGTCAGAAATGGAGTAGGGTCTCCCACTTGGGTGGGCTGTTGAACTAGATGACCTATAAGGTCCCTTCCAACTCTGATTATCTGTTGTCTGTTATCTTTCAAAGCTTGATGGAACGACTCTTAAAAGGGTATTCCTGGAGTGTCATACTTTGATGATGTAATCATGTCAGCAAACAATGGAACCATCTTTGTAAATAGCCTAAGAGTTGTATTTAAAAGATTCCAGGCCACAGGCCTCAAGCTTAAGAAAAGCAAGTGCCATTTAGGGGTCCCTAAGGTAGAGTTTCTGGGATTCCTGATTGATTCCTGATTGATACTGCTGGATTACATCCTAAGACAGCTAAGGTTCAGGCAATTAAGAACACACCCACACCAGCCAACAAAACCAAACTGCAAGCTTTCCCGGGTTTACTGAACTTTTACGCCATATTCATCCCCCACAAAACTTCAGTAGCTGAGCCTCTACACAGACTCTTAGATAAAAAAAGTCTCCCTGAATTTGGGAGAAAAAAGAGGCAAACACCTTCAGAATTGTTAAAGACTTGCTAATTTCAGACTGTGTGCTGATCCAATTCAATGAATGTTTACCCTTGGTCCTGGCTTGTGATGCATCTCCCTATGGAATAGGGGCAGTTTTGAGCCATAAAATATCTAATGGTTCTAAGGCCCCTATAGCATTTTTCTCAAAGACTCTCACACCAGCAGAATGTAATTACAATCAAATTGACAGGGAAGCTCTTGCAGCCATTGTAAGTATTAAGCCTTTCCACAAATACCTGTATGGACATAACTTTGAACTGGTAACAGACCACAAACCCCTCCTAGGTATTTTCGCTGGAGACAAACCAACTCCACAAATTCTTTCACCATGCATGACAAGATGGGCAGTTTTCTTAGCTCCAGTTTGCTTTCATTAGACTAACTGCCTAAAGCAGGCTTATTAAGCTGGATTTCTTCAAGGGCCGGATCAGCATTGTCCCTGGGGGGGACAGAGGGGCAGGACAGACAAAACGGGGCCTCAGGGGTCTAAGCACCTCATTTTCACTCTGAATAACGTCCTGCAGCATTGTGCTGGTCATTTTTGGGCCTGTTTTTGATCCATTTTTCAGCCCATTTTTGGCCAGCAGAGTGCTACAGGAGGCCATTTAGGGTAAAAACAAGGCATGGAGGCCCATACAAAGAGCCCATTTTAGCCACCAGATGCACTGCGGGCTGGTCTTTTGATATTTCCAAGCCGGCCCAGCAGGCTGGATTTCAGCATCCCGCAGGCCGGATTCAGCCCAGGGGCCTTGAGTTTGACACCCCTGGCCTAAAGGACTTGAATCAAGCCTTAAATTCCAGACAGTTCAGTTATTTCTGTTGTGGCTAAATCATAAACAGGAAGATTGATTTTGTAATACTGTTAACTAGGATATATATTTCCAAATATTCAAGCAACTGAAACTGAATAGTAACCCTATCAAAATGGATGTAATCATTCTTCCCAATTTCAATAAACTTTTTGACAAGACTTGCTCCTTTATTTGTATAATGAATAATAGATTTTTAAAATTATTATCATTTAATCTCGGCTCTTCTGTGGCACACCTTAGTTTTTCAGGAGGAATTCTGGCATAGAGATGAAAACCTTGATTTAGATGGCTTTGGGAAGAGAAGAGGAATTGTTACTTGTGACTCTGTAAAATACATTAATTTCAAGCCACGTACATATCAGCTAATATTTTTACAGGATGTTAATGGTGGAGCAAAAATTTTATGTTGACATGGCAATAGCAATAGCACTTAGACTTATACACTGCTTTACAGTTCTTTAGAGCCCTCTCTAAGCGGTTTACAAAGTCAGCATATTGCCCCCAACAATCTGAGTCTTCATTTTACCAACCTCAGAAGGATGGAAGGCTGAGTCAACCTTGAGCCTGGTGGGATTTGAACTGCCAAATTGCAGGCAGCCAGTAGTCTGCAGAAGTAGCCTGCAGTACTTCATTTTAACCACTGCACTTCCACAGTTCAGTCTTCACATCTATATTTTTATAATTTGTCAATTCTCTGGACCTTTTGGAAAGCAAATGTATACACCTTTGAAATCATAGCAGATGCAAGCAACCAGGTATATTAAGGCCCTGTCACACTGCCCAACGGATGCAAAACGTTTGTAAAAAGGACACAGCGGACAAGAAAAATGTTCCATCCGTTGTTATCCGCTCTCAAAAGGGGCAAAAATTTGCATAAACAGAGCGGATAACACAGAAAGGAACGGACGGGGGGAGGACGCAGAGTGGATGGAAAGCGGATGCGGAACGGAAGCATCCTTTTGCATCCTCTAGGCATCCTCTAGACATCCTTAATACCCGAGATAGGTCCCCTCTGTGAACGTTTTTTCCGTTTTAAATGCTTTCTTTGCGTGCTGCATCCGCTTTCATCCTTTCTCCGTCCGTGCTACTAACGCTGCGCGTCCCTTCCGTGTTCAGTTCTGCTTCCTCCCTGCGTCTGTTTACCGCTGGAGCAGATTCGAGTTGCGCGGATGCGCAGTGGATGCCTAGCGGATATAGCGGATGCGTAATGGATGACAACGGATGCAGAACGGATGTCCCCCGTATGCCTAGCGGATGTAGAACGGACGCGTTTGATACATTTTCCGCTCAGAAGTTTTGAGCAGCTCAAAATCTTTTGAGCGGATGAAATGTCAATAGACGGATGCTGGACGGATAGAGAGGAAGCAAAATGGAGGCAGTGAGTACAGAACGGATGCATCGCGTTAACCAACGGATGGTAAGTGTTTTTCTCCATTTTACATCCTCTTTGCATCCGTTTCTGCAGTGTGACAGGGGCTTTAAGTTACAATCTTTGTTTCTTATTTTGAAAGCTGCTAGGGGTATTAAATTATTATCAGTAGGTTGTAATTTGATCCTCAATCATAGAAGTTGATGTTTTGGTACAATTAAAATCTAAAATTAGTGGGAAGATACGTGGCTGTAGAAATACTTTAAATCAGTTGATTTTTAATGGTGGTTTTAAATATTTTGAGAAATTGTTCCTTTAGTTTGATATTACATTTAGTAATATATACAACTGAAAAACATATGAACTAACCAGTATGCTTTATCAACTTGGAGGCACCGTTAGATTCATTCTATTAAGAAGTAAGTACCTTGCTTCAATGGAACCAACAATTCAATTTTAAGAGGTATTGAAAAATGAAAGGTGTTTATGTTAGTTATATTGTATCTGTTTTTATTTTATGGAAGTTTGTATCACCTTCACATATATAGCTTGATTTCATTTTTATTATTCCACATTCTCCAGTATTACTGATGGGAGATTAAAAGAAACTTAAAATACTCCTATTTTCCCAAGAAATACAATACTGACCCTTCATAGAATCTTTTATAGCATAGTAATACTACCTCTGAGTAGAGTGCATCTTGAACTTTTCTCTCCAAGGTCTAGGTCTCAAGTAGAAATTATTTCCATCCCTGATACTTGATATTTTATCAAGTGGAATTGCAAGTGCTTAGAGCTGAATCCACATACATGAAAGGGTGCTTTCTCTTCAAGTGCTGGGTCTCCCCATTTCAGCAGTGATAAAGGATATAAGGCCAGCAAATGTTCTTCCTATATTTAGAAATAGGATCAGCAGCGGACTGGATGTGATCGTTTTCACGGTCAATTTGTTATTGTATATGTACTTGCTTTTTTCATAATTAAACCAATGGTATATATTTTAGATATGGCAATTTTCTCTAACCACTGTTTCCTATCAGTCAAAAAAAATGTATGCATTACATTTAGAAAAGTCTGCATACAAACAATTACAAAATATTTTGTAAAATGGGGGATGGAGTGGGGAAACTGTCACTGAAATTGATTAATGTCAAGTAGCACTTCAGTCAAATTAAATAAGTACATATGTATATATGACAGACATTTTCCCCTGAGGCATTATTTCCTGGTCAGAAAATAGCACAATAGACAATTTACAAAGATGAGAATTGTGTGGTCAAACCATTTAGGTTTACTTCTGTCAAAATGATTAATGTTGTGAATATTGTATGTTGATAGGGCATAAGAAATCATTATTTGATTGCTATGTTTTGGTAAGAGGTAGCATCATATGGAAAAGGGAATTCTTTCTTCAGAATAAATACTCTAATTTTGATCCTTTTCCTTTACTCTGATGTCATGTTTATAACATAGTTGTGAAGAGCCACATTCCTTTGATAACTCCCTACAAATTTATTAATAATTAGATTGTAATAAATCTCAGTAAAATGCTTAAGGAAAAGGTGAAAGATTAAAAACATAGCATCATGAATATTTATGTAAGATATGGACTATATATCCTACATTCCTAGAACTATGTTCCTTTTTATCTCAGAAGGTAAGCTGTTTTTGCAACTGTATTAACTACTACCATCAAAGGCTTCTAGCTAATTCATATTCCAGTATTTGTCTTTGTGGTTTTTTTATGCTAAATACATAGTCATGCATATGAAGATGCCTTCTGTAAATGACATATAAAACATCAGAGGTCCCTATACAAACACTAAAATTTTGTCTTAGAACAAAAACAAAAAATACAAGGTAATAAAAGTTAATGGCTGCTTCATTTTTTTATACTTGTAGAAACCTAATCAAGTCCTAGTAGTTTTTCAAATCATTTTTATGAAACAAAATTTGTCTCACACTTGCCAGTGTTAATTTTCCTCACTTCTTTCCAGGGTGAAGAGACAAAAACATTGAATCTTATTCTTCATCGTGATTCAGGATCTCTTGGATTTAATATAATTGGTGGTCGTCCATGTATGGTATGTTGATAGTGAACTGATATTTTTCATGAATATTTGATGTGAAATATATGTTTAGAAAAAGTAATGAAATATATAAAACTATAATTCTAAACATAGGAAAAAATTCCAATTGAAGATCAAGATTGATTCAACATAACAAAGTGCATTTAGTTCTCACTTAGTGACCACAATGGGACTCCTTGGTCATTCTCAAAGCTGTTGCTCGGTGAAACTTTGAATGTGTTTATGATCTTACTTCAGCTTTCCTTTGCTTTCCAGACCGGAAAAAGCCATAAAGTTACTTTTTCATAAATACTATAACTACAAACATCACTGTAAGAGGCAGTCACTAAAAATGGCGGCCTGTAGGATTTACTCTAAAGAAACATGTGTAATGGAACATGTATATTTTGCCCTGAAAAATAGTATCCCCATACATATACAGGTAGACCTCAACTTAGAACCATTTGTTTAAAAACAGTTCAAAGTTACAACAGCCTGAAAAAAGTAACATTACCATTTTTCACATGACTATTGTAGCATCCCCATAGCCACGTGATCAAAATATGGATGCTTGGCAAATGTCTCATATTTGTGGTGGTTGCAGTGTCCTGAGGTCATATAATCCACTTTTTGCGAACTTCTGTGTTCTATATGTAAAGTGGGTGACTCCAAATCTACAAACCTGATTGGTCAAATAAAATAAGCATTGGATTGGTTCACTAGGAACCAATCCAAAGAGCTGCTAAAAGGGGGCAAATTCAAGCAACTGCCATTGGCTGCAAGCAGGCAAGCCAGCCTGTATAAAAGGCTGGCCTCAGCTTCAGCCAAGCGTTCCTATTTACTAACTAGTTGAAGAATAAAGTATTTGTTGTTGGAACCCGGTCTACCTTGTGTGTTTTCCGAACAAAACACTGACGACGAAGGTGGGATCGTCCTGAACGGAAAAAACCTGCACTCGGTGATAAGAAGTCCAGATGACAACCAAGATGTCTGGAAACAACGCACTGCCCGCACCCTTCAATCCCAACGAAGAGGATTGGGATTCCTATGCTGATCGCTTCCAAATGTATTTGGAGAGCAATGAAATGGAAGACATTTCAGAGCAACGCAAGAGAGCTGTATTCCTGACGCACTGCGGGCCAACAGTTTTCAAGATGGCAAAGGCCCTTGCGAAGCCCCGGGACGTTAAACAACTAACGTGGACAGAATTGCAAAGATTCCTCAAAGCACACTACGCTCCGATGGTGTCCAACTTAATAAAGCGACACGAATTTTACCGCAGAGACCAGAGAGAGGGAGAGACCATCGCCGATTTCATCGCTGCCCTGAGACAATTAAGGGGTGAGTGTGAATTTTTGAACATTGACGAAGCAATGAGGGATCGCGTGGTGTTGGGCCTGAGAGACTCGACCACACAGAGTAAATTACTCAACAAGCCCAACATCACCGTTACCGAAGCCATTGCGGAAGCCACAGCTGCGGAAGCCGTGAAAAAATCTGCCGTAGCCATGAAAAAGATGAACACAAACAGCCAAGAAACACCAACCAAAGACAGAAAGCAGCCTGCCACCACAACCCACTACGAAGAGTCAGGCGAAACAGTTGAATCGAGCGAAGAAGACGATGAGGTCCACTGTTTGCTCACGAACAGAAAAGAGCACGAAAGAAGGAATTGGCGAGAATGTGCTGGCTGCGGAGAAACCATCCCCGAGCCGAATGCAGATTTCTCGATGCCATCTGCCGGCATTGCAAGAAATGAGGGCACATCGAGAAGGTCTGCAGGAACAAAAAATACTACAGCCTGACGAGACGCAAAAATTCCCCAACACGAGCTGAGCCTAAACGAGCCGAGAGAAAGTGGCAACAAGAGAAGCGAGCCAATACACACCAAACTGTCATTATACAGAGCGCTCAGATGGAAAGTGGAAAAAAAATTAAAGTCATCGTGAAAATCGAAGGAAAACACTGCAAGATGGAAGTGGACTCGGGGTCCTTCCTCTCCATGGTATCGTGGGACACAATAAAACAGCTAGTCCCAGGTATCAAACCCAAAGAATTGAAGAAGCAGCACCTAACCCTCAAGGACTATCAGGGAAACCAAATCCCTGTGGTAGGCATGGGACAATTCCGAGTCGCCTACAAACATCACGTCAAGGTGCTTCCGCTGACCATAGTCGACCAAGACAGACCAAGCCTCCTGGGCATCAAATGGTTCGCGCCATTGGGCATCGGGATGACCGGGATCGATCGAGTGACTACAACCGGCTGGGAAGACGACCTCATCCGAGAATTCCAGGACGTTTTTGACGGCTCACTTGGCAAGTATCGGGGAAATCCCATTTCTTTCAATCTAAACCCCCAAATAGCCCCACGAAGAAAAAAAGCCAGGCGAGTTCCTTTTGCACTAAAGGCAAAAATAGAGGAACAGCTGGACAAATTAATAGCCCAAGAGGTGTTAGAACCTGTGGACCATGCCAAGTGGGAAACGCCTATTGTCACACCCATAAAACCTGACGGGTCCATGAGAATCTGTGGTGACTATGAGGCTACCCTGAACCACGCATTACAACCAAGCGCATACCCGGTGCCAGTAGTCCAGCATTTGCTTCATTCCCTGGGAAAAGGCAAAGTTTTCGCCAAACTCGACTTGGCACAAGCCCATCAACAACTCCCAGTGGACCCAGAAACAGCAGAAGCACAGACTATAATCACCCATAAGGGCACATTCAAATGTCACCGCTCCAATTTGGAGTAAGCGTGGCCCCTGGCATTTTCCAGAGTCTGATGAAACGCCTTCTAAATGGCATACAAGGAGTCGTTCCCTACTTTGACGACGTCCTAATCTCGGCCAGAGATGAAACTCAATTAAGGAACAGACTCAAAGAAGTATTAACTAAGTTTAGGGAATCTGGCCTCAAGGTAAAAAGAGAAAAGTGCTGTTTAATTAAGAATAGCGTCGAATTCCTGGGCTACTCAATAGACGGAGAGGGTATCCACCCTACAGACAAAAAAGTTAAAGCAATCAAAGACGCTCCTGAACCAAGAAATAAAACCGAACTACAAGCATTCTGAGGACTAATTAATTTTTATAATGTGTTCCTGCCAAACAAGGCCACTATAGCAGAACCATTACACCGTCTGCTAGACAAGAAGGCAACTTGGACTTGGGGTTACAAAGAAAAAAAAGCCTTCCAAAATATTAAAAGCTTGCTAACATCAACAAACGTTCTCATCCAATTTAGCAACACTCTGCCATTAACAGTGACCTGCGACGCCTCACCATATGGAGTAGGTGCCATCCTGAGCCACCAACTACCTGATGGCAGAGAAGCACCCGTCGCATATTACTCTAGGACTCTATCAAAAACCGAGCGGAATTACAGCCAATTGGACAGGGAAGCTCTAGCAATTGTCGCTGGAGTAAAACGCTTCCACGAATACTTATATGGGCGGACTTTTCAAATCATAACAGACCACAAACCACTAATGGGGATTTTGGCGGGAAACAAGCCAACACCTAATATACTGTCCCCAAGAATGACGAGATGGTCAGAGTTCCTAGCAGCTTATTCCTACACTCTGACACATCGGCCAGGGAAACAAATTTCCCATGTGGACGCTCTGAGCAGAGCACCCTTACCAGCAACCGACGAAGACCCGGCACCAGCGATGACAACGCTACAAATCGAGACTTGCCCCGATCTACCCATATCAGC
>BLBF01000003.1:18841691-18873633 GCA_015471245.1 Laticauda colubrina | reverse complement strand
ATATATATATATATATATATATATGATAATGTATAGCCTTTTTCTTATTTGGGACATCTGGATGATTTATTTTAATATTTTTTGCTTTTCTTCTTAAGAAGACTTGATCAGATGACACTTGCTTTTCACTATGTTTTTGCTTGTAATTAACAATTATAATTTTTTAATATCAGCAAAATATTTTATATTTATGAACTGCTATATTGTAACAAACTTTTCAGATTCCATATTAAGGCCATGTCACACTGCCCAACGGATGCAAAAAGGACACAACGGACGAGCAAAATGTTCCATCCGTTGTTATCCGCTCTCAAAAGGGGCAAAAATTTGCATAAGCAGAGCGGATAACACGGAAAGGAACGGACATGGGGAGGACGCAGAGCAGATGTATAGAGGATGCAGAGCGGATGTATAGAGGATGCGTAGAGGATGTGTAGAGGATGCAGAGAGGATGCGTAGAGGATGCAGAGCGGATGGGTAGAGGATGCAGAGCAGATGCGTAGAGGATGCAGAGCGGATGCGTAGAGGATGCAGAGCGGATGCGTAGAGGATGCAGAGCAGATGAGCTGCATCCGCTTTCATCCTTTCTCCATCCGTGCTACTAATGCTGCGCGTCCGTTCTGCTTCCTCCCTGCGTCCATTTACCACTGGAACGGATTTGAGTTGTGCGGATGCACAGCAGATATAGCAGATGCGTAATGGATGCAGAACGGATGTCCCCCGTATGCCTAGAGGATGCAGAACGGATGCATTGGATACATTTTCCGCTCAAAAGTTTTGGGCAGCTCAAAACTTTCTGAGCGGATGAAACATCAATAAACGGATGCTGGACAGATAGAGAGGAAGCAAAACGGAGGCAGTGAGTACATCGCATTAACCAATGGATGGCAAGCTTTTTTGTCCATTTTACATCCTCTTTGCATCCGTTGGTGCAGTGTGACATGGGCTTTATCTGATAATATGTTTAAGTATAGAGATGATTTTGCTTGTAAAAATACCAACTTTGTTAAAAAATTTGATGCAAATATTTCCTCACTTCTTGTCAGGGGTTCAAATACAGGATTACACCCTGAACTGTAAATATTTTTATTTAGTTGTTATTAAATTTATATGCCATCCATTTCCCTATTCAAAGTGTTCCTGGACATCTTACAAAACAATGTTATTAGGAGATTTGTTACCTGTTTAAATTTCTATTTTTCAACTAAGTGAAAGTATAGCTCAACAGTGAAATGGGTGGAATATACATTTAATAAATAAATAAATGAAAAATATTGATATAGCTTGTTCCAACATTTTACAATAGTGTTGGATTCTTGATGCTGTCTGACTTGGTTGTTTTCTTGCAAACATTTCATTACCAAACTGGGAACATCATCACTTGAGCACTGATGATGTTACCTAGTTTGTTAATAAAACCTGTGCAAGAAAACAACCAAACTCAGAGAGCATCAAGGACTGTACTGTTCAACCCTGAGCTACAAATCTTCTATCTTTAAAAAAAATAAATTGAATATTACAAACAACATTTATATAAAGTTCTGTTAACAATTTTAGGTTTTAAAAACATGGAAAGCTATTCTGCTTGCATTAAAAATGGGATGTTTAAAAGCTTAAAATAAACTTGCTACTGTAAAAGTAATGAGGCTAAGCAAATTCCAGCAAATTCCGTTCAGTAACGACTAGAACAGGGGCATCAAACTTGCAGCCTGCAGGCTGGATGCATCATGTGCTGGTCCCACCCCTGCCCAGTTTAGCAAAGGGAGGAAAAGTTCCGATACATCATGTGATGCCGCCATGACGCTGTGAGTTTGACATTCCTGGAATAGAATGTTTCTGTTCATGAAACAATATTCATTTGCCAACATCACTGAAGCAAATGAGCTTTGTTGAAATAAAAGTCAATGTCTTCCATTAATTAGTACAGTGAGTTAAATAAGTATAGTATTATCATTTCCTCCCCTCATATTACAGTGATACATATTGGAAAACCTCTTAACAATCAGCAAAATGTTTACAGATGAATCCTGGAAGTAGAACTTTTAAAAATATAAAAGTTAACTGTTACTCATGTAAAAAGGTTTCCACTTTAGGAATGGGTATTTCAGCTAGGCTGCATAGATTCTGCTTTGCAAATTCATCTGTTATATGTGTAGGTGTGGGCAGGGTCATAGTCATCTTGGGAACTAGCCTATTGTATTTCTTCCTCTGGTGCTTACTAGGAACATTCAATGTAGCTACTTCAAATTAGACACCAATTGTTGTTGCTGCTTTTAGCATTTACCTAGAGCATTCTTATGGTGCAGTCCAACAATGTCCTATAGCATCCACATAGCATTCCATGTTTCAAAAGTGAACATTGCTATGACTTTGGTTTCCTTCACTCTTCTTAAGTGCTGTTTGCATTCTTTTTCTTTGCTTTGCTTAAAGGACAATCAAGATGGTCCAACCAGCGAAGGGATCTTTGTCTCTAAAATAGCTGACAGTGGGCCTGCTGCCAAGGAAGGAGGACTCCAGATTCATGACCAGATTATTGAAGTAAGAACACTTGGTCTAATCTATTTTCAGCTGGCATAGCTCTATCCTGGTTCTGTGGTATAAAGTATAGCATGCATTTCCAATCCAGGAGAGTAGTGACATGGGCAGCAGAAGCTGGAAGAGAAGGCAGCTGAAACATACTTGACTGTTTCAATGTTGACCTTCTGGGCTTTAGGTATAGTTGTTATCTAATTATAGAAAGCAGATTATGGAAGGTATGTGCTTGTCCTGATATTTTGAAGAGCTGGCTTCTACTTGGTATGCTGCAGCTATTTCTTCTGAAGCTGATGGAGACATGCAAGTGGTTTAGTTAAAACCATATGTGAGGGCAAATATTTGTTGTGAAAACGGTGACTTTATTTAGCTTGGTTTCTAAGACTTTTTTTTCCCCAAGAAGACCAAAATGTTTGAAATAGTTGATAAAGGACAGATGCTGCTCTTAAGTGAGTATGGGAACACATTTTGGTGAGCTTCCTTAAGAAATTCCTTAAAGAGTTACTGGATGCTCTTTTTTTTTGCCCACCCCCCTTTCCTTTAATGTCTTGACTGCTTGAAAAAGTTTTTATTGTTGTTCTCCTGTGATGTTAAAGCTCTTTTTATTTTTTGAAGGAGAAAGTTAAATTTATGGAACAAGAAGCAATTAATTGCAAATCTTGTTCCATTGTTCATTTTCTCAGAGTCTGAATTTTTTAAATTGTTGTAAAGATGGAAGCATTACTGGACTATTGTTCTTTTCCTTTTTTAAGGCAAAAAGGAGTTTCGCTTTTGGGCCAAAGATATCAGTGGATCAGCCAGTCTCTTCAAGTCCTCGAATTCCTTTGCTCTTATGTTTTTAAAATATGCAATAAGTAGCTGTAATGGATTTTCTATTGTCAGAAAGCAATATATAGACTTTCTGTTTCCTGCATACATAAAATAAATGTATTTATGTACTTACTTTTGTTAAAGATAGAACTGGTTCTGCTTGGAAAAGGCTGCTTAAAAATCCAGTGGAGGCTGAAAAAGAGAAAGCAGATTATAAAATAATGTCTGATTTAAAGTTATAAAAAAGAAGGAATACTCATGCAGTCTTTCTCCACTAACTTTTATAAATCTTATAAAGCTTATAATGACTTCAACTTCTCTCTCTAAAAACTGGATGTGGTGGTTTTGCTTTTCTAGAAGAATGACATGTTTAGATTTAAAGGGATAAATACACTTCAGGTATACCACAGGTGTGGTTTCTGATTTATTAGCAGCAACTTAAGCAGCCATTCCCTTCCTCAGATCTGCATTTTGGTCACCTGGTCTCAAGGAAAAGTAAGCACTCATTTGATTTCAGTTGGCCTTGCATAGGTGACAGCAAAATATACCCACATGTAACTACCAGAAACAAGGGACAGTTCCTTACAGGAGTTGCCAAGAGGAATAGGATATATGTCCATACCAAATTTGAAACCCCTTTGCCTGTTTGGATTTCAACCTTGCTCGTTTTTAGTTTATCTTACTAAACAATATGTAAAAATAACAATGTCATCTAAGACACTTTGTCATAATTTAGAATAGGATAGAAAGATAGTATTTTGGCGATTAGAAGTGGTTGTGGCTTTTATTGCCACAATCTTTTCCCATGTTTATGATTAATAATGAAAAAAAATTAAATGAAGCAATATCCTTTTATATTATATCTCTCTGGGAGGATATGTGTGGATATGCCAGTTCTAATCTGGTTATATCTAGTCAGATTAAAACTGAAATATAAATAGAGTTTTATTGTGGCCCTAATAATTTTTGTCTGGAGGGAAGAATTTATCCTTTCTCTGCCATAATTCAGATTAGAATCCTTCTGTTACTTTCAAACTATGTGTGTGTGTGTGTGTGTGTGTGTGTATGTGTGTGTATGGTATTCAGCTTTATTCGGGTATTTTCCCACGTCATTATAGTTGTGCTTTTAAAGTTGTAGCGATGTTTCGGCAGAATCTCATCTGCAATCATCAGGCTTCTGTATTGTGTTCATCTGTATTATATACATATTGTGTATATAATATAGACGAACACAAGATATACATATTTTTTTTTGTGTGTGTGTGTGTATGTGTGCTGTTCAGCTTCCTTCGGGTATTATCCCACGTCATTGTAGTGCTTTTAAAGTTGTAGCAACGTTTCAGCAGAATCTCATCTGCCATCATCAGGCTTCTGTATTGAATTTGTATGTGGGTCAGGCTCTCACAGCCATTGGTTTTAAATTTGAGGCTAGCCTATTGCTGTGCCAGGATGCTTTTTTCTTCATTCTGATTGGTTGGAAGTCTTGGTCTGTGTTTATTGGACTTGGAGTTTGATTGATTGGTGTTTCTGGTTTCTTCTGTCTGTTTTGTGGCTTTGATTGGCTGGCAACACTGTGTTCCTGTATTGGAGGCTTTCAGTGCAGCTTGGCTTCGTGTGAAAGGATGGCTATTATCTATTAGGAAGCTAGGTTTCATCTGGGTGCCTGGTTGGGGTGTGTTTGAGCTGGAGGTATCAGAGGGAGTCTGTTTGTGCCCATGTGTTTGCCTGGCTTGTGGTGTGGAGATCTTTCTATTTGAGAGTGCAGGCTTCCGAATGATTGACAGTCTGGTGGAATCATCTCTTCTATTCATGCTTTCAGGTCTTTTTTCAATCTCTATGGCTTCTCTGATGATTCTGTGGCTGGGGTTTTCTATAGTGGCTAGGGTTTTGGTGCCATTGAAGTTGACACAAAAATGCAGTACACAAAAATGCAGTAAAAAAGCTGGAACACATCTCCTCACTAGTCCAACACATTAAAACCACAGGTCACAACATCAACTTCAATGACACCAAAACCCTAGCCACTATAGAAAACCCCAGCCACAGAATCATCAGAGAAGCCATAGAGATTGAAAAAAGACCTGAAAGCATGAATAGAAGAGATGATTCCACCAGGCTGTCAATCATTTGGAAGCCTGCACTCTCAAATAGAAAGTCTCCACACCACAAGCCAAACAAACACCTGGGCACAAACAGACTCCCCCTGATACCTCCAGCTCAAACATACCCCAGGCACCCAGATGAAACCTAGCTTCCTAATAGATAATAGCCGTCCTTTCACGCGAAGCCAAGCTGCACTGAAAGTCTCCAATACAGGAACACAGTGTTGCCAGCGAATCAAAGCAACAAAACAGACAGAAGAAACCAGAAACACCAATCAAACAAACTCCAAGTCCAATGAACACAGACCAAGACTCCCAACCAATCAGGATGTAAAAAAAAAACACCATCCTGGGACAGCAATAGGCTAGCCTCAAATTTAAAACCAACGGCTGTGATTGCCTGACCCACATACGAACTCAATACAGAAGCCTGATGATGGCAGATGAGATTCTGCTGAAACGTTGCTACAACTTTAAAAGCACTACAATGATGTGGGATAATACCCGAAGGAAGCTGAACAGCACACAACACACACACACACACACACACATATATATGCAGGTCTTGGCGTATTTGGGTTTTTTCCCGTATAAAATTGAGAGCATCTTGGCAACATTTCGATGAGGTCCCAGTCGCCATCTTCAGGCTGGTACTTTTGGCTTCGTGCTTGTGCGAGGAAAGCGTGATCAGAGCTACTGTCTCCCTATATATACTGGTGGGGAGATTGGCTGTGTTGTCATTTCTTGATTGATTGATGGAGCTGATGTTTGCATATTGGCTGACTTTTTTGTAAGAACGTGTGTGGCTGAGGTATTGGCTGTGTGTCTATCAGCGTCCTATGTTGTAACGACCTGGGTGCCAAGATGCTCTCAATCCACCATGGGAAAAGACCCGAACACGCCAAGACCTGCATACCTGTACCCGTGAAAATGTACAAAATCATGTATATGAACATGTATATAAAATAAGGCACATCCTACATTTACCATGTAGTGAATACGAATGATTTATTTATGAAGTTATGAGATTTAACTTCCTCTAACGAGGTTCAGTACATGCATCCAAAATAGAAATAGCATGTCCAAACAGTTGGATTAATTGCTTTATAACTATAACTAAGAATAACTTTGGTAGAATAAGTGGGAGAGATCAGATTCTGTAACAGAATTATCATTAATTTCATTGGTGTCTCCAAGCCTGCACAGATCTTGAGATTTAAAAGGCTCTGGCTGCCTATGCAAGTTATCTTCTGGAATTGTGATAGCCTTAGTAGGATGACAAAGCCTATGATGGTTGAATGTTTGAACTGTATTTTATCTCTTTAATGTCCAAACACATTAATGTTATCTGGACTCCCAAACATAATCCAATCTTAATGTCTGAGAGACAAAGATAGTTTCAAAGGTGACCTTGTTCTGGTAGAATGTGAAACAGATGAAGAGCGGTGTCACATTATAGTTACTAATCATTAGATACAGGTCTCTTCTACTGACAAAATGTATTATTTTATCATTATTGATCTGGGCATCATTGATTACTGTAACTGTTAAAGGTAGAGAGCATTCTGTATTGTAGAAAAGTAAGAATTGCAATCTTTTAGATATTGGCATTGTAATTGGGCTACAACTATTTGTAGTAGTTCATTTAAGTTTATGGAGATTATGTATGCTACATGATATGTAGGGATGGGCTGATCATAAACTTTGCCGCTGTTTGTGCATTTTACACTGTTTTACTAAAAAATAAAGTAGTGTTCCATAAACCAGAGTATATGATGAAGTAAGAGAAGACTGTTCATGTGCTGGCTTATTCATGCTCTGAAAGGGTGAAATGGCTGTTAAGAACAACACACTATAGGAAAATTTCAAAGGGAACCCAAATCAGCTGTTTGGGAAAATCCATTTTTTTAAAATAAAGTTTTATTGATTTTTAAGGACAAACAAAAACAAACAAAACATAAAAACATCCAGCTTTCTTCCATAAGTATACAAACAGTGTGTCGGTTGGTTTACAATTTTTTTGTGCATTGATTTCATAGTCTCATTTACATTACATAATAACTCATATTACCAGAAATTGAATATCCTAGTATTATTATTAATCAATCATTTGACTATAATTTTGTTCATTCATACTTTGCGAGATAACTATACTTAGTTTATTTTATAACAATTCATAGTCCTTCCAAATCCATCTTAAAAACATTTTATATATGTAATAATAATAATAATAATAATAATAATAATAGAAATACATCTTTATATATTCATTATTTTCTATAATTCTACATATTCTATTACTATATTTTATTTTATGTCTAACTATTGATAGAAAAGTTCCCAAATTTTGTAATATTGTTTATCTTCTTGTTCTCTAATTTCAAATGTCAATTTACTCATTTCAGCACATTCCAATATTTTCTTAATAATTTCCTCCTGCAATGGTATTTTCTCATTTTTCCAATTTTTAGCAAATACAATCCTAGCTGCTGTTAACACGTTTACAATCAAATATTGGGAAATCCATCTTGAGTAATGTAGGTAGGTTTTCGGCATCTCCATTACATATATTCACATCCATATGCCTTCCTCAAAAAAAGAGAAAATCACCAAGACTAGAAGGCAATTCCCGAACTTTGAATTGATTGTGAAGAACTTGACTTGACTTGAAGCAAAAAATCTTGGAGTCCAAGCTGGAAAGAATTAGTATTGCTTGAACATGAAAAATGCTCTGAGAAGATTTGATGAAGAGACTATGTCAAGCTATATATGTGTTTTTTAAATCAACCCTGTATGTTGGATAGAATATATGGAAACCCTCACAGTGCCTGTATGTAGAATAATAGAAATAGATTTTGAGGCCCCTAGGCATAGGCAATACCAGATCTAATAATGGGAATGATACCATGTTTCACAGAGTTATATTGCGGAGGGGTTGATTCGCAGAAATAAAAAAAAAGCTTCTTCTGTGTCAGTGTTGTATTCCAGTTAACTATTTTGTGTTCATTTCATGGTCTGGAAAAAATAGCAGTGTGAAAGATTGTCTTTGACCTTTTAACAGTATTTGCAAAAAATGGAGTATGCTTATGTCTCAGCTAAAATCAGGATGTTGCAAACTGGCAGATGATGAAACAGAAAAATAATAGGTTTATAACAAGAAAAATATGTAGGCCTGAAAGAGAACAGGATAAGCTATTTTTTGTTGTAGGTTGGACCATTCTTAAAGATTGCTTCACTTTGACTTTTGAAGTGAAAAACAAGAAAGAAAAACGAGTTTTTGGTAGACTTTATTTAACAACTGTATGGAAATATTATAATATAATAGTCAGTAGCCAGCACAAAAAAAAGAAGAGATAATCTATTAAATACAAATGTTAAAATAAGTACTGGTCATATTCAGCAGTTCATTTCTAAATATACAAGTAGGCTGGAACACCTATCTTGTAAAATACTTTAGATATTAAATGTTACAGTCAGGTTGTAGTTGAACAACTTTCAGAAATAAACAAAATTCCATTTCATGTTGATCTTAATTGAAAATTCATGGTGTTTTGTTAACCCATGAGCTAGAAGTAGGCAACTTCCATAAGCTTTTGAAATAAATTCCTGACAAATGATCTGAAATGAAAAAGGAAACAGAGATAAATAAGATAAATCAGAATATCTAATGTTCTATGTTTCTGTAACAGCTTTGAAGAACAGAGTAAATTGGAAATAATTACCAAGGCTAGCATAAGATCAAACCTCTAAAAAACAAGCTTGCTGAATGAAAGAGTTTTGGTATAGATATTGGGCTGGAAACTGTAGACTGGGAATTCTTGTCTGACTTTGGACACAAAGTTAGATGAGTGAACCAGTTGCTTTCTCTCATCCCTAAGAAGGAGGAATTGCAAACTACCTCTGAAAAACCTTATAAAGAAAACTAAAGGAAAAGAAACTAGGAGTCAGTAACTTAAAAGCCTATATATACATACACAAAATGGGTATTGTTATGTATTGTATAATTACTTATCATAAAAATTTGTTCATATGAAAAAAGTATATCATGTTATATGGAATATCATTTTATACTTTTGATTCTATTTTATTCAAAACTATAATTTATCATTTAAAGAAAAACAGCAAGAGTACAGAGAGTGGATGAATTTCAGTTCAGACAATTAATTTAAAAAAATGAAATACAAAAATTAAATTAAGAACATATTTCTTCCAGTGGTTTTTACACATAATTATCTGTATGTTGTTCACATTTTCATTCTGTTCAGGATTAAATTAAACACTTGTGAACAGTTCCAAAAAGGATGTAAATTCTGCTGAGTTGTGTTTCTCAGCTTGAATTCTAGATACTGACTTTACTTTAAAAAATTAAGACACAGTTCTTCCAACTTCTGATTTAATTCCTTCAATTTTAGGTAACTAAAAGTATCATGATTTAACTTTTGGATGTTAATTTGTGGGTCTGGATCTTATTTTAGAGATCCTATAGCAACATGGTGCTTTCCAGATGTGTTGGACCACAGTTCTCTTCAATCTCAGCCACTGTGGAAATCACATCTGGAGTATACCAGGTTTTGGAAAACTCATCTATGGTACTATTTTGGAGCTCATGCACAACACAATAAGTAGACAATTAGATATAATCACACTTAATGTCTCACATATGCAGTAAATTACTATGTCAGTTGTATGAAGTGATTGGAATAAAATTAATGTGGATCAGCTGAAAAGCTATATTGAATATTGAAAGTATTCCTATTTGAAAAGTGGTTTCATTTTATTTAAAAACATGGGATCATCAGTGTACTTAAATAGCAATATATAAGGACTCCTGAAATTTCTCTAGCCTTTTGTATAGATTTTTGCAGAAGTGATCATTGCCTTTGTATTCCATTCATTCTATTGCATTTTTGTGACTCCCCCTGTCCCCTGATTCAATTTGGTCCACTTCTTGGAAACTGCTTGGACAAGTTTTTACAATTTAGTTGGAAAAGTTTTTTAGAAGTGGTTTGTGGTTGCCTCACTCCTAGGGCTGAGAGAAAGAGATTGGTCCAAGGTCCAGTTTGTGGCTAGGTAGGACTACAATTCACGGTCTTTTGGTTTAGCTTTTCAATAGACATTGAACGTTAAATATCAAAAGGAGGTTTCTGTTGTCTGCTAAGTAGAAATTAGGGAGATGCATTTCAATGCAATTAATGGATACCAGTTTGAAAAAGGGTACATTAGTATATATGGCATTGGGGTAGGGGGCATGAATGTGACTAACTTGACAGGGATAGATGAGGAGGAGGGAGCAAAAACTAAACAGAACAACCACCCAATAAGAGACTTTGGAAAGTATATCTTCTGCTCCAATGCTAGGTCTTACATTGTTGTCCTTCAGGCATGGGGAATGCATTGCTTTGAAACAGTTCAGTTTTGAAATTGGTGTAAAAAAATAATGTGAGGATACACTTGGTTTCATATCCTTATCTGTCCCAGCTGAAAATGAAGGCCCTTAATAAATACAAGAATTCAGCTATGCTTGAATCCAACTTTGAGGTGTAATCCTTTGGAGCATAGGATTCAAAGTTTTAAATCAGTTGATGCAGCTTGGAAGAAATTCACAGATCATTAACTATTATACAAAATTAAGATCTGGTATTGTAGCAACTTCATGTCATTATTCATGTTATTTTTTATATATCATTTTAAAGCAGAACACTGATCACAGTGGAATAATATATGCAATTTTAAACTGTAGTGTTTTCTAACAAGCTTATATAATTGTTTTGACACCCCGCCATAAATATAAATGATAACCAGCTGATAATATTAAGAGTGAAACCTTTTCCTGTTAGTATAAGTGCTTTCAAATGTGGTGAAGTATTGAAAAAAAAATTCTCTGAGACTCTGTATTATGTTCCGTATTGATCATGTCTATTTACAGAGGTTCATATGGACTTACATCCTAACCTAGAGAAATAGACAGAGAGAGCAGACCCTTTTCCTGTACTTCTCATTCAGCTTCCTTTTATTGCTTCTTATACTTACATGAACAAGCCTTTGGCTTGATAAGTATAGATCATTGTCAGCTTAGTTTCTAGGGAAGCAAAGCCAAAATAATCCACCCAAGCTGGACTTTCAGAAACTTTAGAAAGTGTGAGAACTGGAATATTTAGTGCAAGAAACAAAGAAAACATTGTCCATCACACCTCTCTGCATCTGTGGAAAGGCTTACATTATATTGTTCTACTGAAGTAGAATTGCTTAAAATGTTTTCTGCAGTTGTTGTATTCAGTTTTGTGTTATTGCCTCTATTCACATGATTCACTAAACTTTAAACCAATAAAGTAAATTTTAATCAAATATTTTGTTTGAATCCAGCCACAGCTCATAGAGAAAATATATCTATGTAGTTGCTAGGAGTTGATGGCATACCAGCCACAGTTTCCTGTGTTTCTCAGTATTGTTGCTATACATAGTTAGGGTTTGGGTTTTTTTAAATGCAAACCTAATGGGAAAGGGGGAAAAATGTAGTCACCAAATATATAAATAATATAAATTTTTTAAAAAAATTACAGATAATCCTTGTCTTATGACTACAATTGAGACTTAAATTTGTGTTGTTATATAAGACATTTGTTAAGTGAATTTTGCCCCATTTTATAATCTTTCTTGATACAGTGGTTAAGTGAATCACTGCAGCTGATAAGTTAGCAACATGTTTGTTAAGTGAATCTGGCTTCCTCATTGACTTGCTTGTCAACATGTTGAAAAAGTTGATCACATGACCTTGGCACACAGTAATAGAATATGAACCATAGCAATATGAACCAGTTGCCAAGGATCTGAATTTTGATCACATAATCATGGGGATGATACAATGGTTGTAACTGTGAAAAAATGTCATAAGTTACTTTTTTTACTTTTTTTATACTTTTTTTATTGTAACTTTGAACGGTCACTAAATGAACTGTTGTAAGTTGAGGTCTACCTATATTCTGAAACAAAAAATGCATCTGGGTGATTGCGAGATCTATACTGTCTCTTTGCAGTTCTTTTCCATTTCCTAATGCCTGGTATTTTAGCCTCCAGGGCAGAGAACCTTGTTTCTGTTAGGTTTTATTGTCTTCACAAGTATCAGCTATTTTAAGCTCCTCCCTAGTCCTGCATACCAGTTTCTTAAAGGCTCTTCCCTATCTTCATTAGTATGTTTCCTTTCTGTTTTCCTTAGGATCATCACCCACAGACCATTGGAATTTATTCAGCAGAGATATAAAAACAGCAGAGTTTACATTCCTTTCCTTTTGCGATTATATCACATGGAAAAGACTGCAGGGGGGAAAAACCCTAATCGTGTCAAAGGAAGATGAAATCCTGGCATAATATTATGTTCCTGACATACTCGGAGACATTGGGAAAGGAGGCGTGAAATGAGAGCACTAGTTAATAGATTTACTTGTGTTCTGAACACCAGAATAATGAAGCTTACTTGGATACTTTCTTGAGGTCTAGATTATTAAAAAAGGAGAAATAATATTACACAAGAAGTACATGTTAAATAAAGAACAGGAAAACTTAGCTATATTATAAACTAGCTTCTATACCCGTGCTTTGCTATGAAAGTATGTGATTGGGCTTAATTTGGGAAGGGAAAATAAAGGGGAAAATGTGCCTCTGCATACCAGCCTCCATCAATATTCATCTGGCTAGCATCCAGTTAGTGTGTGGGAGAGTTGAGAGCTGTTTGGTAACTGAAACATGGAAACTGAAACAGTATTTGCTGTGTGAGCAAGAAGGAGACAGGAAGCCTTTGCATGGCTTAGTTCAACTGTTCTGTGCTAAAGCTGGTTGCTGCTCTGAAGCTGAAACTCCTCTCCTATGCTTGTGTTTTGTATTTGGAACAGATTTCTTTTCAGGTGGAGAGAGGGAGTAGAACTCCTCAGCATCAGAGTATGTTAATAGTAATATATGAAATACTAATGATCTGGTGGTTATTTCAAAAAATCCTTTCATAGTGAGCACCTAAAAGCCAAGAGGAACATGCATGCCAAATTTCAAGTTTGTAGGCTTTACGGTTCTGGAGATTTTGTGATAATGCATGAGTGTATTTCGCTTTTATATATGTAGAAGATTGGATGGACAATTATTTGTTGTGAAATTAAGCTAGGTACATAGCTCAGAAGATAGCGGGTTAGGGATTTCTCTATCAAGTGGGTTTATTTGTAGTTCTATTCCTGTTTGTAGCAAACTCCCTTTTGCACATCCAGAAAATAGCACAAAATGTAAAAGTACATTTATAATTAATCTGTAACAGAAGCTTAATTTACCATCTCTAATGAAATAATGCAGTCATTTTTTAAACTACTCATTAATTTTCAAGCTGTAAGTGTCAATTTATCAAGCCCCATCATATAGTTTCCTAGTGAAGCAAGGGTATCCAGCTAGTTCTATGATAAAAAGTGATTTTAAAATCTCCTAATCAGGGACAAGCTCTTGTATAGACCTAAAAGTACATTTTGTCTTGTTTCAGGATCAGTAAACTACAGTGAGCTAATATTTCTAATGGATTGTGCTGCCTAAAAGCTTATACCGGTAATTAAAATACTTGTGAGGGGTTGTTGTTTTTTGGCGCCATATAATTCTTCATTATTTACTGATTATGAAGATCAGGATCTGAAGAGACCCATGTAGTCAGTTGAGTTCATCCATAATGGCCCAGGGAAATTTCCCAATCATACAGTCCTGAACGCTTGAGTGGAAAAAAGTCTCCCATTTTAGGAAATGCAGAAAGAAGCTGGGAGAGATTTCTTGTACAATACAATATTTGTTGCCTTTTGGATCCATACTTTTATGGATTTAGTTCTGGAAATTTATATTTATCCTCCCCCAACAACCTTTTTCCTGTTTCAAGTTGTTTGTGACAACCATGGCAAATTACTGGCAAACAACAACAAAAAAGAAACTCAGCTGAATGGTAAATTAATAATGGCTCTCATCCAAACCATCTTGTTTCATTTTAAAGTATTTCCACACATGGATGGGCTGTTGCCCATTTTATTTATCCCATATTGTTTCCCATCACGTTAGTTTTTCTTCTGCTGCTGAAAGCTTTGAAGATAGAATGTCCTTTGCGGCAAGGGAATTCCATCCTCTCTTGTTGCAGGCTTTTCCAATAACTAGAGATAACTTTCTTGATTCTTTTCTACATTTAGACATCTTGTAAAACAGTATGAAGATGAAGAATTTTTATTGTGGGAAGTGCTGTGCTTAGTTGGTAAAGGACATTTTGTAATACTTAGGGGCAGCAGGTTCTCCAAATTAGATTTGAAAAAGCAGAAGAAGCCTACAAAGATGTCAGATGAAAAAATAAAAAAATTGCCTTCCAGAGAATAAAATAATGTCAAATTTTATAGGCTTTGGAAATGGCAGTCTTCTACCATATGTATTCCAGTACAATATTCCCAGCTTGTCATATTTGTTTTGTAATAAGCCATATTTAGATAATTTGCAACAACACAGATGTAGATAGTGTCTTGCTCCCAAATTGTGGATAAGCAGAGGTTCACATAAGTTCTGCTTTGATATCTACCATATTTGGGGAAAGGCCAAGAGAAATGTCTCTTATGATATGAAAATATTAAGCCATTTCCTAGCAGTTAGTTAATGATGTTTCTTGAGTTTTGCCTGTGTTAACACTGATAAGCTAGGACCAGAATAGACAACTTTTGGCAGACCAGGACTATTTTCAGTGCTTCTTTTGGAAATCTTTGTCAATGGTGATGAAGTAGGTAAGGGGAAAAATGACTTTTTTCAAAGACAGGAAACCTTATATGGACTTTTTTAAATTGAACAAAGGAAATACTAAATTAATGGTTTGGATTTTTAAAAAGTTACAAAGGTTGTGGATGAAAGCATAAGATGGCAACTAGTTTATAGAAAAAAGGATGAAAATCATATCCCTTCCTTTTCCTCTTCTCTCTTTTGTGTAAATATTCAATTCAAAAATTCTAATAAAAGAAAACCTAAATGAATGTAAAGATAGCAAATAAGCAGATAATATACAGATAAGGCTAGAATTTTCTATTTCTTGATTTTGAAGAAAAAATGAATTTTACTTGTGCCCATGTGTCTGTGTTTCAATTGTGTAATATCTAATTTAGGAATATTTCCTATTCAAAATATTACAAAATAACTAAACCAAAATTTGATGGTAATGTTGGTGGAGTTTCCATACTTTATATGATCCTGTGGCTGAGGTTGTCATGCTTGACAAGAAATTGAATTCATAGTCCAGAATTTAAGTGGGATCCTCACAGGTGGGTATTTTAAAAATGAACATCATTTATTACCTCAGAAGTTTTAAACTTTTATTTCCATGGGGATGCTTTATTGGCCCAAAGCCAATAGATGAAAATAAATATTATGAATTTAATTGGAACTATCTTTCAGTATAGTATTAAAGTTTGAGAGACAATCTGCAAGTTGTACAGTTGATTTCATAAAATTATATCAGAATTCTCAATTTTCAAGGATAATTGAATTTCTCTATCCCAACCGATTGTTATGACTTAGTTTCAGAACATTAAAACCCAGTTTCACACTGTTGTTCTTTAATCTCCCTTTCTCTAAACCAGACACATATGCCCACACATACATATTCTGTGGAACATTTCCGTAATGTCTTCAGGAAGTCTTGTCTTTATCACATATGCTTAATTAAACTAAGCTGTCAATGAGGCGATAAACCATAGCCGGACCCACTTGGGAGCAGAATGCAAATTTGGAGCAATAAATAAAGGTCTTGGGAAAGGTCTCAGTGACTTTTGGGAGTCCAATTTACTACCCAAGGTCATTCATATTTGCAGTGAATTAGTTGAAGGGGCTCATCTTCCAAGTGTGAAAATGAGTGTGAGAGTAAACTGTGAAACAAATGGAAACAGAAAAAGAGGCTGTTTGGTTATATAATCTCTGCTGCTTTACCTTTTTGGAAGGCAGAATATTTTAAACCTTCTGGCTGTTCACTTTAAATACAATCTGAAAATATCTTAGGTTGCCATTAAAAAATAGTGCTCAAATAAAAATAGAGAAAATATAGAGAAGGGTCCTGAAGTCTGTGAGAAGGGATCAGTCTTGAGCGCTTGCTTTTGCCATATGCTTAGCCTGTCATGGACAATATATAATGAATAAATCTCATGAACTCTGAACAAGCCTGCTCTGAAGATTTCTTTTTCTTTTAAATACTAGAATAAGGACTGGAAGAGATCTTCAGAGCTTCTTCAGTTTAGTCCTCATCCAGAACAGAATCCACTGCTACAGTAGCCTTAAGAGAGGGACATCTCGGTTAGGTTGAAACATCTACTGTGAAGAAATAGGCACCAGCTTCCAAGACACATATCCCATAGCTAAATAGCTTGTATCATTAGGATTTTTTTTCCTCCTGAAGTTTTATTAAAATCTATTCTTTTGTCATTTATTTAAACTTATTGTTTTTTTGTTTTTGTTTTGGTCTTCCAGAACAAGTCTTAATAATGTTGCTCAATTAGCTACAGGGCAGTCCTTTAGATATTCAAATACAGCCATCATGCCTCCTCTCAATCTTCTTTGTTCTGCACCAAACAAGACTCCAATATTTAAAGTAATTCCTCTATAAAGTTTTTCCATTCAAGATGATAATCTTGGTTTCTGTCATCTGGACACACTTCAGTTAGTCAGTGTCCTTCCTAAAGTGTAGAGTTTAGAATTGAATGTTTAGATGTGGTCTGACTAATGCAGAATAGAGAAGAATGATAAATTATTTTTAACAAAGTAGAAAACATCTGACTATGGATTCTGGCATTCTTTCCAGACCTTTTACCAGCAGTGGTCATAGGAGACATTGCTATTTTCTTCTAGGAAATTAACATGTTGCGTTTGTGATGTGTAAAGATATGTAAATTCTCCTCAGCGACTAATCAAATTGTAGGCATACATTTTGTGCGTGATGTGCTTCTGTAAGTTTCCTCCTAAGAATAAGTCTGTATGCATTGTGTCTCAGTGTATGTGTGGTGAGGGTTTAATCAGGATGAGTGCGTAAATTTTGATGCTATCTAAATGTCTATGGAGATTCTCCATCATCTAGGTCAGCGGTTGCCAACTGGTGGGCCATGAGAAAATTTTGGTGGGCCGCAGAGAAATCTCACAACCAGAGCACCCCCCAAAGCAATTAATCCAGGCTGAGCAGAAACAAAAGGCTGTGCTGCCCACATGGCCCACTGGAACCTTCCCGCCCAGTCACTCCTTACCTGGCAAACTTGCATGCTAAATTGCTATTTTTCCTTTTTCTGACCATGATCTCTTCTGCTGTGCCAGGAGATTTAGATTAGCTAGGAAGCAGGAAATCGTTGGATTTCTTGCTTTCTACCTAGTCTTTAGATCTTTGGCTCTGCTGTTAAGCACAGCCGAACCTCCCTTAGGGCTGAAGGTCCTATTATTCAGTGCAGACTCATGGCAAGCAGATTTGAGAAACTGAGCTAGCCGATGGCAGACAGATATATCACTGAATGATTCTGTGAGCAACTCAATCTGCCTGTCTGCTTTGCCTGATTTTGGGTAAAAGTTGCTCTTCTTTTATAAAAAAAATTCAGTATTTACATACATGATGTGTTGTGAGTTAATTTTGTGAGTTTGCTTGCAAGCAAATTTTATGAGTTTGCTTGCAAGCAAATTTTATGAGTTTGCTTGCAAGCAAATTTTATGTGACAGACTGAGCTAGCCAGTGGCAGATAGATTTCTGAATGAATGTGTGATTCTGTGAGCAACTCAATCTGCCTGTCTGTTTTGCCTGATTTTGGGTAAAAGTTGCTCTTCTTTTATAAAAAATTCAATATTTATATAAATATTTATAATATTTTCATATAAGCCATGTCCACACCCACAAATTAGGCCATGCGCACAGAACCTGGTTAGTGGTCCCTGGGATTTAAAATTATGTGTTTGGTGGTCCCTGAGATCCAAAAGGTTGGTGACTCCTGATCTAGGTCATGGTTGTCTGAAAGATGCTTTCTCAAAAAGCAATTGTTCTTTGTTTTACCTTGAAGACAGTTTGCTTCTCATCCAAGAAATTTCTTTAGTCAGAACAGAAGAAGCTTCTTGGATGAGAAGTGAAACATCTTCAGGGAAAAACAAAGTCCAGTTCCTTTTGAAAAAGCTTTGGGGGGGGGGTTGACTCTAGCTATTTTCACACATCCTTAGTCATGGCAGGAAAAAATATCACTTTCAGAACTGTGTCCTCACTCTTAGTTCTTTTATCTCACCTGGGTGGTTGCTTCCCATAAAGCAAATAACACACATAACTTTTTGTGCAGTGACTGGAATGTGGGAAGATTAGGAAAGGAGCAATTGATAGCAAACTGATGTACAAGCTCTGTATTGTGTGTGTACATTTAGCAGAAGGTTGAAGATTCTTTCAGTAGGAAAGGTGACTGACTGCAGAGGTAGAACATATTCCACAAGGTCATTGCTTGGAAGCAAGCAAGCAAGCTTTGGCTGCTGAGTAAGGCACTGTTCTTTCAGTCAGCCAGACTGTAAATGGCTATAGAGGCATAAGGCCAGATGAGAGAAGGTGATTTTGCAGTGAATCATTCAGTGCCTTTGATGTGGTTGACTTTTCTAGGTTTTTTCTCCTTGCAGCTCAGAAAGTTTAGCATATGAGGCCTTGTTCCATATTCTATGAAAAAACACATTTTTCTTTCTAGATTGCATAGATCCATCTTCAGTGTGCTTCATACAGAAACTGTCTAGATATATGGATGGATGGACGGGTGGATGGATGGGTGGGGAGATGGATATGGATATTATAGATATATTGATACAGTTGTGCTCATAAATTTACATATCCTGGCAGAATTTATGATTTCTTGGCCATTTTACAAAGAATATGAATGATAACATAAAAACTTTTCTTTCATTCATGGTTAGTGGTTGGCTGAAGCCCTTTATTATCAATCAACTGTGTTTACTCTTTTTAAATCATAATGACAACAGAAACTACCCAAATAACCCTGATCAAAAGTTTACATACCCTGGTGATTTTGACCTGATAACATGCACACAGGTTGGCACAAAGTGGTTTGAATGGCTGTTAAAGGTAACCATCATCACCTGTGATTGCTTGTAATTAGTATGTGTATATAAAAGGTCAATGAGTTCCTGGACTCCTGACAGATCCTTGCATTTTTCATCCAGTGCTGCACTGACGTTTCTGGCTTCTGAGTCATGGGGAAAGCAAAAGAATTGTCAAAGGATCTGTGGAAAAGATAGTTGAAAGGAATATAAAAAGATATGCAAGGAATTGAGAATGCCAATCAGCAGAGTTCAAACACTAATCAAGAAGTGGAAAATGAGGGATTCTGATAAAACCAAACCACGGTCAGGTAAACCAACTAAAATTTCAGCCACAGCTGTCAGGAAAATTGTTTGGGATGCAAATAAAAACTGACAAATAACTTCAGGTGAAATACAGGACTCTCTGAAAACATGTGGCGTGGCTGTTTCAAGATGCACAATAAGGAGCCACTGGAAGAAAGATGGGCTGCGTGGTTGAGTCTCCAGAAGAAAGCCATTACTATGCAAATGCCACAAAGTATCCCGCTTACAATATGCCAAACAGCACAGAGACAAGCCTCAAACCTTCTGGCACAAAGTCATTTGGAGTGATGAGACCAAAATTGAGTTTTTTGGACACAGCCGTAAATGCTACATTTGGAGAGCAGTCAACAAGGCATTCCTACTGTGAAAAATGGAGGTGGATTGCTAATGTTTTGGGGATGTGTGAGCTACAAAGGCACAGGAAATTTGGTCAGAACTGGTGGCAAGATGAATGCGGTATATTATCAAAAGATACTGGAGGAAATTTTGCATTCATCAGCCTGGAAGCTGCACATGGGACGTACTTGGACATTCCAACATGACAGTGATCCTAGACAGAAGGCCAAGTTGACCTGTCACACCACAGAATAAAGTGAAGGTTCTGCAGTGACTATCTCAGTCTCCTGATCTCAATATCATTGAGCCACTCTGGAGAGATCTCAAATGTGCAGTTCATGCAAGACAGCCCAAGAATTTACAGGAACTGGAGGCTTTTTACCATGAAGAATGGGCAACTTTATCTTCTGAGAAATAAAAGAGCCTTATCCACACATACTGCAAAATACTTCAAACTGTTATTGATGTTAAAGGGGGCAGTACACCATATGAAGAACTGGGGTATGTAAACTTTTGATCAGGGTTATTTGGGTAGTTTCTGTTGTCATGATTTTAAAAAGAGTAAATACAGTTGATTGGTAATAAATGGCTTCAGCTAACCACTAACCATGAGTGAAATAAAAGTTTTTGTGTTATCATTCATATTCTCTAAAAAATGGCCAAGAAATCATAAATTCTGCCAGGGTATCTAAACTTATGAGCACAGCTGTATTATAGGTATAGATATAGATATAGATATATACAGTAGATATATAAATATAGGTAGATGATGGATGGATGGATAGATAGATAGATAGATAGATAGATAGATAGATAGATAGATAGATAATTGAGAGACACATAGAAACAGACAGATCTATATAGATATAAGGATCTACAGGTGAATATTTGTTGTGTCTATATAGCATGTGTGTATTTCTGCTCTCTCTGACATTGTGTCTCTGTTTCTGTATATACAGTAACAGTATGTCTACTGAGAACCATAGGGTGGGCTCCACTTGGGGTCATGTGACATAGAGAGGGAGGCTCACAAAGGAGATTCAGCTGTATTTCAAGGGCTTCCAAAATGAAAAGTATTCGAATTTTTTTTTCTGGGTTTTCTCTTTCTGAATGTGATTTTTCTTTTACCATCTGCTTTCTATATGCCAAATTTGGTCCTGCTATTTTTCTTTTCAGAGGGTTACCTTACTTATGCACAAAGAAGACTGAAGAAGAGAGTCAGATAGAGTTCTCCTGCTCTTTAGATTCACTTTTGATATTCTACTGCAATGGAAAGAATAAATCAAAACAGAGGTGGCTGCCCCATGCTCTGGAACCATCTCCCTCCCCTGCCATGACAGATAACAGGCCCCATCTCTGCTTATCTCTGGAAAAAACCCATTAAGATCTGGTTTTCTTCTCAAGGGTTTGGGACTAACTGAATGGAGTCACATTTGGTTAATTAAGTACAGGTAATATTTTACATATGACCATCATTGAGCCTGCCAATTCATGATAGTCATAAATTGGGTTGGTCACAATATTTTTTGTGGCATTGTTAAGCAACCATGGCAATCATAAAACAAACACACAGACATTAAATGAGTGCTGTGCTTGTTAAACGAACCCATTTACTGGAGTGCAGTTTGCCGTGGTGGTGGGGAGAGTGGCTGTCAGAACTTGGGTTGTAGCTCCCTTTTTCCAGGTAACTTTGACCAGTTGTGAATCAATGACTACCAGGATTAAATGACTGGTGGTAGATTGAGGACTATCAGGATTAAAAATATTTGTTAAATAATTCCTAAAGAATTATAAAGGTTTCTTAAATGACTTTATCTGTTAAAGCATGTTATTTTTTTGTAATCTAAAGAGTGCAAAAGTAACCTACACATTTTGCATTTAAAATAGTATCTCTTGAATTAGGTAGCTGCTTCCCTTTTACTGATGCCCATTGATTCGTGGTTACATAAACTATGCAGTATATATTGTTTTATTGTATTTATTGTATGTTTTATATATTGCATAGTATTATTGGAAATAAATGCAGTTGACCTTTTCTTGTTGACTCCTCTTCAACTAGATCTCCAATCTGTCAGTGTAGTTGGGTTCTTTACTTTTCCTTAACCAGTTTTCTTTCTCAAAAGTGGAAATGAGTCTTTGGGTAACTCAATGTAATGAAGTTTACCTTCTTAATTCCATAGGAGTTAATGGCTAAAGCCATGGTTAAACATTTTCTTTTGAAAGCTGTGCTAAGTAGGGCAGTTTGTAAAGCCAAGGTCAATGCCAAAGTAAGCGGTTAGAGCAGAGCCTTGGTTTTAAATTTTATGTTTCTGGCAAGTACTATAGTTATGACTGTCAGTTCATAGGCCTTGCTCTACATTTTACTGCCACGGGCAATTTTCACTGTTAAGCACTGGAGTGTATCCTTAAAATGGCAAAGGGGCTTGCTTTTTACCTGTAATTTACGGGGGATGCTTATCCCTGTCAGTGAAAAGAGTCCAAACATCAGCATTAGGAAAGAATGCATAAGGCTAATGGGTGATGACTCAGTATTTCAGGGCACTTAATCTGAGAATTCTGGGATCAACAGAAGTTCAAGCAAATGTGAAGTTGTTTTAAGAAAAATGAAAAGGAATGTTAGTAACATGATTAAAAGGAGAATAAATACACAAAGCTTTGGAAATTGCTGGGCATTTTATACAGCAATGCACTCTTTTCCTTCATGGAAATTTGCATGGTCTTTGTCTATTTTATTATCTTTCACTGTGTTTCTAATATTGGCATGTTAAAACTTACAGTATTCTATAAATAGACTTCACCCAAGACTTATGTACAGAATCCTTTTCCATCCCCAAAACACTTCTCTTCTTCCCAGCTCTACCCTTCTGATCCAAATAATTTCATAATTCATTGTAAGTAAATTACATGTCCACATAGAAAGAAAGTGAACTGGATCTAACAGGTTTCCTGGAAGGCCTTAGATGTATTGCACAGGACATTCTAGTCTAATCTAACAAAAAGAAATTCTAGGATGACCTGATAACAGTCTTCCAATATTTGAGGGGCTATCACAGTAGGGTCAACCTATTCTCCTAAAAATGTGAAGGCAGGACAAGAAGCAATGGATAGAAATTAATCAAGGAGATAAAGAACCTAGAACTAAGAAGAAATTTCTTAACTATGAGAACAATTAATAAGTGAAACAGGTTACTACAGAAATTGTAGATGCACCAGCACTGGAGGTTTTTAAGAAGGGTTAGATAGCCATTTGTCTGTTATGGTATAAGGTTTCCTGCTTAGGTCTCCAGCTGTCTTATTTGGCCCTTGAGAAGATGATTAATTGAGGAATCTTTTTTTAAATTGATCTGGCTCAATGCTTTCAGCACTAATAAGTAAAACAATTAAAATGATAAAGAGTGGTGTACCTCTAAGGGGAGAGGAATAAAGTGTTGTTTCATTGGGTCAGTCAAACATGCAAGAACATTCCTGCCTTGCTCTGTCCATCTGTTTCTGACTTCTGTCCATAGCAAGGGAAACTCTACTAAAGCAAAGCAGGGAGGAGGGAAATTGACATCATGTTGCCAAAGCTGCAGAGACTAAACATTTTAGTTATGGGTAAGGAACAACAGAAACAATCCTCTTTCTGATTCATTCCAAAACTCTATATTCAGGAAAGCCAGCCCTCATTGTGGATTAATCTCAGCTGCAGTACTGCTGAGTAACCACTTAGATAACCTATCGCTGGCCTTAACACACAAGGAATTGGATCATTCCCATCCACGCTGCGCCGAGAATCCAGGATGGGTTAGACTCCTCCCTGTGATGTCATATAGCTGAGTTTGCCACTATATAAAAAGCCAGCCCCTAGCTGGCTCCCCAGCTTTTACTCAGCTCCTTGTCTTTGAACTTGTGTCTTGGAAGCAGTGGTAGTTATCATCCAAACAGAAGACAGCAAAGAAAGGTAAAAAGAACTACTTTTACATAGCTCCCGGGGTTCCAGTAGAGCTGTGCCACGAAGAGAGTGGGGATCCACTCTCCTGCAGCGTTGAGGACTCAGCATTGCCATTGGGAGGCTGCTGGCAAGGGGAGCACTCAGAATCCTCCCACGCAGCCTTCCCCAGCGTGGTTGGGCTGCCAGTCCAGTCACGAGCCACAGCTATCTGTTTTGGCGCCTCTCAGGTGTTCTGATTGAGGCAGCCATTTAGCGCTGGGTTGTTTTTTTTCCCTTGCTTGGGGCTCGCAGAAGCTTAAGGAGCGGCAGAGGCTCTGTGGCCTTCCCTCTGGGAGCCAGCACATGTGCAATTGGCCATTTTGTGACAGTCGGCCATAACGCACATGGAGGTTGGCCATTTTAAATTGGCCCGACTTTAGGAATGATCATCCTAAAAGGCTTTTTTTCTGTTCCTGAGTGCCTGGCCTAGCAATAGGAGGCACATATTCGAGGATTGCTTCCAGCACCTCTTGTGTCCTCCCTATCTCCAGAATGGATGCAGATAGGGCCCGAGCAGAGCTCTCAGGCCTAGAAGATCATGGCCCACAGGCCCAAAAGAGGAAGAGGAAGAGACAAAGAGGCCATTCTGCACAGAGAGAGACTGCAGCAAAGATCAGGGCCGAGGTGCTGGCACCCAAGAAAACTTCTAATGTTAAACTCAGCTGCTTTGGAAAGGCAATTCCAAAAAATCCTGGAGCAGATGAGAGGGCATTTATAACAGGCTCCCCATCCAGGGGAAGTGCAGGTTTACCCAGGGATTGGTCCCAGGGAGGGGGAGGCTGAAGTCAGCATCTTCAGTCATCTCCAAGCCTGGTCCCCTGAAAGAGTAGAGGAAGAGTTTTGTCCCCAGGATTTAAGCAGATCTGGGCCCAACTTTAAGCAAGCTCCTTGGGGTCCCCCTCCTGGCCAGATCTCCCAGGGTGCCCATAGGCCTAGACCTAAAGCTACCTTTATGCCTTCAGCCTATGGTCTCTGTGGCCATCAGGCAGGCCCTAGCAGAAGGCTTCCAGCAGCTCCTTTGTCCTTTGTGTGTGTGTGGGGGGGGGGGGTCAGGCCTTGTTTTCTGCTTGCTCTTCAACATAGGGGATATTCCAGACATCAGGAGTTCAGCGGTCCCTCCACCCAGTCTTGACTGGTGGGATTATGATGACAGGGATTACACCAACCCTTTGGAGCAGAGCCACTTCTCAGGATCCGAAGAAGAAGAGGGAGAGATCAAGGAACCTAATTTGTCAGAGGAGAAGGGGTTTTATCTTGAACAGCCCCCCTCAATGGCTGTTTTTAAGCCTGCTTTATTTAAACCTCTCCTGCAAAAAGCATTGGTCACCACCCAATTGACACCAGAGGAGTGGTACCAGAACCCCAAAGGGGATTTGTCCTGCCATGTGGACTCCCTCTTCTCCAAGCCAATGGTCCATACAGAGGTCCTCCCATCTCCTCTGTTGTTCCTGGACTTGGTTAAAGAGCAGGTTGCCTCTCCTGGGCCACGGCCTTCATCTCATGACAGGCGTTTTTATAATGTGGGCCCTTCCTTGGCTAATGCCCTTTGTAATGCCTTCTGTTGATGCTCCAGTCATAGCCTCATTTTTCTCCTTGGGCACCCCCACTAAGCTAGAGGATGTGCTCAAGGACGATGATAAGAGGCCAGAACAAATGCTTAAGCGCAACCACCAGGCCGCCGCGGCTTGGGCTGTCCGGATCTTGACAGCAGTGTCCTTTTTTATAAGGGCCTTGCTCCGCTGGCTGCATCAACTGCAAGATCACCTACCACCCTCAGACTTCAGATCACATCAGGATCTGAACAAGATCATTGCAGCTGCTGAATTCAGTCAATTTCTCTTCCTTTCTTTCTCTGTCTCTCTCTGTCTCGCTCTCTGTCTCTCTCTCTGTCTCCTAGAATGAAAAGTTGAAAACATTCAAGAAGAAGGTACAGAGATTTCTAAAAATGTTGCCATGAAAACTGCATGAATTGACTTGAAGGTCAATTGCATCTTGTGAAATATATGGAAGTTGAAGAAACAGAAAGATTAATGTTCACGAGATTATGTATCTGGGGTCCTTGGTGCTTTCTGAGTTTAGTGGTTTTCTTGCAGATATTTCATTATCGAACTAGAGAGCATCAACAGTGGACTAATTGTTAATGAAACATCTTCAAGAAAACTACCAAGCTCAGAAAGCACCAAGGATCCCACAGTTCAATCCCAAGCTACACATATTCTCTTCTGTTGGTAGAGATGATATAATTAGACAATGTTTTAACATATGTTTCAAATTTTAATTAATTGAGGATCCTGTTTTCAAGAGCTGGGTTTTTTTATTCATTTAAAAGGTTTATATATTTCTCACTCCTCTATTAGTTCTGGACAATTAACGAAGTTGAATTAAAACACTTTTATAAAACCATTAAAATAAAAATAAAGCACAAGTTTAAACAGAAGCACTAAAAGACTTGAGCATTAATATTTTCATTGGGACCCAAGTGACAATGTTACACACTTTTAAATAAATAAAATGGAAAGATAATAATAAACATAATAAAAAAGAAAGTGAAATAGAATAAGGATAAAAACAATAGTTAACAATAGAAAAATGGATAAAAAGAGAAATTAGCTCTTGATTACCTTCAAGCATGAGAAAATAAACCTCTAAGGCTTTTGTTGTAATAATCATTCAAAACACTAAACAATTAGCTTTATGATGGCATTAGCCATTACACCAACCTTGGCTAATTTTTTGTTTCAGAAAGATTTGTTTTATCATTATCAGATTAACCAGTAGAGTTTAGCAATAGAATGATTATTTTAAAGTGGTTTAAAAACGGAAGAAGGGGTAGGTCACCGTATTCTCCATGTCTTGGAGTATAGTATTTGGATTCCAGATGTCCTGGAAATAAATCTTTCAAAAGAGAAAGATTTGTTTGGGGTAAAAGTCTTCCACTTAGATTGACAATCTATGTACTTATGGAAACCAAGGAGATCAATGGCTATTAGCTTTTATTGCTTTGTGACTACTTCTGAAGATCATCTACTTGGAGATGAGTGGGCTTCTTCCACAGTTAGTTTACAGTCTGTGAGGACAGAGTTCTGTACTACACGGTCCAGGGATACGATCCAGAAAGCCCTGCTAATGTTCATGGGGGGAATTATGTACTCTGGTTGCTATGAATACGCACACACATAGACCATACATAAAAAACTAGAAGCATGGGATATTAAAATATGTTGTGAATTCCTAATCAAAAACATAGTTTTGGCTTTGGTATCCATTAGTTCTGTAAGGTGGGTTCTACCATGTAGGTCATAATTAAATATATGGTAGCAGGAATAAACTATTCTTTAGAAAGAATATATAATTCCACAGCTAGCTCAAATCTTTATGCCTAACTGGGAACCAGCATTATGGTTGTCTGAGCAAAATAATCAGATTCTTCCAGTATAGAAATCTTTTTAATTTCTTTTTGTTATTTCCATGAGTATACACATTACTATAAATTATTATTTTGTTGTTCTGCTTCATGTCCTGCAATATGATTAGTGTTCAGTCACTTTATTGTTTCCAGTGGTATTTTGATACTAAGACCTGCAACTTTTTTTTCTTTTTCTTTTTCTTTTTCTTTTTCTTTTTCTTTTTCTTTTTTTTCTTTTCCTTCCTTCTTTCTTTCTATTTTTCTTTTGTTTTCTTTCTTTTAAACCAGGACATGTAGTCATTCAAGCATTTTCATTTTGGGATAGTACTATATCAGTCTGGCAGCTGTTGCTTTGATTGCAAAGGTATGCTTGACAGTTCAGGACGAGTTTCATAACAAATGGCAGCAACTTCTGAAAGGGGTAAATACATTTTCAGTAAAACCATCTCTGAAGAGCTTTATAATTTAAGCTTTCAAACGTTCTTAATAATAAGTCAGCAAATGTATATTGGTCCATAAGGAGGTAGATATAAGCAAATTCAACAATTTTCAAGGACTGAGACACTGAGCCTTGGTATCAAGGGTTAGTGTCTATTGACAATGTAGTTTATTTGAGGATGATAGTTTTCAGTAATTGCTGCACAAGAGGTTGCTGTTAGTTTTAAGCTAGGCACTACCATTCCATTGCATTAACCTCAAACTTCAATATGCTTAGTTCAAGGGATTTATATGGAGGGGGCTGGATAATTTCAATCTGGACTCATGTTTAGAAATCCGTAGAAGTATAGCTAGATGCAAAGGTTGCTACTTGCTGATGAAGGTATGGCACATATCAGGCTGTCAGCAGTTTAAATAACACAAAGGGGGAATGGAAAAAGGTCATACATTGTCCTCATCCATTCAATGTATTTGTTTCAAACTTTTTTCTTTTTTCTTTTTCCAAGCTGCTTATTCACCTTTCCATTTAGCCTGGTAAATCTCAAAACAGGATACTTTTTGTTTGTGTATTGCTTACTTACTTACTTACAGAAATATTTTTCTCTTTCTGTCACAATTTAATAAACAGCACAGTCTTATACCAGTGCTCTTGAAACAACACAATTTACAGAATATCAGACCTTGGAGTCTGATGTTGCTTCTGGATGAATGGTTGTCCAATCTCTTCTTTAAAGACCTCCAGTATTGGAGCATTCACAACTTCTGAAGGCAACCATTCTACCAATGAATTGTTTTCACTCTCAGGAAATTTCTCCTTCATTTTAGGTGGGATCTGTCTTTGATAAATTTCCATCCATTACTTCTTGTCTTGCCCTCAGATGCTTTGGAGAGTAGGTTGTCCTCTTCTTCTTTGTGACGGTTTCTGAAATATTGGAAGTTTGCTATGTCATTGCTGATCTAGAGATCTCTTAAAACACAGATTTTTTTTAATTCCAAGTCTTGCTGGCATCTTGATGTAGCCATTCTGAATTAATATTCTTTTGCGCTATAAAATGGCTGGGCTCTTTAGTGAGTTAAAACCATACCGATCAGACTGACCAAATTATGGCACAACACAATGCATGGATACAGCTGTTAATTTCTTCATTTTTGTTTTGTAGCAAACCAGAGAGGAAAAGAGATCAAACTGTGTGAAAAAAGAGAGAGAACATGTAGCTGAAGAAGACAAAACCTGCTTTATTTTACACGCATAAATTAGTGGTGTGAATATTCCATAATGCATCACTCCTCTTTAGAAGGTTTGCTATGAGATCAGATTTGATCCAGATTTGTTGCCATTGTCTCCCAACATATTCTATGGAACAGGTCATAACTTATGTGCCTTATCTCACACTAATCCTGTGACCTCCATCTGGATTCAGTTTGTACTGCTTTTTTGCGGCCTCCAGAACCGCCTCTGGCTTCAGTTGCTAAAACTGATGGATGGTTTTCTGCCATTCTGAGGAGGAAATATTGACATGAAGTTGAAAAATCCCCAAAAAAGGCTTAGCATAGTTAAATGACTATAAAATAAACCCATTAGTGTCCTTCAAACCCAAGGAAAAAAACTTACAATTGTGACTGTTTCTCCTTGCATCTATACCCAACATTCAGACCACTCCCCTGCCACCAAATTATATGTGTCCTCTCCAGTGATGGGATTCAATTTTTTTTTACTACTGGTTCTGTGGGCATGGCTTGGTGGGCGTGGCAGGGGAAGGATACTGTAAAATTTCCAGTCAGAGGTGGTATTTGCCCGTTCTCCAAAATATTCAAAAATTTCTGCTATCGGTTTTCCAGAACTGGTCAGAACCTGCTGAATACCACCACTGGTCCTTTCTGGTTTACACATTAACATTAGTAATTTAAATAATTCACATGGGCTAAAGTAAGAGGAGAAGTCAGCTTTGTAAATGAAACACCATTTCAAGAAAAGGGATTCTCAATCAGATTTCTATCTTAATCCTGAAAACAGGTAGCCCTTGACATATGACTGTGATGGAGCTTTCCCACTGCAGTCATATGTTGTGATCATCATAAAAATCAGCTCAGTCATGTGGCCATCCAATTTTACAACCTTTTTTTGCAGTCGTCTTTAGGTGGATCCATTGTTTGTTATGACTTAGTTTTGCCAAAAAAATCCAGAACCAACTTCCGGTTTTCAGCAAAAATGTAATAATCTGTAGTCACCTGATTGTGGGACACTCCCATTGACTATAAATGCAGCCATTTTGCCAAGCTCCAGAAATGTGGTCACATGACTACAGGATGGGGCAGAACCAGTTCATGCCTCCCTTTTTGCAGTTAGCTCACAACTTGGAACAGTCAGTAGGTGACCTGTTCTAGGTCAAGGATTATCTGTAAACATTGCTCTCTGAAGCAAAATATCATGAATAGTCCCAAGTCTGCCAAGGGTACAGTTGTGGTTATGTTGGCCATTGCTTGCTACCAAAAAATATACATTAAGCAAAAGTTTGCCCCCCAAAAGAGGCCCATGTATGACTGATAGTTGTAAATCTCATGGGGTTATTTGAGTTTTGCAGTTTTGCCTTTTTATTTTTATATTCGCTAAAAGGGTCAAAGAGCAAATAGGTTATTAGATTTTGCAAGCCTGGTAAAGTCACAACCTGACCTATAACCTTAGCTTTTCTATAAGCACCTGTTAGAAATAGACACCTCATCTGTGCACCACAGTATACATAATAGGAGTTTGAGTTGTGGGAACCCATAACTATTTCCCTTGATGAAAGCTTAAAACAGCTGAGGACAATATTTGAAAAAGTAGCTTATGTCTCAAGATTTAGTCTATTCCATTAACAACATGTTGAATATACTACACTTTCTGTTAAACAATACAACTAATAGTTCTATCTCAGAAAAAGTAATCAGTAAACCTGGTAGGTATTCTTTGACTTGCGACCACAATTGAGGCCAAAGTTTCTGTTGTTAAGTGAGACATGTATTAAGTGAGTTCAGCTCCATTTTACGACCTTTCTTGCCATAGTTGTAACATGAATCACTGCAATTGTTAAATTAGTGACATGGTTGCTAAGTGAATCTTGGTTTCCCCAATGACTTTGCTTGTCAAAAGGTTGGAAAAGGTGATCACATGACTTTGGGACACAGCAGCAGTCATAAATATGAACCAAGCATCTGAATTTTGATCACATGATCATGGGACTGCTGCAAAGGTCATAACTGTGAAAAATGGTCAGAAGTCATTTTTTTTCTGTGCTGTTGTAACTTTGAATGGTCACTAAATGAACTGTTGTAAGTAGAAGACTATGTGTATCTAGATTAGGTTATTTGATTATAGAGACGAAGCAATATATCAGTGAAAAATGGAGTTAGATCCAGTCTTTCCTTTATTTCTCAGAAAGGGAATTGTAGCAGTGCATTATTTTTCTCCTAACGTATTATTTTGACTTTGGGAGAGAGGTTGTCAAGTGAGAAAATCATTCCTTGTGAATGAAAAATTCATCTTGACAATTTCACCATGATTAAAATTGGATGTCGTATACTAAAATATTTGGAGAGTTAATATGGGAAAGTGATACTGGGTGTTTCAACAAAGTTGTATCTCATTATACATATTAGTAAGAGTACTATATGTTTGGTAAAATAACAATTTAAATCAGGGCTGTCAAACTCCTGGCTTGTGGGCTGAAAGTGTCACACACTGGCCACACCCATGTTCGATTTAGCGAAGGCGAAGAAAGTCCTGATACATCATGTGATGCCACCATGATGATGTGAGTTTGACACCCCTGATTTAGATGAGAAGTTCCAGAAACAAAAGTTACATATGTTCAAGTGCAGTAAGTTAAGAAGCTGGAACAATGTTGTTCCTTTCCTTTCCTTTCCTTTCCTTTCTTTTCCTTTCCTTTCCTTTCCTTTCCTTTCCTTTCCTTTCCTTTCCTT
>BLBF01000003.1:18823205-18841681 GCA_015471245.1 Laticauda colubrina | reverse complement strand
TCCTTTCCTTTCCTTTCCTTTCCTTTCCTTTCCTTTCCTTTCCTTTCTGCTAGGTCCCACTGTCCGACGGACGCAAAACGTATGCAAAAAGGACACAGCGGACAAGCAAAATTTCAGGGGTGGCTCCATCCGTTGTCATCCGCTCCCAAAAGTGGTGAAAATTTGCATAAACAGAATGGAAAAGAACAGAAAAGAACGGACGGGGGTAGTATGTAGCGAGGAAGTTAAGCGGATGTTCATAGGAAGCCTAGCGGATGACAACGGATGGAAGCGGATGACACATCTGAAGGTGTTCCAGGGGAGAATTGCGAAGCGGACGCATAGCGGAAGGGGCGGATGCATAGCGGATGATGCGGATGCATCACAGACGCCTAGAGGAAACATAGCGGATGCCGAGCGGATGTATATCGGATGCAAAGCGTTCACTGCGCATGCGGGGAGTATGAATTGCATCAACTCCGCGGATATAAAAGGATGCAGCTCGCACGCAATCAGCATTCAGAGGAAAGACGTGCTGCCACATACATCTTGAAAGAACACCATGGTTCGTCAGTCAGGGAAGAAGAGGAAGCCGGTGCCTACTCCTGCCAGCCCTGGCAAGAAGGACAGAACCAGCATCCCACCCCCTGGCACTGACTCTGAAGCTGCTGGTGCTGCTGCTGGTGCTGCTGCTGCTGTGGTGGACCAGCCCCAAGGCCCTTTAAGCCCTGCTGCTGAAGGCCCTGCTGCTCAAGCCCCTGAAGGCCCTGCTGAAGCCCCTGCGGAGAAGAAGAGGCAAGGGAAGGAGAAGGGAGAGAGGAAACAGTACACCGTTTCCGAGGAGCATGAGGAGGAGGTGCTGGAATGGCTGAGGGAGAACGAGTACCTGTGGAGAAAGGGCCACAGACTCTATCGCAACACCCAGAAGAAACAGGCAGCTTGGAGAGACAAGGTAGAGAGCCTGGGGTACACTGCAGATGTACTCCTGGGATGGTGGAAGCACATGCACACCTGGTATGGCAAGCTACACCTCAAAAAATCTGAGCAGGCCGCTGTCAAGCTCACTGACTGGGAGATGTACGTCATGGCCAAGTGCAGTTTCCTGGAGGGTGAGGTCTGCCACCTAGGAGCAGCCCCTCTGAGACCCCTCTCCCCCAGACAGCCCACAGACAGCCAGTCCTCTTCCAGCCAGGAGCCAGCGAGCCTGTCCAGGCAGGTGTCCTCAGATGGCCCCACTGCAGAGACCCCCCCCCGACAGCTGCACACCCCATGCCGGAGGACTTGGAGGATCTCCTGTCACAAATGGAGGAAGAAGCAGCAGCTACCAGAGACCAACGCACCCCCACCCCCAGCTCCAGAGGATGCAGGCAGAGAGGCAGACTGAAGGGCCAGAGCCACACTGTCCTGTTGGAGATCAGGGACACAATGAAGACCAGCACAGAACTTCTCTCTCAGCTGGTCCACTTGGACAGAGGATCCTCGAGCCACCACACCTTCATCACATACGTGAGCCATACCCTGAGGGATCTGCCCGAGGCCCAGTATCAGGTGATGAAGGAGAAGATAACAGCACTTCTGCACAACCCTCAAGGCCCAGCTGAACCTGCTTTGACCCAGTCCAGGTCTGCTCCTCCACCCCAGGTGATGTCACAGCCCTTCCACGGCTTTCAACAGCCTCTCACCTACCAAGGCTACGACTATCAGGACTTCCCACAGCAGAAGCAGACCTTCCCAGTCCAGGCCCAGGTTCATTGCACGCCACAGATGCCACACCTTGCCCAGCTGCAGACCAGACAGACCTGCAGACCCTGAGGTAGCTGGAGCTTTGCAGGCCACGTGCTTCCCATCTATGGCTCCAACGGTGTGGGGAAAGTTCCACATCTGATACCACTCTTCTGCAAGTTTCCTCCAGCCTTGTTCAGTGGTGGGGTACTACGTATTCTTTGATGATGGCCTGCACCACTTCTCTGACCACTTTGCTGATGGTGTTGTGCAGCACCCTCCACGCATACTGCATGTTTCTGTATGTGGTTCCAGAGGCCAGGTGCCGGAGAGTCAGTGCCACCTTCAGTCCAGGGTCCAGGTTGGGACGGAAGTTGGTGCTCGGCTTGGTCAACCTGGGTCTCAGACGCTCTACAACTTTGTCAAACATGGCTGGTGGCATCCTCATGAAGTGATGGAATGCACGAGGGTCTTCATTCCTCAGCTCCACCATGAATTGGTCATACAGTCCAAACTCCATTCTTTTCACGATCCATCCTCGGACCCACATAGCTCTTGGACGTCTCCTTCTTTTCCTTGTGTATAAAAGGTGAAACAGTCTGAACAGGGTTTGGTTCTGGTGATGAATGATTGCAGTTACCATACGGACTGTGTCATGATCCATGGTGGAGAACAATGGATGATGTGGAAGATCAAGACCAAGGGTGAAGATGTCTGTACACCACGGCTGCTGGACAAATACTGAGATCCAGATGATTTCCTCCCCCTTTTTATTGGAAATATCGGTAGTCCGCTTGGTGTCCTTCTACATACTGTAGACATACTGCAGACATCCTAAATATACGAGATACATCCCAGATACAAACATTTTGTCCATTTTAATCCTTTATATACGAGATGCATCCGCTTACATCCTTTCTATTTCCATGCTACTAACGCTGTGTAGACGTTCCATGTACCTTTTGTTTCCTCCCTCTTTCCGTTTTCAGCTGCAGCGGATATGAGTTGTGATGGCCAGAGGATGCAGAGAGGATACAGCGGACGTTTAACGGATGATAATGGACATAGAACGTTTGTTGCCCATATATGTCGCGGATGTACATCGTACACGGTAGAAAGTTCATCCGTTCAAAAAGTTTTGTGCAGCTCAAAACTTCTTGCGCGGATATAATCACAGTGGACGGATGCTTGAGGGATAGAGCGTATGAAACATGTATGCAGTGAGTACACAATGGATGCATAGCATTTTCCAATGAATGGCAAGCTTTTTTTAACGTTTTACATCCTCTTTGCATCCGTTGGTGCAGTGGAACAGGGGCTTTTCCTTTCCCTTTCCCTTTCCTTTTCCTTTCCCTTTTCCTTTCCCTTTTCCCTTCCATTCCCTTTCATTTCCCCTAGATCAGGGTTGTCATTGATTTCATTGAGGGCCACATCAGAGTTGTGTCTGACCTCCGGGGGCCATGGCAGCAGGAGCAGGGGGGCAGGGCTAACTCAATGTCATTCATTGAAGCTCCATTTTTGGCCATGACAGCCCTCCCGGTCTCTGTTTTCAGCTGCAACAGCCTCCTACAGCCTCCCCCCCCACTAGAAAAGAGGAGTTTGGGAGGGCTGTGTGTAGCCTCCCCAAGCTTCCTTTTTGCTGGCAAAGGCACCATATTTTTAAGATGGACCCATGGGCCAGATTTAAGCACCCTGTGTGCTGGATCCGGCCTCTGGGTCTTGAGTTTGACACCCCTGCTCTAGATCCTTGTATTCTATCTCATGGAATACAAGTAGAGGGAGAGGAGGAGAGCCTGGGAAATTTGCCTTCTGTGAGTTTTTTTTCCTGATTATTTTATCTCAAGAACAAATATTGCATATAGATCATAATATGATTTTACTCCTCCTAATTCCATTTCTGTACCAAAAAACAGAGTTTCTATTAATAAAAGAAAGCTTTGTTTGTGGCTCTGTTTGCATTTTTGCATGTATTTATTTCATTTATTCATCCTGGGGACCTGCATCTAATTTCACGCATTTCATGAGTTGTATGATAAATGAAACTTTGTCATTCCACTTAGAAGGAGGTTCAATACAGGAGACTGCCAAAACTGAGTCTTGAATTATTGCTTGCAGATTCCAACTTTATATTCCATTTTGTTGTATCAAATGATTCACACTACAGTTTCCATACTGAAATGGACAACTGTGGAAGAAATGAACAGTACAAACACATAACCAGTATTTTTTGTTTAATAATGGGTTGGTCAGGCATTGTATTAGAAACATGCAGGCATAAGCAATAGAGATCTGCATGTTTAAAAAATGATTTGAAGAAATGCTAAGACAAATTTTCCTACTTTAATCAATCTTTAATGTAGCTCTTTATTCAACCCTAGATGGAAATCTGAAAAAAAAATCTGTTTCAGTGAAAAGCAAAGACATGTTGTGTTTGCACACAGTCTTCCAAATCCTTTTGGAAGTCTGCATTACCATAGTTTTAGAAAAACCAAGGTCAGAATTAGGAAGAACAAATCAGCTTCTAATGATTCAGCAGGACCTCATTCAATGATCAATGTCCAATCTTGCCTTAATCTATTTTTACTCTTAAAACAAGCTATCTCTGCTGTGCAGATAAATAATTGCCTCTTTTGATCTTTTTTTTTTAATCTCTGTTGCACAGACAAGAATAATGGGGAAAAAGAAATGAAAGAACACAGATAGTCCTAGAGTTATGACCATCATTGAGCCTATCCATTACAATCTAGTCATATATGTGACCTACCTGATTTTATGGTCTTTTTTTGTGATGGTCATTAAATGAAGGCCATGGACATTAAGTGAACTAATGGTTCACTGTTTTGAGATTGCAGGAGCTGTAAGCCAACCTGTAAATTCTTTCAGATTCCATAGTAGATTACACACTTGGGTGAAATGTATGCCATGACATCCTCAGATGGCAATGGCAGTTTATGCAAATTAAAATGTTTTTTTTAACCAAACCTTCAGTTTTTCTTCTTTAAATGGCCCAATTCCTTTGAACTTGTTAAATAAAGCTTTTGATGTCTTAGCACGTGACCACGTTATGAGACACCAAACTTTTTCACTTTTCCTCTTTTTATAGATATTATTGAACAAAGCCTGGTGGAGCTAGTTGTTGCCAAGATTTAATTGAAACAATTGTACTTTATGTCCTGTTTATCATTATGACACCTCCTGCTCAACTCAAATTTGAATTTAGCCTTCAGCATATACTGTATTGTTCTCTGAGTTCATCTATGTGTTCTTATGGAAAATATGATTATATCCATTTGCTTTCAAATGCTAAACCAGTTGTGACATTTCTTTATTGCATATGTACTTACAGAGCAGATTTTTATTTTGGTGAAGTTACATTTTAGCTATGACTTAAGTTTCTTGCAAAGTTATTATACATTTCCAAACATGCAGCAATACAGTCAGGTAATTGATTCCAGAATACTTAATGGCTTTTGTTTTTATTTCCTCAAAAACTTCATTAAAATGTGCTATTGTAGCAAATGCTCGGAGAGCAATGCATTGCAGAGAATGTACTTTTGTTTAAGGTTTAAGCAGTAAAGTGATATAATTAGTGATAAGTAAAGGTATTTGTTTATCAGTTGTGATTAATTGCATTCTTATACTGCCCACAATTTAGTCTGTAATGTGGAATGGGTAAAGAAAGTGCTTTAGAAGATATCTAGCTGCAAAGGTGGCAAGCTAAAACCAGAGGTGATCAGATGACCCAGAGCATGGCACAAAGGCAACCCAGTCAGATAATCAACAAGAGTCCCTTTATTATCTCCAACTTTGTCCCCAATGTCCAGGTTACCTTCTGGCTAGAAAAAAACTCTCCTAGGAACAGCCTTTGACTGCAGAAAATTAAGTCCAAAACATGGTCAATGCAAACTGTAATTTAAAGTCCAAACAAGCCAAACTGAAGTAATTAGTTTGGCAGGGAAGAAGCAAGAATTTCAGACTAGAAGGCACGGCAAAACTCACACAGTTGGGAAGATGCCAGGAACACAGATAAGCCACGACAACACAGGATAAAGTCATGTTTTCTCCCATCAGCCTGCCACATGCAGCCTGCCTTTCTTATCAACTTTCTTCCCAGCTGTGGCTAATGAAGAGAATCAAGGCCCTTTCCTCCCCTGTAAGCCACGCAACCCACATTGTTCTCTTCTCTGTTCCTCCGTGTGTCCCCTAGGATGAAGAAGGGGTGGGCCTGATTCTTCCTCTGAACTCCCTCTTCTTGTTCTGTCTTTCTCCTGCTCTGCCCAGTTGGACTTTGCCCTTTCCCAGCCTCCTCCACAGGCAACGGTGCCACACTCCCATTCTGTCAGCTATCTGACTTCCTCCTCGATTCAGACTCTGACAGGGGCATGACAGGTGATAGGACACACAACTGAAAAGTGACAGCTAACAACTAAAACTTAAGAAAGTAAATTGCATAAAAGAGCCCTTTCAGCTCTTTCTTTCAAGATTTTAACCTGGGAAACTTACTAAATAACCTAAATAAGGATTAAAATAAAATTGGATTGGTGGATTTTAGGACACCAACCTTTCCGGCTTGGTGGACAGGTAGGGGAGAGTGTGATGGTTCCATGTGAGTGGCAACTCCATTTGTGTAATTGCTTGTACAAATGGACCTTCACGCATGAATGCCAGTGCCCATGCAACTGGAGCTGCATCTGTGTGCACATTTGCGTGACCCGATTCCAAACAGGCCACTGCCCAATAGTGGGCCACAGCCCAAGGGTTGAGGATCCCTATTTTAGAACATAGTCCTCTTTCAGTTAAGGCCCGGTCCCACTGCAGTTACGGATGCAAAGAGGATGTAAAACGTTAAAAAAAAGCTTGCCATCCATTGGAAAACGCTATGTATCCATTGTGTACTCACTGCATATGTGTTTCATACGCTCTATCCGTCGAGCATCCGTCCACTGCAATTTCATCTGTGCAAAAAGTTTGCAAGTACACAAAATTTTGTGAACAGATGAACTTTCCGCCGCGTACGATGTAAATCCGTGACATATACGGGCAACAAACGTTCTATGTCCGTTATCATCCGTTAAACGTCCACTGTATTCTCTCTGCATCCTCTGGCCATCACAACTCACATCCACTGCAGCTGAAAACGGAAAGAAGGAGGAAACAAAAGGTACACAGAACGTCTACATAGCGTTAATAGCACGGAAATAGAAAGGATGTAAGCATATGCATCTTGTATATAAAGTATTCAAAACTGACAAAACGTTTGTATCTGGGATGTATCTCATATATTTAGGATGTCTGGAGTATGTCTAGAGTATGTAGAAGGACACCTAGCGGACAACTGATATTTTCTATAAAAAGGGGGAGAAAATCATCTGGATCGCTGGGATGGTGGACCATACAATCCCACTATGGTTGCACTGTAGGTTTATCTATCCCACAACTATCCTTATCTATCCCACAAGCATACAAAGGCTTAACCATTTTTTCAAAGTTTTATTAAGTAAACAAAATGAACCAAGTGTTTTAAGCAAAGATAAACTTTATTAACTTTCTTAGATAAACTATATGACTTTATTAAATAAGCAAAATGAACCAAGTAAACTGTATTAAGTATGTTAAACAAAGATAAACTTTCTTAGGTAAACTTTATGACTGTATTAAATAAGCAAAATGAACCAAGTAAAGTGTCTTAAGCAAAGCTAAACTTAACAAGTAAAGAACTCAGTCTCTGACACTATTCTCAGTCACTCTGAGTCATGTCCATGGTCTCAGCTGTTAAGCGGGCAGGGACTGTGGAGGTGGCTGTGGCTTGAGTGCTGGTCTGAGGCACCATTGGGGTGCTTGGCCCCGATGGCACAACAGGGGATGGTGTGTTCAGGAAGCTGTCCAAGAGCTGACTCAGTCCCGTGAGGTTGAGAGGCCCCTCATCAAGGACTTGAGATGTCAGACCCAATACTGATGACAGATTGCCCGCTGACGGGCTTGGCTGTGGGTGGAGGAAGGGTTGGGAAGAGTGTAGTGGGGCTGTCTGGTCTGCAGCTGGGTGAGGACTGGCGTCTGTGGCATGCAATGAACCTGGGCCTGGACTGGGAAGTTCTGCTTCTGCTGTGGGAAGTTCTGGTAGTCGTATCCTTGGTAGGTGAGGGGCTGTTGAAAGCCGTGGAAGGGCTGTGATATGGCCTGGGGTGGAGGAGCAGACCTGGACTGGGTCGGAACAGGTTCAGCTCAGCCTTGAGGGTTGTGAAGAAATGCTGTGATCTTCTGCTTCATCACCTGGTACTGGGCCTCGGGCAGGTCCCTCAGGGTCTGGCTCATGTATGTAATGAAGGTGTTCTGGCCCGAGGATGCTCTGTCCAAGTGGACCAGCTGAGAGAGAAGTTCAGTGCTGGTCTTCATTGTGTCCCTGATCTCCAACAGCACACTGTGGTTCTGGCCCTCCAGTCTGCCTCTCTGCCTGCATCCTCTGGAGCTGGGGATGGGGGTGGGGGTGGGTTGGCCTCTGGTGGCTGCTACTTCTTCCTCCATTTGTGACAGCAGGGCATCATCCTCCAGGGGATCCTCCAAGTCCGCCGGCATGGGGAGTGCAGCTGTCGGGGGGGGTCTCTGCTGTGGGGCCCTCTGAAGACACCTGCCTGGACAGGCTCGCTGGCTCCTGGCTGGAAGAGGACTGGCTGTCTGTGGGCTGTCTGAGGGAGAGGGGTCTCAGAGGGGCTGCTCCTCAGTGGTGGATCTCACCCTCCAGGAAACTGCACTTGGCCATGATGTACATCTCCCGGTCAGTGAGCTTGACAGTGGCCTGCCCGGATTTTTTGAGGTGTAGCTTGCCATACCAGGTGTGCATGTGTTTCCACCCTCCAAGGAGTACTTCTGCAGTGTACCCCAGGCTCTCTGCCTTGTCTCTCCAAGCTGCCTGCTTCTTCTTGGTGTCCTGATACAGTCTGTGGCCCTTTCTCCAGAGGTACTCGTTCTCCCTCAGCCATTCCAGCACCTCATCCTCATGGTCCTCAGAAATGGTGTACTGTTTCCTCTCTCCCTTCTTCCCTTGCCTTTTCCTCCCTCTGGCAGGGGCTTCAGCAGGGCCTTCAGGGGTTTGAGCATCATGGCCTTCTGGAGATTGTTCAGGGCCTTCAGGGGCTTGAGCAGCAGGGCCTTCAGCAGCAGGACTTTGAGGGGCTTGAGGGACTTGGGGCTGGTGCACAACAGCAGCAGCAGTAGCTTCAGAGTCAGTGCCAGGGGGTGGGATGCTGGTTCTGGCCTTCTTCACCTTGCCAGGGCTTGAACGAGTAGACACGGGTTTCCTCTTCTTGCCTGACTGACGAACCATGGTGTTCCTGCAAGATGTATGTGGCAGCACGTCTTTCCCCTGTATGCTGACTGCGTGCGTGCTGCATCCTTTTATATCCACAGAGCTGATGCAATTCATACTCCCCACATGTGCAGTGAATGCTTTGTATCCTATATACATCCGCGCAGCATCACCTTTGTTTTCTATAGGCGTCCGTGATGCATCCGCTTCATCCACTATGCATCCGCCTCTTCTGCTATGTGTCCGCTTCGCAATTTCCCCCCGGAACACCTTCGGAAATGTCATCCGCTTCCATCCACTTTCATCTGCTAGGCTTCCTATGAACATCCGTTTAACATCCCCGCTACATACTACGCACATCCGTTCTTTTCCATTCTTTTCCGTTCTGTTTATGCAAATTTTCACCACTTTTTGGAGCAGATGACAACGGATGGAGCCACCCCCGAAATTTTGCTTGTCCGCTGTGTCCTTTATGCATAAGTTTTGCGTTGGTCAGCCAGTGGGACCGGGCATTTCCTCTCCTTTTATTTTAGAGCATCATTTTGGGACGAGGAGGGGATCCTCCTCTTTAATCTTTCCATCCTTTTTATGAACACAAACCCAAGTTTTTTTCAGGAAATATTGGTTATTTTCAAATGGAAGAAAAAGTGTCTGGAAATATGATTTACAGAATGGAAAGTTGAATATAATCCCAATACTATTATGGTTGCTAACTCAGCAGGTAATAGCAGTAAAGAAAGAATTTGTGATTCCTTCCAAATGCTTACAGTTTCATACTGTTAAGAAAACATTGGCAGGGAGTAGTAGCCTTTGTCCTCTAAATACTATATAAGCAGTGTATTCTCAATTGTTGTGCAGGTTTTTTTGCTGTTGTAGTTCCTTGCCCATAGCTTGTAATAGTGAGTGTAAAAAGCATCACTGTAGTCAGGCATTTTAATTGAGTAAATTTTGTTTAATAGATTGAACAAATGAAGCTGGAATTAAGCTGATGAAACAAATTACTTGTTCCTTTTACAGTCTAAATTTAGATCTACATTTCACATAAAAATGGTTTTGATCACCCTGATCTATACAAGGAGGAGACAGTTGCAAGGACTATGTACTTACTAAGGCTCCTGGAGTTCTAAGCAGCTTTTGAAACCATTACCCTCTTATCTTGCTGGAATTTTTATGGTTTTGCTTATATCTTTCTGGGTGCTATGGAAAGTGGTACTGAGCAACTAAACTTCTGCTAAAATTATCCTGAGCATTTGTACTATTGCACCATTCCATTGTCTCCCATCTAATTTAACATCTGAAACTTCTATGAAGGAGCACTTGCAAATTTGAAGCAAGTCATCAGTGAAATTCTAATATCAGGGGATCATTATGAAATGTGAACGATTAATAGCATGGCAGAAGAGGATTTCAAGAAGAGATTGGATATCTATTTGTTTATAGGGTCTCCTTTTCAAGCAGGTTGTTTTACTAGAAAACCTTCAAGATCCCTTCCAACTCTTATTCTGTTATTGAGTAGGCAGTTGCTGTTGTGATTGTTACTCCCCTCTGTATTAATGGACGCAAAGGATCATTATCAGTAGTTTGCTTTATTGTGCTTTCTTTGGTATTGTATTTCATTTTTGCATTATTTGTAATTAAGTAGCATATAAGTTATAGTAGCAAATATATAAATTCATATGTTGATGATTCAAACCTAGGAAATGTGGGAAACTATAACAAAAAGAAAATATTCCCAAAGATACAGATAGACAAGACTGAACTGTGGGGCAAATGAAATAAGGTAAAATTTAAAATATAAGAGCCTGTATCTGGGGAGCAAAACATGGAAGGCACAAGAAACTGGGGAGCCTGTCTTGACCATGGCACATGTGAAAAGGGTTCTAGTAGACCCCAAGATGACAATAAGAAGAGAATGTCATATAGTTACTGAAAAGATAAATCCCTTTTGGCATATATTAATGGAAACATCTTGGGATCAAATATTTACTTGTCTTGGTTGGGATTTTGTGTCTTGTACTAACTAGGCAGCACACTCTGGAAAGAATACTGACTATGTGGAGCAAATTCAGAGAAGGCTACCAAGATAGGGTAGGATTTTGTATTACAACAAGGTTGTATTACTATATCTTCCAGGCTTTCTTACTGTAATGAACTTGGTTGGGTGACCTTTAAGATGGTTTGTAATTATAGCTGGCCTAAAATGTGATGATGTATATTGTCTGCTAGAAGTTCTAAATGACTCTTGTGTTGAAACAGCTTCACTGGTTGTCTTCCAGAGCTAATTCAAACCGGTCACTAGATTTTACATTACTTAGGTCCCAGCTATTTATAGGCCTAGTTATTCCCCTATAATTTTTTCAAAAATTCATGATACATCAGCAGCGGTACTGTTACAATTCAGGGAGGAATTAAACTCATTACAAATGATTCTTTTGAAGTGATAGAGATAGAAATGGATAAACAAATTAATTATGAATAGCCATTGAAAAAAAGACAGTATATTAATTTATTTAAATTGGGACTTGTCTTAGAAAAACTCTGGTTCACATCCACACATCTATGATGTCTGTCTGTCTGTCTGTCTCTTCGAAGCTACTTGCTTTCCTTTGATCCAGCTCTATGTTTCTAATTACACAAACTGGGATTATTGCTACAAGTTCAATTTCACAAATACTTATATTATAGGCCAAACAGAGCTGTAAGGGGAAGACCCTAGAGTAGTTCTACATAAATAGAAGTGCATTAGGTACATAAATGTAGAAATATTACTGTATGGATATGTTCATGTTTATTCAGTCATGCTTTTATAAAGCAGAATTGTAAAAGAATTATTTTATGACAGAAAAGATTCCTTGACATAAAACAAGACATTGACAGAAGCAATAAAGGTGATCCATAACTGTTCCCACTTTTCTGTTCATTTCTTCACTTTAAAAGTAAAAGTAAAGTTTCCCCTTACACATACATGCTAGTCATTCCTGACTCTAAGGGGTTGTGCTCACCTCCCTTTCTAAGCCAATGAGCCAGCGCTGTGTGATGATGATTCCGTGGTCATGTAGCTGACATGACTAAATGCCAAAGGCGCATGGAATCCTGTTACCTTCCCACCAAGGTGGCCCCTATTTTTCTACTTGCACTTTTACATGCTTTCAAACTGCTAGGTTGGCAGAAGCTGGGGCAAGTAACGAGAACTCACTCCATTATGTGGCACTAGGGATTCGAACCGCAGAACTGCCAATGCGTCCCCCTTCATTTTATGCTGCTTCAAAAGATGAGATTCCAATAGTAGAGAATAATGTATGTAGTATGTAGCTCAAGGCTGAAGTGTTCTCTATGCTGAGTTGTTTTCCTGCAAATGTGATGACATTGTTATGATACATATATATATATTTTTATATACATTTGAACAGCTCAGTGATGGATTACATATAGGACACATAGTTTGATCCTTGGTATCTTCTGTTGTTGGGTGGGAGGGGTTGTTTGAGATTTTTTTGTTGAACATGAAATTCCCCCCCCCAAAAAAAAAATATCCAAGAGGAGATAAAACAGAAGAACATATGGCAGCCTCCTAGAGCATTTTTACATGCATTTCCAGCTAATACAGCAGTTTTCACATTGTTTGGCTGCTTCAAACAGCCTTAATTTAGTTTTTAAAAGCAACACTTTCACACATTGTACATTAAAAGTGTACTATAAAGGCAGAAATCGCCACATATATTTGAACTGTTCTGAGCATTGGTCCAGAAAAAAAGTGCTCTAGAACAGGGGTCGCCAACCTTTTGGACCTCAGGGCCCATGAAACTCATAATTTTAGATCCCAGGGACCACTAACTGGTTCTGTGGGTGTAGCCTAATTTGTGGGTGTGGCTTGGTGGTCATGTGACTGGGTGGGCATGGTTTCTATATAAATATTATAAATATTTATATAAATATTGAATTTTTTATAAAAAACAGCAACTTTTACCCAAAATCAGGCAAAGCAGGCAGATTGAGTTGCTCACAAAATCACAGATTCATTCAGAGATCTATCGGCCATTGGCTAGCCCAGTCTGTCACATAAAATTTGCTTGCAAGCAAACTCACAAAATTTAGTCACAACACACCATGCATGTAGATATTGAATTTTTAATTTTTTTAAAAAGAGCAACTTTTACCCAAAATCAGGCAAAATCAGGCAACTTTTACCCAAAATCAGGCAGACTGAGTTGCTCATAGAATCATTCAGTGATCTATCTATCTGCCATTGGCTAGCTCAGTCTCTCAAATTTGCTTGCCGTGAGTCTGCACTGAATTTGCTTGCAAGCAAACCTTCATCCTAAGGGAGGTTCGTCTGTGCTTCGCTAGAAAGCAAGAAATCCAACCATTTCCTGCTTCCTAGCTAATCTAAATCTCCCAGCAGACCAGAACAGATGATGGTCAGAAAAAGGAAAAATAGCAACTTAGCAGACAAGTTTGCCAGGTAAGGAGTGAGTGCGCGAGGAGGGTTCCTGCAGGCCATGTGGGTGGTGCAGCCTTGTGTTTCTGTGTAGCCTGGATTAATTGCTTTGTGGGGGTGCTCTGGGGGTGAGATTTCTCTGCGGCCCACCAAAATTTTCTCATGGCTCACCAGTGGGCCAGAGCCCACCGGTTGGCGACTTTTGCTCTAGAACTTAAACAAACTTCTAACTGCTTGATCTATTAGGGTGGGTCCTTCCCAAGTTTCTTTCTCTGACTGTTGAGCCACTGTTGAAGTTTGGCCTGAAGCATGGTTGTCCAAACTTTTGGCTTCCATTGAGTAAAGAGGAATTGTCTTGGACCACATATAAAATATGTAGAATAGAATAGAATTCTTTTTATTGGCCAAGTGTGATTGGACATACAAGGAATTTGTCTTGGTTCAAATATTCTCTGTATACATAAAAGCAAAGATACATTTGTCAAGAATCGAGAATCATAAGGTACAACACTCAATGATAGCCATAGGGTACAATAAGCAATCAAATCATACTGGGAAACAGTCAATATAAATAATAAGGATACAAGCGACAAAGTTACAGTCATACAGTCACAAATGGGAGGGGATGGGTGATAAGGAGTGATGAGAATATTAACAGTAATAGTAGTGCACACTTTGTAATAGTTGAACAGTATTGAGGGAATTATTTGTTTAGCAGAGTGATGGCTTTCAGGAAAAAACTGTCCTTGGGTCTAGTTGTTCTGGTGTGCAGTGTTCTCTAGCATCGTTTTTGAGGGAAGGAGTTGAAACAGTTTTTGTCCGAGATGTGAGGGGTTTGTAAATATTTTCACAGCCCTCTATAATATAGTTAATGTATACAAATACATTATTTTTAAATATTTTTAACATCTTGTGGGGCTGCAGTACTAGCTCCTCCTCCTTCTCCTGTTTTGAGTGTTGAAGGAGATACAAAGTTGTCATTCTTGATCTTCTGCTGGCCACAAATTAGTATTTTTCTAATTTGTGTAATTAAATAACCTTGCATGAGAATGCAGAAATCATTTGTACATTAGCTTTGAATGGTTCTTTGGACTTTCTGAAGATGCCTGTGGAAGAAAAAACACAGCTCATCATTAATAATAGTTCACAAATAAACCCTTTTAATGTCCTTACAATATACAGCTGTATATTGCTGGAATTATTGATTAGGTTAGTCTGAAAGCACATATTTTATTTTTACAAAAGTGAATTGGATGATGTCAGTTAATATTTGAAAAATACACAACCAGTATTTGAGCAAAAATATTAAATAATTCTTCAGGTAAGAACTATAAAACAAGAGAATAGATCTTGGATCTCCCTTAACCCCTCTAAAGGCCTTGTAATTTTGCCTATGGCAATTTTGCCTATGGCAGTAGAAGCAATATTTAAAAGTCATACTGAATATTGAATTTTCTCAGAATGAAAGAAAAATCCAGTGTGTATCTTATGTATGCCTGTATGTATGGTTATCGGTTTAGCATCCAGCTTTTCAAAAGAATGTACTAAACACACCTAATTCTCACAGTACCGTCTAATGTCTCAGGAAATTTACCCATGTAACATGCCTGTATTAGTATTATCCTTCTCATCTACTACCGTCTCCTATTGATAGCTTATGATTATACTACCTTGTTGTTGTATGTACACCGAGAGCTTCTGCACTGGATACAAATTATTTGTGCATCACACTTGGCCAATAAACCTGTTCTGTTCTGTTCCATTCCACTCCATTCTGTTCTACTTCACTAACAAAAACTGCAGCATGTATAACATGTTGCATTGATTGATTTTGTCCTCATTGTATTGCCATCATGCCAGAGATTATGGTTCTTCCCCAACCACTTATAGAACAGCTCTTTTAAGCAGTACTGCAGTAATGCTTTTCATTTCTTTCTTTTTTTGCCTATCTCAACTCCACAAAATAGGCGTAATGATAAGCCTTATCTATAAGAATTTTTTTAGATCATTCACTTATTAAGGTTCGATGATGAGAAAAAAATGTTGAGTTTGGCCAATAGTATGCTTACTAATCATTTGCCACTTATAGTCAATTACCTCACATAACAAGAGTGAGCTTATCTGAGTGAGCCAGAGAAGTTATCCATTCTGTTATCCATTCTACCCATACCCTAACCCTGGGAAAAGGAATGGTCCCATCTTCAATAAAGGAAGCTGTAGTGAGACCACTTCTGAAAAACATATAATTGGCTCCCATAATTATAGGCTGGTAACCAACATTCCCTTCTTGGCCAAGACACTTTTGCGTCAGATTAGATGCAGATACTGTTAGAGAAAATTGATTAATTAGATCCATTTCTGTTGAGGTTTGGGTATAATTTGGTTCAACTTGTTGCCATGTAGAATGTTTTTTTTCTACAAGAAAGGTAGAGTGCAACCTTGTTCATTCTCCTGAATGCCTTCGACTTATATATGGACCACTTCCAGAAGGCACTGTTGGGAGATGTCTGTTTAATTCCATATTTATACTGTGGGGTTCCACAAAGCTCAATTTTGTTCACCATGTGTACTTCTTTTAAAACATACACATTCATAAAAATACAGCAAAACATATACATATTTATATTCTGTATTTTTATGAACACACACACACACACACACACACACACACATGTAGAATTTTTAGGGGTCCTTGGTACTGTCTGAGCTTGGTTGTTGTTTTCTTGTAGACATTTCATTACCCCAAACTAGGTTTAAGTAAAATGAAGTAAAATTAACTAGCACTAGTTAAGTTTACTTAATTTTACATTTTACTTAATTTTAACATAATTTTATATAATTAATTTTAAGTAACATTGTTAATTTTGTACATTTCAATGAACAAAATTATTTTACTAATATATCAGTTCATTACATTTCAGGGTTGTTGTTTTTTTAAAAAAGTCCAATTGAACAAATAGATGAATTAATTAAAAAAATGTGAGGGGAAAAAAGAAACAAAATCAAAATTCACATAATCATCTTTCTCTAGCTCAAAGAAAGATATTCAGCTGCAAAAGTTTTCTGGAAAGAGGGTTCTGCCTTATATTATTGCTTGTGGGATGTTTTAGAATTTATTTGAGCTCAAAAATCAAATATTAGTAGTAATGAAGAAAAACTTAAAGACTGGATTACAGTTAGAAGTGCCAAAATTAAAAAAAAAAATACTGGACTTCCTTCTTAGGAGAAAAAAGTTATTTATATATGTGTAAGCAACTATATTGCAACTGGAAGGCCACACAAGAACTCTAGGTTCTCAGTAGCCAACTGATAAATCACAGAGTTTGCCTTGTTGGAAGTAGGAAGCAGGAAAATTAAAGCTTAACTCTTCATATTTTTGCCGAGAATTCATTTTCCCAAGTTGCTTTTCCACCCTTGGGAAAAATTTATATTACAGTATCTTCCATTTCAACTCGCAGTCTCCTGCCACTGTTTTTAATTACAAAAATCCGAAAGAGCTGCCTGTTGGGTTGATCTCTTACATGTGTCGGCTGAGCAGTGTCTAATTTGGAGCCAAATCAATAAAAATCAGCTATAGCAATAAATATAAAGAGAACAGTACTTAGTTCTGATCCTTTGGTTTAAATGATCTTTGGAGGGGGTTTATATGATCAAAGGGGGTTTATATGATCAAATATCATGGTTTTGATGGACTTTTTTTTTTTTTTTACCTCTTTGCTTTATTCATTCTTTGGCTAACATCCTCCATCCTCACTCTGTATGAAAGTGAAGCTGGAAAGCTTGCTTCAGTTTTCACTTGATGGAAGGCATAAAGTCCATTTGTGTGCATGTTTCTTTGTAAAGTCACTGGACTTGATAAATGACTGTGAATAGTCTGATAACGAAGACCCCAAAATAACAGTTTTTCGATCAAGATTTAAAAAAAACAGCAACATTAAAACATGTGCAGTCAAATGAGCTTCTAAAGTATCATTGTTCACTTGATTTGTGAGCTAATTACAATGGCTAAATATGCTACATATCAGTCATACCAATAGATTATTCATTAGTTTTCCCATAGTTATTTCAACACAACACTAAAAACACTACAGTAAAAAAAATTATGAAGGATTTCTTGCCCTTCACTATTGCACAGAAAACAAAAATGTGATCCTTCTGCTTCTCCAGGTACAGATTATAAATAAATAGCAAAACTGGGTTTTTAGAGACCAAGTTTCTGAATAATCAAAGTCATCATTTAAATACATACAGTGGATTCTGTTATTGGAGTGTGTGTGTGTGTGTGTGTGTGTGTGAAGTGTAGTGTGATGTAGTGTAGTGTAGTCTCATATAGTAGTATAGTATAGTTGTTGTGGTTCGTCAGCAGCAGATGAGGGTGGCTGAGGTCTCTGAGAGTGAGGACTCGGACGAGGGGCCTGCATGTGATGCAGGGATGGGGCCAAGACTATCGGAGAGTGGGGTGCTGCCTTTGGAGCTTGTGGAGTCTGGCAGCAGCGATACAGAGGACCTCAATGAGTCTGTGCCCAATGTGTGTGCGCGCAGGGCTGCTTGAAGGAAAGAGCATCTGCAGCAACATGGATGACTCTAGATTAAGGCTGCAAGGTGATGGCGCCACTCATAAGGGATAAAAGCCAGCCTTCAGGGGTTGGGTTCTTTTCAGGAAGCAAAGAAGTTCTTTCAACTCCCAAGTTCTTGTGGAAGTCCTGTCTATTCTGGTTTGTTTTTGGAGACTTTTGGTTTTGGATATTTCCCTGCAGTTAATCTTGTGTTCTTGGCAGCCTTTCACAATCTTGAAAGGACTTGCTCTTAACTGGGACAATTAATTTAATGACTCTTTGCTGTGAATGAAAAGAATTCACAGAGACTCATTAAAAAGGTTTGCTTTTATGTATACTTTATGTTTATTTGTTTTGAACAAGGCTTGAGTCAGAACAATAGTATAGTATGGTATAATATGGTATGGTATGGTATGGTATAGTATAGTATAGTAGTGTAGTGTAGTGTAGTGTAGTGTAGTGTAGTGTAGTGTAGTGT
>BLBF01000003.1:18772609-18823195 GCA_015471245.1 Laticauda colubrina | reverse complement strand
GTAGTGTAGTGTAGTGTAGTGTAGTGTAGTGTAGTGTAGTGTAGTGTAGTATATAGTAGTGTATAGTAGTGTAGTGTACAGTAATAGTATAGTACAGTACAGTATCCATGGGCTGGATGCGTCTTGCACTGGCCATGTCTATGCCCGGTTTAACAAAGAGGGGAAAAGTCCTGATATATCACATGCTGCCACCGCCATGACAATATGACTTTGAAACCCCTGTTCTAAATAGACCCTTCCAACCATATGATATTATGAAATATGGATAAAGCAGGAAAGGAATGTCCCATTGTTCCTGATTGGGGTTCAGTGTATTAATTTAGAAAAGGGAAAGAAACAACCTGTTTTCTTGTCTTGCAATATGTATTCTTGAATTGCTTTCCAGAAATCCTAGGGGTACACCTCCCAGAATTCCAAGCCATTGTGAATGCCTGCTCTTTTACAAACAGATTTAAATGGTTTATTCAAAGCACATTATTGTTTGTTTTCTTAAAAAGACAAATCTGAAACTTGTCAACTATTTCAAGAGATGGAAATTTCTTTTGAAGTTGAAAACATGCTTTTGACCTTAAATTTGTGGCCCACTCCCATGAAAAAAAAAAAAGTTGAAGTACAGGGATTTGTGTCTCCTTATGTGGTTTTTTCTTTTATTGAAAGGAAAATGCAGATTGATGTTTTCTTTATTAACATGAGCAGGAACTGTGCACTAGTTTTTTAAATAACTTTATTGTATAGTGATGGAACATGGGCATGAATTGCTTAGCCAGAGAAAGGATAGATGCATCGTTTAAGTTGTGGAATTCTAGTAATGGTTTTATTTTCAGAATGATAAAGGCTTTAAAAAATAAAAAAAATCCAAATTTTACTTTTGTTTATTGTGAAATTTAAAAAGGGTTATATTTAAGATTTATAGTATTCAATGAAGGGCATGATGGCTCAGTGGTTAAAGACCCTGAGTTTGTCAACTGGAAAGCTGGCAGCTCCGGTTCGAGACCTAAGTGCTGCATGACAGGGTGAACTCATGTTTCTTGCCCCTGCTTCTGTCCACCTAGCAGTTTGAAAGCATGCAAATGCAAATATATTAATAGGTACCAGTTTGGTGGAAAGTAACAGCATACCATGTGTCTTTAGTATATAGCCATGCTTGTTACATGACCACAGAAAATGTCTTTGGACAACATTAGGTCCATCAGCCAAGAAACAGAGATAAGCACTGCATCCTAGACTTGAATACCACTGGACAGGGAAACCTTTACCTTTACTTTTAATATTCAATAACTAAAAACAAATCATGTTATTTCTTAATTATTGCTAATGTCTTTATAGTGAAAATTCAGACTAATTTGTATAATTGTGTTATTGACAGTTGTGTTACTGACAATATTGTGTTATTGTCACCCACCAGATGTGGATGGTACCATATTATTAAATTAATATGATCCAAACATTTTCAAGTATGTATTGTGCTCTGGAGCCATAGCTCTGTACTTCTGCTCTACCCTAAGGAAAAACTAAGTGGGTTTTGACTGAAGCATAGAATTTTACATTGAGCAAAGTTGACTTTGTAATTTAGGGTCTATGATATTGTGTGATCTCCACAGTGATAGCTCTTTCATTTTTACTTTGTCTACCTTTCTGTTAGGAACATTATAACAATAATTCTGGTCTTGTTTTTAAAAGTAGAAAGTAAAAACCTGGAGTCGGCAAAACAAAGAAATTATGGCTATCAAGCAATGCTTGTTTCAAGTCCAGAAGTCCCGTACTCAGAAGCTTTTAAGAAAACTAGAATTTTTTTTTTAAATCTAGAGTCACTTCATTCATCCCAAGAATTCTTCAAATGCAATTAAGAGCTAAATAGAACTAATTAAAATATTTCCTTATGATAGTTTGCATGTAGCTGCTAACATCTGATGTTATGTACGCTGACCAGTAAAAGTCCTTTGTATTGTTCTAGAATTTATTTAAAAGCCAAAGCCATTTTGGATGATAGTATCTTCTTGGTTGTGAAATATTATGCCTCTTCTGCTTTGCTTCTCCTAAAACTCAGATGCTTCTGATTAGTCTATATAGTCAATTTTTGCCAATAGAAAATAATCTTGGGAGCACTTGCCTGTTCTTGCATGAAACTTTTAAGACAAATAGGCTCAGTTTCAGCATTCCTGTGGTAGCAGAACAGTATCTTCTAAAAAAATTCATATTTTGGGACCTGCTTACAAAAGAAGCAATTTTTATTCCTGCAAAATTTAATAATGAGGAATGTCCTTCTCATTACATTTAATGATGCAGCCCTACCAAATATATTCTGTATTTACCTCAGGCTGGACTATTTGCTGCAAAACTCTTTGTTCATGTTTTTGCATAGAAGTTGGCATATGTTAACTTCATATGGAAAGCATTATTAAAGATAAAAATGATCAGCCATGTAAATCAGTAAACCTTTCTGAAAAAAGAATCTGTACGGTGCTTTAGCACTTAGATGGGAATGGACAGTGTTTACTTGGACTTCAAAAGATTTTTTGTTGTTGATAGTGAGGAAGGGGACATGATAAGTTTAGTTTCAGATATGCATACCCTGGAGAATGTAGGCAGTGTTTGCCCAGATATGCATGGTCCAGAGAATATGGGTGGGGAGAAGTTCTTGTGAAATTAGAAGCCAGTCTCAACTATAAATGGGTAACAGATAAAAACATGTTTATACAGTAAATAGACACAGCATTCTTCAAAATTCAGTGAAAACCACTAATCTAAGTTTGAATAGCCTTCAAGGCAATTCAGATAAACTTGTTTTGTGTGTGTGTGTGTGTGTGTGTGTGTGTGTGTGTGTATGAATATGTATATTACAGTATGTTTATAATGTATGCAGATGTATATATGGACAGTATATCTCTATACATAAATCTATATCTTCTGAACCAACAGATCTCCTCAGTATTTATATATTTATACTTTAAGATTCAAATCAAATGTTTATTATGATCACAGATCAGCATAGTACTTTGAAGTTACCCTTATACCATTGTATAAGGATGTAAATGTTCTATCTCAGGACATGTAACTTGATTGGAAGATCAATTGGAATCCCGTCCAGTTGTATAACATATTATAGATGCATGTTTCTGTAGGCAGATACTTTAAATGTGGATATCAGTAGACATATAATAACATATAATGAAGAGCCTAAAGCAAATGTTCCACGTTCATAGTTTGTTTTAGGATCCAAAATTGGTATAACTGTAAAATATCCCTTATATCAAATTTGAATCTTGGTGACTACATGAATGGATGCATGTTTGTTATTTCCTTGTCAGCAATATGGAAGTAATTTGCTATTACCTTCCCTCATGTTCCCCTCTCAATTCCATGATTTCTTACTGTTTTCTCATCCAGGTAGTAACTTGTATTTGACCCTGCTTAACTTTTTCAAAATCAGCAACATGCTGTCATTTGTTCTTATATTAAGATTTGATTATATTTTGGGTGAACTACTGAGATCTGACCATAGCATCTCATGATGAGAAATCAAATATGCTACGTCACATCCGAGGTTGATCATGCACTGAGTGTGGAATTACTTCTCTCTGCTCCAGATATGTATCTGTTTCTCTACTTTCATACTGAAAAGTGTTGGAAACTTCAAATTTGTAATATAATGTGCTGTTCCTTCTACTGTCTTTCATTTAAAACTCTGTTTTATTTTTCTTTGCAAATTCAGTGTATATCTTGCCTTTATTATTTTTACAAATATCTCAAGGTGGCAAACATATCCAACACATTTTCTTCTTCCTATAAATTGGTATAGAATTGATACCTAAGTATTTTAAATATACAGTAAGAATCCATAGCAGAATGAAACTAATGTCTAGATCTTTTGTTGGACCATTTTCCATTTGAGAACATTAAGTACAGTATTTCAACACAAATTCTTCAAAACCTTTTTAAGTAGTTTGATTTATATTGAGTTATTTTTTCTTTCAGTAGCAGAATGAGTGTCACAAAAAAGGTGTCTCAGAGTTACATGTAACAAATACTGAGGTATTTGTCTTGAAATTTCTCGATTGGTTTCACTGTTCACTTTGGCTATTAGGAATTAAGGCCAAATTGTGACCACATAGTCAATTTTTATTACTTAAATCAGAATCGGAAACATGCTGGTGGAAATTGGATCAGAACTGTTCGGTGTAATGTTTCCAGCCTTCTGATGATCAAGTTCCAAGAAAAGATCATTCAGGTTTCATAAACTCAGACCAGCTGCTTTTCTTTAAAATAGCATAATATTTTCTTCATAAATGGGGCAGCCATGGTACATAGTGATGAATAAGTCCTTGCATATATTTTTTCTGAACAGCTGTTCTTTATCTTCACACTTCTTTGTTTGAGAAATTGTTACAATAAAGTTTTTGATTGATTGATATACCACTATAAATGTTCTACATGTTTAATCATGTGAAATACACAGTTGAAGGCTTATGAGATACAGTTAAGGATGGGAGAGAGGAAGTTGCAAAACAAAATTCTTCTTCTCTCTGTGTTTCTACTATAAAAGTATGTTCTTCCATGTAAGTTCTACTTGGAACAGTTTCCAAGGACACCTGCACAATTCACAGGTTTAAATCAAAGTTGAAACTGAAAGGTAGATTTGAAAGATAGATTTGAATTTGTTTTTCTTATATTAGAATATTTTCTTCTTCAAAATATTCTGTCTTGAATTGCCAACATTGCTTACTTGGCCGAAGTGTCTCTTCAAGATTTGCCTTTCATAAAGTCATTCATTGATTGGTTTCAGCAATTAAAGCAAACATATTGATTAATGCAGAACTGAATAGTGAACTGAATAATAGCATACAACTGAAATGCTACTACAAGTAGTCCTTGACATGATCACAATTGAACCCAAAATTTCTGTTGTTAGGTGAGACATTTGTTTAGTAAATTTTGCCCCATTTTATGACCTTTCTTGACTCAGTTGTTAAGTGAATCACTGCAGTTGGTCAGTTAGTAACCCAGTTGTTAAGTGAATCTGGCTTCCCCATTGACTTTGCTTGTCAGAAGGTCGCAAAAGGGGGTTGCGTGACCTTGGGACACAGCAATAGTCATGAATATGAACCAGTTTCCAAGCAGCTGAATTTTGAGTACGTGACCATGGGAATGCTGGAAAGGTCATAACTGTGAAAAACAGTTGTAAGTCAGTTTTTTCAGTGCCATTGTAAATTTGAACAGTCACTAAACAAATTGTTTAGTGGAACATGCAAGTAATCGAGGATAACTTGCATGAGTGTGCAGAGTTCATTACAGAATGTAGTCTATCCATATATTGTAATTGATTAATAAAGTATCAGTAACAAATAGGAAAAAAAAACAGATGCTTGTGTTGACCTATTCACAGATTCACATATCACCCAATTCCAGTCTATTGTAGTGGCTTAGCTCTTTGAGATTAATGCAATAGGTTGATTTCTGCCCAAAGACCAATTAGGAAAGAAATTTTTCAGTTAAAAAAATAGTACCTGATAGGTAAGTCCATCCCTTATGTTCTATTAATTCCAGGAGCATAGTGTCTTCAACAAGATATTGCTTTTGTAGCAGATTCAAGCAGTAGTTTTGCCACTTCTTTCCCAGCTTACCAGCCTAGAAGCACAGAGAAGAGGACCTGTAGGTCCTGTTTGTTGGTCCTGCTTATTGGTCCTGCTTGTTGCCTTTTTAGGTCCTGCTTGTTGTTGGAGTGGTGCGCCTACAACTGTGGATTTTATTTTACTATATTTGCAGGGTTGGGGTTGGTAGATTGAAGAAAAATGCTGCTGCTGCTGCTTAACCCTCAGGTGAAAACTCTTACTGGTAGGATAATCAAAATCTTTATTCCTGTTTAGGAATTTAAAGTAATATCTGCTTTTCAGTGGTGAAAGAATAAAGTCATGCAGACGCTCTGTAGATTGTGATCTAAATCTTAACTTTCATACATCAAACTGGTTAGAGTTTATATTCATGGGAAAGAGCTTTTCCACATATCCTCTCTACAACTCTGGGCCTCTTCAAATTGCTCTTTCTGGAAAGGACATGACCTCATTACTTTTACAACCTTTACAGACAGCTGTGAATGCATATTGGAAGCCCTAATAGCATCCTGTGCACAATGGCCAATTCTAAGCATTTGCCTATATCTGTTCTCTTACTATGGAAATAGTAAATGGAGTTTGGATTTCATTGAGCCAAATGTTTCCATAGGCAAATCTTAACAATTGCACTATGTAACAGAGACATCTATATATTGTGTGTGTGTGTGTGTGAGTGTGTGTGTGTGCATGCCTTTCAAGGTGATATATATGATGAAGGCAAGTATTGTGCTTTCATCCCAGAGGCTCTTACCCAGGGGTGGGATTCTACCGGTTCTGATGAGTTCTATAGAACCAGTTGTTATGATTCTGTGCAGTTCAGAGAACTGGCAAATCATGCCCCTGTTGGCCCTGCACCTCCCTGCCTGTCCTTCCCCTCCCTGCCCAGTCAGTCCTTATCACACATGCATGACATCGTGTGCATGCCCAACATTGCTGGCTGCGTTTTCCCTCGCCCAGTCACTCCTTAAGGTATTTTTTCACATGCCAATGATCAGCTGTTCTCATGATCAGCTGTGCTGGGGGGCCCCTTTCTGTCTTACTGCTTCAGGCTTCCCTGAGGCCCAGGAGGCAAAAAGGGGTGGGGGGAGCTGGGGACTCACCTGCTCCATTTTTTGTCTTCCTGAGCCCCAGGGAAGCTTCCTAGGAGCAAAGGTGCCCCCTCAGAAGGCTTCCAAGAGTCCCAGAAGGCTGCAAAATGGAGCATGGGGGGGCTGTGCACACACACCCAGCTCCATTTTTGCCTTCTTGGACTCCAAGGAGAGCAAAAATGCCCCCGAGGAGGCTTCCCTGAAGCCCAGAAGGTTCCAAAATGGAGTGTGGGGATACTGCAAAAAAGAAGAGGCCATACCCATGCAGTCACATGGCCATGCCCACCTAGCTATGACCACAGAACCAGTTGTTAAAAAATTTGAATCCCACCCCTGCTCTTACTCTTTTGATAGCAGCATCAAAAGTGTAGGGTACTGTTTAAATTAAAACAGTGCAATGCGATTTGGAATATCACCCCTTCAGAAATTAAACTGGCCTCCAGTTTGACAGTCTCTCATCAGGCCATAAAGACTTGGTTTTACTAGCTGATCTGGGAAACCCAGACTGTAATGGAGCCCATCAAATGGCTTATTTGACTGTATGTTGTTGCTGGGGGGTGGTGGTATAATTTTTTTATTTTTATTTTCCATAACTGTTTTTTTATTGCTCGTAAGCTGCCTAGAGTATGAGTTTAATGCGAGTTTCAGAACTTGCATACACCTTTTATTATACTAAGTGTTTCTCACATTTATGAAGTTCAGTGCTTCATTTCTAAAACATGAGCTTTAACTTGAAGTTTCCCTAAGAAAGTTAGGGAAGTTAACAAGAATTTCTAAAATTTAATTTCAGAATATAGGTTATGATTGCTTTTACATTTATATAGTTAAGAACAGTCCAAAGAATCTTTAATTTATATGTAGTGACATAGAGCAGGCTGATACCATACTCCATTCCTGATATATGATGAATAGTTATTTTCAAAATCTCATTTGGAAAGCTTTAAATAGCATTTGAAACTCATCAATCATAACGAAAGATTATTCAAGAAGCATTTGTGTATATATATCTAAAAATAAGTCATTTGAGCTCAGGAAATGTACCTGCTCAGTGTTGTCTTGTATCATGAGATGAGCAGCATACAAAGGAATAAAAGTGGTTTTCTAAAAAGAAATAGAGACTGACTGAACAGATGCTAGATCTTGTTAAATCGATTGAATAAAATATTTTTCAAAAAATAGTACACTTTGCTTAGCTTTACATTTTGGTAATATCTTACCAATGGAAGGTTCCTCAGTTGATTGGAGAAAAAAATGTTGGTCTCATTGAAAGAAACTTACTTGGAAGATCTGTTGTTTTTCCCCCCAGACAACAAAAGCAGTGTTAAAAAATCGATAGCTAAGTAATGTGCCACATATGTATCTAAATTCAGTAGTTGCTTGATGAATTAAGAATATATTTTAAAAACAAAATAGATAGGAAAGCTAAAAAATAAGAATATGGGTTTTGGAAACAGAGTTCTGGGCCAAATTTAAGTCAAGAAAAAGTGGGATCATAAGGAACAATACTAATATGTGTAGGCCTGAATTCACCTGTGAAAGTTTTTAGCAGAGACTTGATAAGATAAGCAAAAAATAATAATTCACAATATCTTAAGGCATATTATTATCAGTTTATTCTGTGAAAGAATGTGTAGGCTTCACCTTAGTTCAGTTATCCCCAAAGAGATACAGAAAATACTAATCAATCAATACTCCTGGTAATTCTTCTAACTCCTTATAGTTCAGCCTCTTTAACCAAAACAAGAAGAAAAATGAACCAGTTTTCCATCAAGGTTTTTATGACAGTGAATCAGTGATAATGTGCCAAAATACATATGAGCAGAAAGCTAGCCCATCTGCGGTCCTCTGAAACATTGCCCAATAATTTAGAAAATATACTGTGCACATTGCCTCTTCATTGTTATTTCATATAGTTCTAAAATTCAAAATCACCCAGCTGGGTGGATGTTTGAATATGACTGCAATGAATATTAAGGAGGGAGGAGGAACATCAAACAAAAAGACCATATTAAAATTACACATCCAAAACAGAAAGGAAAAATTCCTGCCTATGATTCTTTAACTCTAACCTGACAGTCATAAATTCGAAATGCAGATTGACAGAATGTTATTGAGGCTTCCAATTGTTGATTTTGCTATTATTGGTTGTACTACTTTAGTATTATGGTTTTTACTGCTTAGCTGCATGTGTGTCTGTGTGTATGTATGGGTTTAACTTCATTATTACTATTTTGTTGAACATATATTGGCTGCAAAGGGTGTTGCATTACTGCTTGTTGTGCTATAGGAGAGGCCTTTTGAGTTGAAAGCAGCTTATAAATATTAATATCATGCAACACATCTGGAGACTGCAGCTGACTGAAAATATAATAAATATGTATGTTGAACATCTGACTTGGCCCAATCACAGCAACCCTAAGTTAGACAATTCTTCAAGGCCTCAGCAGAAGACTTTTCATTGAGGTTCCATAATTGAAGATGGCATCGATTGATCAGGATGCCATATGCCTGCAAACCATCTGGTATATACATGATCCAAGCATGAAATCCAAGTAAAATAGTTTGAAATTCAGTTGTTGTTGTTGTTTAACCAACAACTGCAAGGAGGATATCTCATACTTTTTTTTCCTCTGGTTAATATAACTCTATGTATATCTGGCCTAAGTCCAAAAAGCAACCTCTTTCATCACACTGAAATATAAAACCTCCCATTTGAGTTCATGTCAGTTACTGGTCCTCCCCTAATGAGCAGTTTCACAAGGCCACAAGTAACTTTTGGGCACAGTGCCATGGTACACAAAGATAGTCAGCAAAATAAAGAACAACTTGACCTGCTACAATTAAAAGATGACTTTGATGGGAAAAGTAAAAACATGAGGCAGCAGTAATGTAAATCTTGTACTTAAGAACACTATTCCAATACATGTTAGAGAGAGCAGCTGTGGTGGCCAGCATTTTCTTTATATTATCAGGACAATATTTGATACTTCTGTTGGCCTAAATTAATAATTTTGTTTCTACCTTTTGTTTGTTACTACACTATTTAGGGCATGTTAAATTTTTCAAATTTCAAATCATAGGAATACTCAAAAGTTGTGGCATGCCTTGGGGATTGTTAAAATATTTTGGTTACTTTAATAAATTTAGATGTGCTTGATAATTAGCTATATAAATATTGTAACTTTTTAACATTTTGTTTGTTTCCATATTAACATCTAAACACTGGTGAGAATCAAACACCATAGAAATGCTAGTAATATGTAAATAGCTGTATATTTTGCATTGAGGAATTTTTTTTTATTCCAGCATTGTTGACATTTTAAAACTTTATTTGTGACTTCTGTTTTACATATGTCATTTAAATATTCTAATTTTTAGCATAATTTTAAATCCTTATAAGTAAGTGATGCATGAACACAAGAACAACAAGAAAAAATCTTTGTAAAATAAACACACATTTCAGAATGAAGAGTTTAAACAGCTCATACATAGAGCTGTTAATAGAGCTGTTAATATTTAATATGCTAATATTAGCTGTTAATAATATTTCTGCCGTGTCCAGGTTCTTCATATCCCTTGGTGTTGCTCCTGTACTCATATTTGTCACAGTTGGTGACAGAGTGTCACATAGCACAAACAAGTTTGAACCTTGTTTTCTGCATTACATCCCATTTGGCTTTTAGTTGTCCAAAGTGCCTGGTAATCATGAAACCCTTATGCTGGCTGACCATTAACATGAGAATGTTTGTACAAATTGTTGTCTTATCTCTTATAGTTATCCCACTTGAAAGATATTACAAAAGCTGTTACCACTAATAAGTGGCTTTATTCTGAAAAAAATATTCTGTCAATCTCCCAAACATTGGGAATGGAAGGAGAAGTCTTATCACTCTGGCATTGATTTACAAAATAACAGAACAGAAAGCAGAGTTGGAAGGAATCTTGGAGGTCTTCTAGTCCAACCCCAGGAAATCTTATACCATTTCAGACAAATGGTTGTCCAATCTCATCTTAAAAACTTCCATTGTTGGAGCATTCACAATTCCTGGTGGCAAGTTGTTCCACTGATTAATTGTTCTGTCAGGAAATTTCGTCTTAGCTTCTCTTCTTGATTAGTTTCCATCCATTGCTTCTTATCCTGCTTCTTGTCCAGCAAAATAAGATTCCCATTTCTGTAATAGATCAAAAGCCATTTTCCCCAAGCTTTGAGCAGGGGAGCAGGAATAAACTTGGATTGTATCTTTATGCACCAATGGTGTCACAATCAAGAGGGACCTTACTGGGTTTCTGGGTTTTCAATAATTCTAATAACACAAATGGCTTTATCCCACAAAAATCAGTTCCCAAAATAGTTTAAGCCTATCTGCTATTCACTGTTATTGCAGGAAAGATCAGTGGAGCAATTCAAAACAGACTCCCCACAGTATATTTGTGGCTCAGTTTATGAGCATGGATGGTGATGGTAGAGAACTTAGTAGATGGGTATTGCATTTCCTCATTATCTTCCTCCTCCTCAGACTCAGTCTTTCTGAGAGTAGGACCTAGTGCATAAATATATAATATGTATCAGCCTTACTTATGTTAATGCTCTTCTTCTACCTATTTCCATATTTATGTATTTCTGAATGCTGCTCTGGGGGGCGTCATAGAACTTATCCTGAAAATATGCTATCTCACTTCATGTTTTTTTTCCAGTTCTTCTGTATAGATTGCACCAGCAGCTTCAGCTTTGTTTTTGTCTTAATTGAAAATGAGAAATCTTGGGAGACAAATGTAGAGAACCCCAGTTAATAACAGTGAGAATAAGAGGTCTACAGCTGGCCAGATACAGAAGTTTGCCAGAATCATGCTGTTACCTTTGGCAGCTGATACATAGCTCTTTCAAGGTACAGCTCAGGCACAAAGCCATCTATGATAAAATCCCATATTTGTCTGCAGGGAGTATATTTATACTGCCATACATGGACAATGAAAACTGCAATGTTTGTTAAACTCATAGACAAGGCATTGAAGAGCACCACCACATGGGTTCTGGCTTATATAGCTGCTGGATAATTGACTCTGTAGCTTAAAATATAAGATTATCTATTTTGGAAAATGTCTACTCTGCTGCAGAAAAAAAAAAGTTTCACACCATTTCCGTGACCTAGGCTTAGTTGCAACCTAATCACAACCACTCAGTGATAAGCCATTCTTATCCTGGCATTGCAGGTAATTCCCCCCCCCTCTCAGAAAATGGAAACAAAAATTATCACAGCAATGGTTAAAGCTATATATGTGTACGTGGCTTAATTTATCCTAATGTTTCTTGCATTCCTGAGACAGACTGCAGCTGTTCTTGTGATGTGGAATTTGACAGTACAAACTAAACCACAGCGAGCCAAGGAGACACTACATCAATAATGCTTTCTAGTTTCCCAGCTCTTTAGAAAATTTCCTTTTCTTCTGGAGCAATCAACCATGTTAGCACTGTTCTGATAAAGCCTCTTTCAGAGGGGGAAATCTTTTTTTTTTTTTTTTAATATAGCTTTCCTCCTGCCCTTGCTGCTGCTGCTATCTTCTTTGAAGACCTGGCCACATTTCTCCAATGAATCTTCAGCATTTTGAACTGGAAAGGAGAAGATTCCATGCTTGGGATAATATTTTTCCCCACCAGTTTTCTTAAGAGCAAAAAGCTTGTTCCTTGTTTTGATGGTTGTTAAAAAAAAATAAAATATCCATGTGAGACTGAAACAGTGTTGTAGTACACAGCAAAGCTGTAACTCTACTCTACTGTTTCTCCTTCCCCTCCTCCCTCTTCCACAGCCAGCAATATTTCTGCTTATGCTCAGCTGCTGTAATAAGATCTCTTTGCTGCTTGCTGCTCTGGAGCTTGTTTGTCTTGGCACTCTGCTTACAGAGGCACTTTAAAACAGAGGGTCAGTCAGAGATGCTTGGGGTTATTTCTTCTCCTTTTCCTGCTTTCTTGAAATAGTTTTGCAAGTAGAAGAATGATGTTCTCTTTGACGTTCTTCCAATGACACACCGAGGGAGCACCTTTTCAGTAGGGCAGAAGGAAAGTCTGCAACAATATGGAACACAAAAGATCCAACGGGCAATTACAGATGATCCTCATCTTACAAAAGTTTATTTAGTGATCGTTCAAAGTTACAACGGCACTTAACAGACCTTTTTCATGGTTATGATGGTCTCAGCGTCCCTGTGGTCATGAGATCAAAATTCAGATACTTTGCAAGTGACTCATATTCATGAAACGTGCTGTATCCCAGGCCATGTAATCATCTTTTGTGAGCCTCTGCCGAGCAAAGTCAGCAGGGAAACCAGATTCACTTAAAGTGATTCATTTAACAATGGTTGCAAGAAAGGTGGTAAAATGGGGCAAAATTCACTTAACAAATGTCTCATTTGGCAACTTAATTTTGGGCTCAAGAGAGGAACTATTTGTATTGGAAGGTCCAATTGGCTGTCTTACATATTAAGGAAGATAATGTTGGATTATCTATAGTTGATGCAAAACATAATGGTTCACTTGCTGATGGTTACAAGAATCACACCTACGGTGCAGGGACTTCACCTGTTGTTCATTAAAGATATTATTATATATAGCCCCCTTTATGGCTCAGGCTTTTTAAATACTTTTGGAACTGCCTGCTGCAGTTGAAAAATCTGTCAATATATGGACAGAAGGAATGCTACAGATTTTTCACCTACCTCTGAAGAAATGAAGGTAATGGAGCCCTAGAGGCAAAGCCTCTTGGTCTGGACACCACAATCCAAGGAAGGCTATATTGGATGATGATATTGTTTTAAATATTGCTTTATGCAGTGTTATGCAGTGTTCTTTTTGTGAACTGTAAGCTTCCTGGATGACGTGGCATACAAAGAGATGTTTAAATAAGTACAGACATAAATAAATGATGATTTTGCATGTACAGGTCAGGGAAAACTGCTAGTTCAAGATCCAAATCACTGCACAGGGACATCTGAGTATTTCCGCCTCTTTTATTTCAGCTTAATGGTACATTGCATTATAGCTTTTTAGTTCTAGGAATATAAAATCATTACTATTTGATCAGTTCAAAGTTGAGATGTTATTGGTTTTTATCTTCCACAAAAGAATTGTAACATAGTTATCACAAAACAGTGTAGTCATTACGTTTTTTTATGTAGCAGTTATTCAGTAAATAGCAATAATGGAAGTCTTTTGGTTTTACAAGGCTTTGCTAAGAGGTTCCTCTGCTTTTCAAACCTTTAGATTTCTACATTACTGTTAATGTAAAAATTGATGGATGAATGCCTTTATGGTTGCTTGCCAAAGAAAATAAAAGCTTTTTATTCTACAAAAAATGTTTAACAACATTTAGAGCTTTTTGTTTCATCATTACTAATATACAGCTCAGCCTCTCCATTATACAGTGAATCAAAATATTTGTTATTTTTCTCATCTCGTGTAAAAAAAATACTACAAACTGTTTAGAATGGAAGGTAGAATGAGCAGAGCATAGAACATGTTCTTGTTAATTAAACCAAAGCAGGGTTAGATTAAACAATTCATACACATGTGTCTGTTAAGCAGCAACTTTTTAATTCAATGTACTGATTTGTAGAGGTAATTAGGAATGGAAGAGTAGTTGGAGTGAGAAAATACCCATATCCATATCCACTATGTGCTCCAAATGACACTTCCCTCTTTATCACTTTAGTTTTGAAACTTTCCAAGTTTCCTTTTAATCCTTTTGGAAGAGGTTCTTAGGAGGCTATTTTGGAATAGGGTGATGGTGTGAAGAGAATAATTACTCCATTTTGACAGGGAGAAGTCATTTTCTGAAGTTCCTCTGGACTCTGTTCATAGGCCTGATCAGTATCTGTCTGGGAAGCTATTTAGGAGCTTCCTGCAAGTTGTCTCAGATATGTTACATATGAATTAGACATCCTTTTGTCAAACCTTTTTGGGGACATTATATGGATAGTCCTCAGCTTGCAACCACAATTGAACCCAAAATTTATGTTGTTAAGTGAGACATTTATGAAGTGAGTTTTGCCCCTTTTTGCAACCTTTGTTGCCATAATTGTTAAGTGAATCACGGCAATTGTTAAGTTATCAATATGGTTTTTAAGTGAATATGGTTTCCCCAATTGACTTTGTTTGCAAAAGAGGATCACATGATTCCAAGACACTGCAACAGTCATAAATGTGAGTTGCCGAGCATCCGATTGTAAATCACGTAACCATGGAGATAACTGCAATGATCCTAAGTGTGAAAAATGGTCATAAGTCCCTTTTTTCAGTGCCATTGTAACTTTGAATGGTCACTAAGTGAACAGCTGTAAGTCAAGGACTCCCTGCAGTTACTACGATATGTTCTAAGGAAAATATAACAGGAAAAAAAACTACTTGAACAAGAAAGTAGTCATTTGAATTTGAACAAACATACCCTACATGCAACTGAATGTAAACCAAGGAGATGTGTATTATGATATGTCTGGCACCTATTTATGTATTTAATAAGTTTATATAGCTGCCCATCTCATACAGATGATTTGTTAACAATTGACAAGACACCAACCCTTTGTTTTGTCATTCCTCTGTGAAAAGGAAGAATGAGCCAGTTCTCGACAATCTGCATTCTGGATTAGTCCAGAAAAGAAAAGGTATTTGGGTGTTAAAGGTTTAGGGAACGCTATTAAAAAATGAATGATTTTTTTTTAAAAAATGTAATAAGAACAAATGCAATAACTAACACATGGCACAAGTTCAGAGAAACACAAATAAGATGGTGAATAGTCTGGAAACTAAGTCCTGTGCAGAACAAAGAATATGAATATGTGTAAACTATAGGAAAATTTACCAAGGGAAGATATGACAACATATCTGAGAAGTTTGGAATCATACAGCAAGCACCAAATTGGGCTCCAGATTCTCAGTCATTGGCTGGAGCTTTCTCTATACTTTTTTCCTGGAAATAGTTATGTCGGTTACTTCTGTTGCAAAAAGAAATATTCTGCAAAAAAGGACCTGCCCCAAAGGTATGGAGCAGCTAGTAGAGAAAGGCACATGTTTCATTCTGCAGCTACCTAAATGTATTTGAGGAACTTCCAAAACATTAAGAAAGGTTGATCTACTCTATTAGTCAATCTGCAGACTTGTTTTCAATCAACATCTTAAACTTTTATTGGACTTCCATTTTTGCAATTTCCATTTATGTTCATTTTTATAATATAGCCAATGCTTTTGCACAGGTTAACAAAAATGGTAAAACTCTCTTAGAAACAATCCTGTTGTCCAATATTTGTGATAATTAGATACTTGTCTTAATGAGACAACAGTGCTACACTGTGGCTCATCAGTTTTCTCAAGGAAATACATCTCTATTAAAAAATAAAATGCTTTCAAAATTATTTATTAGTTAGTTGAAGGCTTCTAACTGCATTCAAAGGTACAAAAGATACAAAAACAAATGTGCAGTTATATGTAGCATTCTAGGTAACTCATAAGTCAAAAAGTAATCTGAACTGTGATGTTGCAAAATCCAGAACAAGTTTATTCCAAAGTTTTAGCAATGTTAAATATTTTTTATTTAAAATTATTTTATTTACTGAGAAAATTATTTACTTGGAAAATTACTGATAACTTGGGGAGCACTGTTGGTCTTTTTGGACAGAAAATTGATGTTACATGAAAAAAAAAACACTTAACTGTTTCAGTATTTCTTGCAATTATTAACCCAGCTTCAGTCAAGAGACTAATCTAAGGGAAATGCAAGCCCATACTTTGTCAGATCATTTGAAAAGTGTACCAATGAAGGTCTGTGTTTAATAAAGGATGTAGCCAATTGAAGCTCTGCATTTAGGTTTCCTATTTTTTTATTGTTCTCAGGAGCATGTGTTAAAATTTAACAGAGTACATTTAAATCTACTTCATTCCCATGCTCAAGCAAATGTTTGCCTGCTACTAGGATTATATTACAGTTGCTCCCTGAATCTGTTTCGTAATTTGGAAGCACAGTGGTCTGTTACGATGTTGAAAAACAATCTTTCTCAACTTCAACAATTTTAAGTGTGGACTTCAATTCCCAGAATTCCCCCTAGTGTGCCAGTTGGAGAATACTGGGAGTTGAAGTCTGTGCATCTTAACATTGTTGAAGTTGAGAAACACTGTTTCAGAATTTTTCCTTTTCACACCTCTCTTCAGAATGAATGTCCCATCAACAATAGCATTAGGGAACTTTTCTGGGAGTTGGTGAGGACATTTTAAACTTCCCACATTTTGTTTGCAGTTTCAGAACTGGTACAAAAACTATAAACATTGTACAGTTTTAATGTTGCCTCAATATTCAGATTTTTCTTCTGTAACAGTGTTGTTAGAGATATCTAGTATTAAGCATATGTTTACTCAGGTGGGGGAAGAAGATATTGATCTGAGTAGTTAATAACTTCAGTTTTTAGATGACCCAATTTTTCAAAAAGGAAAGATGCAGTGATTAAATTGAATATGGATAAACAATCATTTTAATTTTAACTAAATTTAATTGGTCAGTTTACCACTAAACACCCAGGCATTTTAAAGATCTGCCTTAGCAATAGACTTACATACCATTTCACAGTGCTTTACAGTCCTCTCTAAGCAATTTACAGAATCAACATAGTGTCCCCAACAATCTGGGTCCTCATTTTACTGTCCTCGGAAGAATGGAAGGCTGAGTCAACCTTGAGCCGGTGAGGATCGAACTCCTGGGAATGAGTCTGCAATACTGAGCCATCACATTTTCAGGTATTTGAAGAGGTGTATTCCTTCTTTTACAAGTTCTTCTCATAAATCAAAATACTCATTCATTTCATGTATAACTTCAATTATATAAAATATTATTAAATGAAATGATTTTATCATTTAAATGAAGTGATTAAAGCAATGAAGCAATAAATTATGGTTGAGCTTTGGGAATTAAAGTTTAGACCTCGCTATATGTGCATTTTAAGGCAGTTTTTCCATTACAAATCATCTTTGACTTAAAGACATTCATTTAACAACCATTCAAAGTTGCAACAACCAAGTTATTTACACCTGCAATTATGACCATCACAGCATCTCCACAGTCATGTGATCAAAATTCAGCCACTTGGCAACCAGCATGTATACAATGGTAACAGCATCCTGGAGTCATGTGATTACCATTTTGACCTTCATAGCTAGCTTCCAACAAGCAAAGACAATGGGCGAAGCCAGGTTTGCTTAACAGCTGGAGTGATTTGCTTAACTGTGGCAGAAAAGTTCATTAAAATCAAGCACAACTCACATAACAACTACCTCATTTACCATCTGAAATTTTGGTTCCATGATGGTCTTATATTGAGGACTGCCTGTTTATCATTGTGCATTGTATGTGTCTGTTTTGCTTAAATGCCACTCAAGTTCTAAAGGCCTTATGTTGCTACCCTTTAGGTAATTAGCAAGTATTCTGCAGAGCTGGAATACATTCAGAATGACTGACTTAATTCTTGGCTTCCCCCCACCTCCATACACTCAAACGTGAACAAAAAAAATGAAAATCCCAATCCTTACAAAAACAATAAAACTTATACTGATTTATTTACACTGAAATTCTTGCTTGCTATAACTTTGATTTTGAACCCTTTAATTTTTTTAAAAATTTCACATTTGTTCAATCAAAACAAAATATTAATAAGAATAAATAATGATTAATTTGGATTGATAAACCCTGGTTCCCTTCTTTCCAGCCCCACCCCGCTCAAAGCTAAAAAGTCACTTACTAGCAAGTAAAAACCAAGTTGTCATACAACAGATTGCAGCTACACAGGAAACGATCTTCATCTGATGTGTATTTAGTTACTCCCTAAAGGTCTCCTTTTTGTACTGTACAAGAATCAAAGTTGCTTTAAATGTTTATTTATTCATCAAATTTATATGTTGACCACCTCCCTACCCAAAATTACTCTGAACATCTTGCAATTCAGTAAAATAGAAATATAAAAAGAATTATAAATATAAGAACAATTAAAATCACAAGGATTAAATGCAGACTAAAATTCCACAGGCTCTAATGGTAGTGCCTTCTCTGTTACTGCACCAGCTACCTCTAGCCTAAAGTATCTTGATTGGGACTCCATATAGAACCAGGTTTTAAGGCCCTTCCCGAAGGCCAGAAGGGTTGGGACAGATCTCACCTCTGGTGGCAGAAAAGACTCTCTTCTTTTAGAATTCATAGCTGGAAATTCCTTGGTTGATGGCCCCTTCTGTCAGAAAAGTTTGGGGCAGGACAGTCTCATTGGGAAAGAAAACTCCTTAGACAACATGGACCCATGCCATAAAGGGCTTTAATAAAGGTTGAGTTGGACTCCAAAAGATTAGCAACCAATGCTGCTCACATATATATACCAGTTATTTTTTAAAAAACCAAGGTGTCTATTGTGGATGTCACCTCTTTGCCAAAATGCAGCCCTTGTACCCAGAAAATCATTGAGTATGTCCACAACTGCAAGAGAGATCAAACATAAATATCACAGCCTGCTGTTCAATTGGAGATAGGTTTAGTCTTTTCAAATAAGATCCAAAATCTTGGGAACTGAAACTAGAAAAAGTGGAGGTTACGATCTTCTCATCAGACTCATCTTAAACTCAAATTTTCCCACTAGCAAGCCCAGTAATCGAAGCAAAGGAAACATCTGCTTCAGGAGGCTTGTGTCTGCAAAAAAAAAAGTGCAATATTTAGGCAAAGTGCTAAGTTCAATTTCACTTATATAGTACTAAAGTCTCATTGCTCATTTCTTTTTACTCCATTCCTCAGACTGCATTCATGAAATTATGACATTTCCACAGACTTTTCCATAATTTAGTAACTTGAAGCCTCTCCAGTATCTTCTCAAAGAAGATGAAACATAACTTTGTTTCATTTTGTCTGGAGCCTTATATTATATTTGGGGTTTAGTTTTTCCTTTACCTAAATTATATTTAGATATAGATATTTTCCATGAACAGAAGAGCTTTGTAAGTTAGCTCCTTCAATATCAAGTGTTTGCATTTTTGTAATTGAAGTTAAAGTGTTTTTATTTTACCTTTTCCTTTTAAAAAATGTTTTTGTTTTCTGTGAGGTAATTTTGCAGTTCTCAGTTTCCAGTCCTAGCAACCTTTTAAGGCCCTGTCCCACTGCACTTACGGATGCAAAGAGGATGTGAAACGTTAAAAAAAGCTTGCCATCCGTTGGAAAATGCTATGCATCCGTTGTGTACTCATTGCATACGTGTTTCATACGCTCTTTTCTGTCGAGCATCCGTCCACTGCAATTTCATCCGTGCAAGAAGTTTTGAGCTGCACAAAACTTTGTGAACAGATGAACTTTCCGTCGTGTACGATGTAAATCCGCGACATATGAGCAACAAACGTTCTATATCCGTTTATCATCCGTTAAATGTCCGCTGTATCCTCTCTGCATCCTCTGGGCATCCTCGCAACTCACATCCGCTGCAGCTGAAAATGGAAAGAGGGAGGAAAGAAAGGGTACATGGAACGTCTATACATCGTTAGTAGCACGGAAATAGAAATGATGCGTTTGCATCCGATATACTTCCGCGCGGCATCCCCTTTCTTTCCTTTAGGAGTACGTGATGCATCCGCTTCATCCTCTGTCATCCGCTAGGCTTCCTATGAACATCAGTTTAACATCCCCACTACATACTACCCACGTCCGTTCTTTTCCATTCTGTTTATGCAAATTTTCACCACTTTTTGAAGCGGATGACAACGGATGGAGCCACCCCGAAATTTTGCTTGTCCGCTGTGTCCTTTATGCATATGTTTTGTGTCCGTCGGCCAGTGGAACCTCGCCTTTAGTATAACACCCAAATATCAGAAGGCTGCTGTTCCTTCCCATTTCCTCAAAACAGAAGAAACTTTTCCCATCATGTCTGAAAGAAACTCCATCTGTATAATTTTAGGACCTTTTTGTGAGATTAGATCAAGTCCTATCCAAACCACCTGCCAGAAGAAATTGGCAAAGCCTTTCTGAAGAGCATTTGGTTTGGCATGTGTAGTGGATGGTACTATATTTGGGCTGCTCACTGTATGTCTGCCTTTTTGTAATCTAGTTTTTATTGTATTTGCAAGCTGCTACGAGTTAGATTGTCGAAAAATAGAAATCAAATAAATTAACAGGACTAGGAAAAAACAATTACTTGACTGTTGAATGTCAAGTAATTTTGCATATCAAAAATATATCAAAGTGTCAAAATTTTGTGTATTCTTGCTTCCCTTCAGAGCTGAAATCGTGTGTGTGTGTGTGTGTGTGTGTGTGTGTGTGTGTGTGTGTGTATGAATAAGAGGGAGGGAGGGAGAGAGAGAGAGAGTGAAACTCTGATGGTCTAATACTTCTGACTTTAAATCTTGCCAAAAGTGTTCAGCAAATAATAAGGTTAATTAAGACAGAAAGGCTGATGGGGGATTGACCTTCCTTTTATAAATCCCTCATTATTGCTTCATTTAACTCTGCCAAGAAATCTTATTTTCTTTGATGTTAATGTAATAGGATTAAAATAAACTTGCTACCCTTCAAGACTGAGGTCACAGTAAGATTCATTAAGACAGGTTTGATTAACATGACTGTTCTTCCTTGGATAAAAAGCCCTATTACAATGTTTACTAGTTCTGGAAGCTTTAGCTTGTTCTTCATGCATTACCTGGATTTTTTCAATTGCACTGGACAGTATTTGTGAAACCAGGACATTCTGGATATGTCAGACTATCGTTTTGACTTGAGAAAAACATTACACTTTGGAAAGGATGTGCACTTTCTTTGTTGTAAGTGGTTTATATTCTGCTTTTGAGTACAAATTGGTCTAAACTGGCAGTGTAAACCAAAGTCTGCTTCTCCATGGTCCTTTACATTATAATGTATAGATAAGATCAGAAAAATGTATAAACTTTGGAATACTATTTATATTCCATAACAACAGTCCTTCAGTAAGTTCAGTTTTGATTTTTATATTTTCTACGTAGAATGATGATAACTATTTTGGTCAAGGTAGATACAAGGGAATTTTGAGAATACGTTGGTTGAGAGTATTGTTACAAGATGGTGCAAAGAATGGGGGCCAATCTGTTAATGAAATGGTGCGGTCAGTCATAAATGCTGAATTAGTAGAAGGCAAAATGGGTGAACACTCCCATTTGTCGTCAACAAAATACTTCTTAATTTCTAGAATGGTAATTAGTTCACCTTATCTTTATCAGTCTAACACACTTGTAAACAAAGAAATGTTTGGACCCTCCTTTATCCTATTGTTTCTTTTCTTTTCTTTTTTTATTTTTTGTACATGTATCCACATATTCATAACTATGGTTTTACTTATACCTATTATCTTGTAAGCAGTTGACAAACCAAATAAATAAATAAAATAAAATAAATAAGCAATACCTATTAGTCCAACAATACCTATAGAGTAGTGGGCCCCCACAACCTTTTGGGCACCAGGGACTGATTCTGTGGAGATTTTTCCACAGACCAAAGAGGACAGATAACAGATAATCAGAGTTGGAAGGGACCTTGCAGGTCATCTAGTCCAAACCCCCGCCCAAGCGGGAGACCTTACACCATATCTGACAAATGGCAGTCCAGTCTCTTCTTGAAACTCTCAAGTGATAGTGCTCTCACAACTTCTGAGGGCAAGCTGTTCCATTGGTTGATTGTTCTCACTGTCAAAAAGTTTCTCCTTATTTCCAGGTTAAATCTCTCCTTGTTCAGTTTCCATCCATTATTCATTATCTGGCCTACAGGCATTTTAGAAAATAGCTTGACCCCTTCTTCTCTGGGGCAGCCCCTCAAATAATGGAAGACCTCTATCATGTTTCCCCTGGTCCTTCTCTTCACTAGACTAGCCAAGCCCAGTTTCTGCAGCCGTTCATTGTATGTTTTAGCCTCCAGTCCCCTAATCATCCTGGTTGCTCTTCTCTGTACTTTTTCTGGAGTCTCAACATCTTTTTTATAATGTGGTGAACAGAACTGGATGCAGTACTCTAGGTGTGGTCTTGCTAAGGCTTTATAGAGTAATATTAGTACTTCCCTTGATCTTGACTGTATCCCTCTGTTCATGCAATTTAGGATTGCATTAGCTTTTTTGGCTGCTGCTGCACACTGCTGGCTCATATTTAGCTGGTTGTCCACTAAGACTCCAAGATCCCTCTCACAGTTACTGCTATTGAGCCTGGTTTCACCCAGTCTATATGTGCACTTTTGGTTTTTCTTGTTTAAGTGTAGGACTTTACTTTTCTCTACAAGACATGGTTTAGCATGCTGCTTGCATCCAGCAGATGGGCCTTTGCTTGTTTCTAGCATGCCAGAGACTGGTGCTATGGCATGCTAGACCCCTGCTATAGAAATTGAGTATCAAACTCAATTTCATTGATGGCTGCATCAGGGCTGTGGTTGACTTTGGGGGGCTGGGCGGCCATGGCTGGTTGGTTGGATGTGGCCACTCACTGGGCATGGCTGACTGGATTGGTGTGGCTGACTGGGTGGGTGTGGCCAGCTTGACACCACTCCCCAAACTGCTGGCATGTTTCCTCTTTGCATTGGGTAAACCAGGCCGAAGTGATGGGGGCCAGTTCCTTACATTTTCCAGGACAGCTCCATGGGCCATATTTGACTACATCATGGGCCATATATGGCTTTGTGCTTGATACCTCTGCTATAGAGTATCTGAGGGATCTAGAAAAATTCCATTAAATAATAATTGCTTTAAATGATGTATTACAACTGCTTTACTTTGCTTTACTTTGCAGAAGGCCATTGTTTCCTTAAAATCATTTTAATGAAGCCCTTGCTGGTGGTAGTCTTCCCAAGGAATTTAAAAACTACACAAACAATGAAGAATGGGATAAGCAGAGAAACATAAAAGTGGCTGCTGAATTCTCTCATTGAATTCCCACCATCCCTCTTATGAGGGAAAGTAAATGAAATAATCATCTGGGCCACCTATGGCTTAGGGGAGAGGAATGGCGACCCAGATAGATCTTATTGATTTCCTGTAGATGCACAGAAATGAATCTGTGAAGGCCAATCTGTTGCTGTTTAACAAGTAGGATCTACGAAGTTCAATTAATGATGAAGGCAAATGCTCAGCCGGAGTCCAGCATAGCTAATGGTATTCACAGCCAGATGTTAGCATTTTCTGTTGATTTATTAATCCTAACTTAATTGGTCTCAGCCTGTATAATATAAATGATTTGATTTGATTTTCCAGGTGAACAACTTTAGTTTAATTATGGCTTTATAGGTAGTGCTTGATTCCAAATTAGTTCCAAGGTAGTTGTTAAGTGAATTTTGTCCCATTTGTAATCTTTTTTGCCTCAGTTGTTAAATGAATCACTTTAGTGAATCATGTGGCTATTAAGCAAATCTTCCTTCCCCCATTGACTTTGCTTGTCAGAAGTCAGCTGGGAAATTTACAGGGCCCCAGGACAGTGCAAATGTTATGAATACATGCCAGCTGCTAAGCACCCAAATTTTGATCATGTATCCATGGGTTTGCTGTAACAGTAATAGGTGAAAAACAGTCATAAGCACTTGTTTCAGTGCTGTTGCAACTTTGAAATGTCACTAAAAAATTGGTTGTAAGTCAAGGAGTGCCTATATATCTATTTAAATGCCAAACATATTAGATTTTGCAGTTTCTATTATTCCTGATTTTTCCAGTGAACTATTATCTCTATTATTCCTTAGTATACAAACATACACACCTTTGTGTCAAAAAGTTGGTGCCTATTGTTATGTGGGTAAATTTATGAGGGTAAATGGCTAATGCCATTTTTTAACCAAGGATATAAGCTGCTAAGGAATTTTGTGTTACATATTTTCTTCTTTTTAAAAGACAAGGGGCTCACATATTCTCGGCTTTAAATAGTAGCAGCTTTAAAGGGAAAAGAGGCCTAATTTATCACCCTTATGGCAGACTGCTCTGGGTGTAAGAATCATATAATCTATATTGATCTAATACTTTCTTTAATCCCTTTTAAATAATCACTTGGTATTTGCTTGAAACCATCAAAGCCATAAATTCCCTGTATTTGTTTCTCTTCAAGTCCAGCATGTAATTACAAGCTTTGGAAGTGACTGGTTTCAACTGAACTTCAAAAAGAGAGTCAAGCCATTTTAATCTTTCCTAGATTGCATGAAAGTGGTAGCTGTGCTGTTTGAAGGATTAACTGACCGGCACTTTAAGCTGTGTCTCCTGCAAAGTGGTGGCCCAGGTTTCACTCATGTGTAAACTAAAGAACCCAGATTGGTGAGAAGATGATGCTAGCCCTTCAAAGCTGCATGCTTTGTTGGTTTTTAATGGGAGACCCTGATGCAGAAAGATTTGAACTATAACCTTGACCTCACCAACTTTGGATCAACAGGAGTAATTTGTTAAGAGATACTGCGTGTGCAAAATCTGTTAGTTGCTCTGAAAGCAGGGGAGAGCCTGGCCACTTAATTTTGTTAATGGGACTTGTAATTTTGATCTACCTAGACACTAATTTTAATCATGTCTGCACCTTCCTTTAAAATATCTTCATGCTAAGAATAATCTTCCTCTCTCTTTTCTGTGAGCTGATTTAATTTTTATTGTAGGTTAGCTGCACGCAAACATTCCATCTTTACAAGCTCACCAATTATTTTTGTGCCATTTCTCCCTGTTTCAGGGCTTTCTAGACCTCCCAGAATGCCTTAATTTAACTTTCCCCAAATCTCAAAAAGAAAGCATTGAAATCTCATAACATGGGCCACCTTGCAAAGATGCATCTATTGACACTGCTGCTATTGTTATTATTTTAATGGCGTAGGTAGAAATCTGTGTGTTTATTCCCTGTATTTGGGAAGGTTGTTGAATCCTGGTATAAACAAAAATGTGCCTCAAATTGCTGCCTTCTAAGGAGGGAGAGGGGAATATTTTTAATATGTATATGGGGCAGGGGAATTAGACTTTTGAGAAATTTATTAATTTTTTTCCAAGTGCCTCCCTGCTTTTCTATGTTATAGTGTTATTGCGGCAGCGTCATGTGAGTATCAGGACTTTTTTCCTGCTTTGCGAAACCGGCTGTGGCCAGCACATGATGCTAACACTTATATACACGTGTATTTAATTCTTTCCTGTTAATTAGTATAACAGTAATCTGTTTTAATACTTGAAGTGAATAAACATTGATTATCATTAATTAATAACTGTCTCTAAATCATAATTTCAAACCATAGTGAAGGATAGATGATCAAACTATGATTTGGATGCAAATATGCTTAACACTGGCTATGACAGGGGTGTCAAGCTCATGGCAGCATGGCGGCATCACATGAGTATTGGGACTCTTTCCTTGCTTTGCTAAACTGGCTGTGGCCAGCACATGATGCATCCAGCCCGCAGGCCACAAATTTGACAGCCCTAGGCTATGAAGATTCATTCCTATTTACCACTTAAATCAGGGTCACTACTTTTATTCATCCCTATATTAATAGAAAACACTGTAGTTAATCTGCAACTTGAAGGTTTTTTTCAGCATTTCTTTTTTATTTTATAATATGAAAGAAATACCAACATTTTTAAATACAACAGAAATTCATGAATAGCCATGGTGGTATTGTTGTGTTGTTTTTGAGAATATTTCTATTTATGTCTAATTATTATTATTTTTCACTGCTATAGAAATAAATAGACAGTGAGGCTTGATTACCATGACATCTTAGAATTATAGAACTGGAATAAGACATTTAGGGAATCAAATCAAACTCTCAGCTTAGTTCAAGAATCTAAATTAAAGCATCTCTAACCAAGAGCTTTACTTGAAATGGTCCAGTGGAAATGAATACACCAGAAAACATTACAAACTGCTGTGACATCAACATGATGATGTGCAGGCAGCAAAATCATTATGTAAAAGCCCCAATGATGTAATTGTGTCACCACATTTGATACAAGAACATCAGTTGTGGTGTTTACAAACTGTTGATTATCACCTATATAACCCTAAATGACACATGGCCAAGTTATTTGAGGGATAGCCTATTTCTACTTTGTCTGGTCATCTCATTAGGCCCAGCCAAGTGACTGTACTCAGGGTCCCCTCTGGGAAGCAGTATCACCCATTGAGATGCAGGATAGATACCTATCCTGTCTCTTGTAGTCCTCCTTCCTGAAACAGCATACCATATGACATGGCAGCATGATCCTATTCCTCTTTAGCTTTAAGGAACGCCTGGCTTTTCCCCCAACCACTAAGGCCAAGATACTAAGTGAGTCAAGAGTGCAGTGTCTCAGTGGCTTAGTGATGCTGGTGATGGTCTTTGCTCTGGCAGTACTCTGTGTGGCAGGATGAGCTCCTGTCACTCTCCTCAGCTTCTGTCCACCTGATAGTTTGAAAACATGTTCTGTGTAAGTAGATAGATAGGTACCTCTATGGCGGGGAGACAAATTCATGCTCTGTGCAAGCAGGCAGATTCCTGATGGCTCTGAACCTTCCCAATTGTGGTGCCCATTTATGAAATAGCTCTGGGAAGGGAGGGGGCCTTGGATGATACTGCAGGAAAAGCCACTTGTCTTTCTCTTTGGTCCAAGCCAGCTCTTCTTCCTATGGCACACATTGGAAAGCATGCAAGTGTGTCCTACAAAAGGGCTGGTACCTTGGCAAGCCAAGCAACTTCTCTGGAATTGTATTTTGGTCTTCTGGCTACTGTAACAATGCCATACGATAATGATAATGATGATAATAATAATGAATAAAATATAATAATAATAATAATAATAATAATAATAATAATAATAATGATAACGATAACGATAACGATAACGACGACGATGATGATGATGATGATGTATAAACAAAGTATAAACAAAGTATAAACAAAGTTGAAACTGTTTCACTTTTAGTATGTGAGTGCAGCAAAATTGTGCAAACTGCCTACAAAGCTAGACATGATTGAGTTGCTAAATTAATCCACTGGTCATTGTGTAAAACATACGCCCTATCTGTATCCGAAAAGTCATGGGAATATAAAGTGGAAAAAGTTGTAAAAAATGAGATGGTAAAGATCTTATGGGACTTTTGAATACAGATGGATGGCCATTTGAAACACAACATGCCAGATATAATGGTTGTCAAGGGCCAAAGCCACCTGAAAAGAAATCTGTTTCAAATGCAAAACACAAGCAGAGGAGAGGAGAGTTCAGTTTCAGTTTCACAGCACCAAGCAGCTTTAGTACAGAACAGTTGAGCTAAGCCATGCCCAGGCTCCTTGCTGTCTTCTTGCTCACACAGCAAATACTGTTTCAGTTTACAAACAGCCCTCAGGTCTCTCACATACTGTCAAGATGCTAGCCAGATGAATACCAATGGAAGCTGAGGCAGATTTCTCCCCCCCCCCCTTATTTTCCCCAAAAACTGTGCCCAACCACATAGTTTTATAATGAAACACGGGTATTAGTCACTGATAGTTGTGACACATTTTTAAATGTTCTGGTGACTTTATATTATCTCTTTTATTCATGTTTAATATAAAAATTCATGTAAAATATAAAAATATAAAATCATCATCATCATCATCATCATCATCATCATCACTCTGGTACATTGTATGTTGTTTGATTTGCCCTGTATGTTTTTTTTACCATTCTTTTTGTATTTCTGATGTTGAGTATTCCATCAGGGTTTTTATTATATTGTGGGATCCTTGGTGTTTTCTGAGCTTGGTTGTTTTCTTGCAAACATTTCATTACCTAACTAGGTAATATAATCAGTGTTAGAAGAGAGTGAGATTTGCTCTCTGTTTAGTATGAGTGACTTTCCCTGTCAATATCAAGTATTCTTGATGGCTCTTTGATAAGGTTGTTTTTAACTGTTGTTTTGTAGTTCCTTGATTGGGGTATTTTAATGTATTGTCAACCACCCAGACTCTTGAAAACAAGATGGATAGCCATATAAATATATATGTGTTTGTTGTATTAATAAATACATGTTGTTATGCATATCTCATCACTTCCTGTTTCTTTGTCTGATATTGTGCATGCAATATGTCTCTGAGTTGGTGTTTCTGCTGATAAATTAAGGATCTTTTTCCCAACTCTTATCTATTATCAGTCTTCCTATAACTTATATGCATATTTCTCTGTATTTCTGCAATAATAAGGGAGAAGCCTTAGCCTTCTTCTATATGACTTCTTTTCAAGTATTTGAAAATGCTACAAGTATCCCCTCGATTTTCTATTTTCTAGGCTAAACATTTTCAATTTCTTCCATCTCTCTCCATGGGACAGTTTTAATCCTCTAATCGCCCTTACTACTTTTTCTGAACCTATTTCAATTTGTCTAAATCCTTCTTAAAGTGAGGTGCCAGAACCAGACACAATACTTGAGGTAAGCTCTGTCTGGTAGAATCAAGTGGAACCATTACTGTGTGATTTCTGTTTAATGCAGCCAAAAATTGCATCTCTCTCTCTTTTTCCTTTTGGTAGCCTCTTTAAACTGATGGCTCACTGAACCAATTTATACTAAGAACCATTACATTTTCCCCTGGAGCACTATTTTGAGCTCATTCTTTTTCTATATATTTTATTTCTTTTTCCTAAATGGAAAATTTTGTTTCATCCTATTTGACATATCAGGGTATTCCAGAATTTGGTTACCCCATCTAGTTTTATGTAATCTGCATGTTTAACATCCAAATATATGATGTTATACTCTTATTTGATAATTATTAATGTGCCAATTTGATTACGGTTTCTAAATCAGAGATGTACCTAATAGGCTTCATGCAATCCAGACTACATTTAACAAACTTGTTAATTGGAATATAATGTGGCACTATGACAAATGTTTGCTGGAGTCAAGTTATATCTCCAGCATTCCACAATTTACTTAGGAAGCTCCCTGATAATGTGAGCGATGTGAAATATATCATTGATATGTAATTGGTGTAATAGTAAAATAAAATCCTTTTTCACTCTCAGAAGCAATTCTCTCAATTACTTAACAAATAAAAGTGACATGATTTGTGACCCTCATAGATAGTATCTACTGATCTCCAAAATAAAGTGATTTTAAAAAATAAAGAATAGATGACTCCTTATTGGATGGACAAACCTTTATAGAGCTCATGTATCTTATTTCAAAACTAGCTGTTTTGTTAAAAAATAATAATAAAAAGCAATTTTATTCATGCCGTGCCACCAACAAGGTGGTATGAATTTATGCACTGTTGCCTAATGAGGTTATTATTTCTTATGCCACTCTCAGTCACAGCATTTGAACCCATCCCCATAAACTTCTAGGATGGGAAAACAGATTCTATGTGAACACTTCAATTTCACTTTTGTAGCAATAGAATTCTTATTTATTTTTTTTGGGGGGAAAGGAATATATCTCCATTGCACTAATATATTTATTACTGCAATTTATAATAGAATAACACAGTTGGAAGGGACCTTGGAATTCTTCTAGTTTAATTACCTGCTCAAGCAGGAGACAAATGGTTGTCCAATTTCTTCTTAAAAACATTCAGTGTTGGAGCATCCACAACATCTGTAGACAAGCCCGTTCCACTGTTTAATTGTTCTCACTGTCAGGCAATTTTTCCTAAGTTCTAGGTTGGTTTTCTGCTTGATTACTTTCCATCCTTTGGGTTTTGTCCTGCTTTCTGGTGCTTTGTAAAATAGATTGACCTCTTCTTCTTTGTAATGCAATGGGACCTCTTCAGACATACAGTGCTAGACTCTTGCCATAAGTTTGCAACTTTGTCTGTGTAAAAGGGATAAGAATAACTGAATTATTGAAGTTGGCATGACATATTATAGGAAACCTTGGATTGTTTAACTATGATTCATTGAGTATGCCATAATTGATTAAGTTCATGCCTCAGCCATTGCAATCCTTGGAGAACCAAGTGTTGTGTAAAATGAGATGAAAGAGAAGGATCCAGAAGAAACTTGTAAGTCTGCACTATGTTCCCTGATCATAGTCTGTAGAAAAGACTTCTCAATTGTATCTGGATTTATGCCTGAGACTGCAACAATCATCATATTTTACTTCCAAGGAAATTTCTGTTTTTAAGTTGGAAATGTCTCTTTGAAAAACTGTTTATGAATCTGGTCCAGACTTGGCTTTGAGAAGAAAACAGCTTTACAAAACATCAGCTCAAAGCAGGACATTCCAAGCTTTTCCAAATGGCAGGTATATGTTTTAAGAGGTTCCTGAAAAAATAAAGTGCTATTTTGAAAAGACACTTGACCTCTGCTCAGCAGCATCTGTTTTTTGACTTACCTTGCACCCCTTTGGATGCAATCCACAAAGCATTCCAGCCAGAACTGTGTTTATTTCAAGCAGTCTTGCATGGAACAGCATTTAGCAGGTTGCACTTTTTTGCCTATGTCTACATAGGTATGACTAACCACTCACCTGTTCATCTGAGGAAACTTATTACTTCTTTGTGACCAGCAGAAAATATAAACTTTGCACCAAAATATGGCTTTTGAAATCATTTATATTGAACTTGATGGAAAAGAAATCATCTTCAAATGTCCCATCTCCAAAGGAAAAGGTAATTTTAGTGGCACACTGATGGCTTTGGAGACTGCATTTGGTCTTATTGTCTTTTTTTCTGCTTCAGTTTTTTTTCTTGCTCTAGTTTTTCCCCTTTCAATTAAATCTCAAAGGACAATTTCAGGAAAGATTTTCCTGGTCTATCATTCTTGTCTAATGTAATTTGGCCTGAATCACATGGAGATGATCCATATTGGTTCCACTGATATGCTAATAATGTGATTATTCAATCTGCATACAATCTGATCAGCACATATCGGAATTGCTTATTTCATAGTACAGTGGTATTATCTCAATACTCAACTGCTTCAAAACTCATTTAATTTGGTACTTGATGCATTTTGATGTAAAAATGTTGTCCTGGTACTTGTAGTTTGTTTTGTACTTGACATGCTGTGATAGGAAAAGGGGGACACCGTGAGGAGCAGACAGAAAGTCAGCTATGTTGGGAAGGTTGCTACTAAAGGAAGAGGAGGATGGCTGCATAGGGAGGACAGGAAGTCAGTCATGTTGGGAAGGTCACTGTCATAGGAAAAGGGACAGATAGAAAGTCCTTTCTTGCCCAAACAAAGGGTGATGTGGTAAGTCAGTGGTTGGTTTGGGACTCATTTTAGTAGTAGTACCTCCCGGAATCAATAAATGATGAATACCAAAGTACTACTGTACAGTGTTCTTATTCAAAAGTTTTAAAACTTATCCATACTAAAATATTCCAAGATGCTCCATTTCATGCTTCCATATATGGTTCTCTCCATCTTCAATATTGTAATCAGTTAGCGTTCCACAGCCAGTTGAATACTTACAGTTCTCATCTGGCTATTTTTTATTATGAGATATTATGGAAAAATTCTTTCTTAAGGTAACATTTTCCTATCTTGGGTATGGACTCACATTCCCAAATTCCCCCACCTAATATATCCATTGTTTAGAATTCAAAATGCTTGTCCACATATTTGAAGATTTTAGAATATTCAACACACACACACACACACACACACTTTGTAGCTTTGCCAACCTGGAATTACACCATGTCTACCTGTGTTTTTCTGTTGTTTGTGCTCTGACTGTATGGCAATCACCCTTAACATTCTGCTTCAGTTGTAAACTGCAGAAATAGAGAACAAAACTAGTTGTAATATCAACAATAACATTTTGTTAGCAATTTAATGAGAACTGCTTCTAAATTATATCCTTAACTTAATTCACTTAAATATTTTTGCCTTTTCCAGTTCTTTGGAATCCTGTTGCCATTACCTTTTCAAGTCAAAACCATTTCATATCCCTGGACCATTAACCTTTCAAGAAATTACAAGAGTTAAATATTAACTATGACAGAATTTCAGCTGAAGTAGGTGATATAGAAGGTTATATTATTTAGTAGAACACCAAGTAAGTGGAAATCAATAGAATTCAATACAGCAGAACAATAAGAATATATCTGGTATTGTGTGTCCAATAAATGAAACCCAAAAATTGATTATTTCAGAATGTCTAAATAACTCTATTGTAATTAGACATACATTTACCAATCCTACTATTTCCTTTCAGAGTAAGAAGAATGATATAAGAATATGCCAAGGTTACAGATACAAGATGGAAAATAAAGGAGGAAATACATCTAAATTTAGTTTTCTACGTACTTCTTCATGCCTTGTTACTCTTTCAATCCATTCTTGCTTTCATTGCATCTATACAATAATTCATATACTCCTTTCATTCTTTAAATTTTTATCCTCTCTTTTTAAGGATCACTAACCACAACTGTTTTATTCTCCCATTCTCCCATCTAGTCTGTGATTTCTTCATAATTTTGTTTTGCAATTCAGTTCTCATTCATTCTCTTCATATGACCAGACCTTAAGTCCTTAAGTACTTAAGTACTCACTCATTTTTATATTCAAACTACAGTGGTATCTTGGTACTCAGCTACTTTGAAACTCATCAAATTTGATACTCAACAGGTTTTGATGTGAATATTTGGTCCAATATTCATCATATGTTTGGTACTCAACACATAAGCTAGAATGTGTCAGTATCAGTTGCATTGCAATTCACTATATTATTCCTTATGGGAAATATTTGTTGGGTATTTATTGTTTTTGGTACTCATCGCACTTTCCAAAATCAATTAATGATGAGTACCAAAATACCACTGTATATTTATTTGCTTCCTATTTTAGAAGTACATTTCCTAAGTATGCTATTTCTCCTACATTCAGTTTACATTTGTGTTTTTATTGACATATTGAATCCTCATTTCTCCTATGAGCTGTTCAGAGCATCCAGTAGTGGGAGGTGCTTCAGTCTCCGCATTCATAGGCTGAGCTTGATTTGTGGAACACTCCTCCTCCACGTGACTCCTCCTCAGCATTCTCCAGTTTTTGCTCAGCCTCATGCGAGACAGGCAGTGCTTTCAATGCTTCCTTGACCAAAACAGGAATCTTAGTTCGTGAAGAAGGTTTGATTGTAATTCAGTTTTTGTCTTTAGTCTTCAATTAGCCTGACAGCTCTGTTTAATGAAAGCACCTTTTGCGCCCCCCAAAAAGACGGCGGGAGGTTTCTGGTGCTGCTCTGCATCTCTCCCCACAGGAAATTCAATTACCTCTGCCAGTTTGGTTGCCTCTGTGCCTTTAATTCTATTTCTGTGCTAGCGGCTTGATTTTTTCATTTAAAAACAAAAAACCAAAAAAACCGAGTTGTATCGCCTTTATCCCCTCTCCAAATGCCGTTCCTTTAGTGGGGAAGTAAAAGTGTTAATTTCCACTCTTTTCTCTGCCATTCTGTTAATTTGAGAGCTCCAGCTTCGTTTGGAAGGCGGGAAGCTGCCGCTGAGAAGCGCATGAAAAAAAATTTAACTGCTGGAGGCCATCTTGAGTGCCACCTCATGGCTGCACACCTTTTCTACCTTTCCTGAGCTATGTGAGGTATTTTCTGCTTGAAGCAGCAGGATCCCTCCAGGATTCTGATAGCAATTTTACCCTCGTTTTGGCTACCTGCACTCGAGGATAATTACTTTGCTTTAAAAATCACTGGCTTAACCCTCACAGCCTTACTCTCAGTGGCACAGCAGCACCGAGGCCAATGTCCGCCTGTGCATGGAAGCTGCTGAAGGCCCTTTCAATCATCAACCCAGGCCTTAGGCGTTCGCTATTTGGCTAATTGGATTATTCATTAATCTTGGTTGTTCTCTTGTTAATATATATCACTATTCATAGGAGCAATTACAAAGCAATTATAGCAATAATATTATAATAATTATTACAATTATAATAATCACTCATGGTAATAAACTATTTGACAGTATAAAATTTTAATTTCAATAAAATATAATTACTGAGGTAGGACTCATTATATATTATACACCAGTAAAAATTGTACATTATACACCAGTAAAAATAAAAATAAAAATCAGAAAATAAAAGGGGGCAATAGGAACTTTATCAGGGCAACCGTTCTTGACTCAGATCAGACCCTGGGCGTGCCAACCGCCTTGTCCACAATTTATATTCAATTACAGTTATTCTAATTTTAAGCTAAATGGCAGATGGTAGCACCTCTCAGGCCCCTTGCTTGAAGGCAAAAGCCAAATCAAAACACAGTGGAAATTCTACAGCCTCAGAAAGGGCTGCCTTAAGGCGCCGTAAGGCCTTACAGAAGCAAATAGACAGGCATATTCAAGAGGTCCACACTGTATCACAGGGTGCCTCCTCTTCCAGTCCGTCAGTTTCTTCACACCCTCCCCTAGATCTCTCCCTTTCATCCAGGCGCAGCTTGACTCCACAAGGACAACAGGTCCAAGTGTCTGAAACACCAACCCTGAAGCCACATTCATTCCGACAGCAACTGGTCCTTGCCAGGGTGAGAGTTTCATTGAGGAGGTCCCAGAAAGGATGAAAGCCTGGATGGAGCTGGCTATTCGCTAAGGGATTGCAGCGGGGCTCCAACACGCTGTAATGTCCAGACCTTACCCTGTGGCTACTGACCAAGAGTCTCAACCACTGAGGTCACTGACCAGGTCGGAGCAACACCAGACCCAGGTACATTTACAGGGAGAGACCCCGCTCCAAGGGCAGGAGGAGGAGGAGGAGGAGGAAGAGGAGGAGGAGGAGGAGGAGGAAGTAGATCAAATCATTCAAATGGCTGAGTCTGAAGTGGGATCAATGCACGATAGCAAGCCCCTGTCAGAGGCAGACCCCTTAGAAGGAGAAATGTCTGAGGATGAAGGTCTTATTCCTGATCAGCCTGCTTTTACAGACTTATTCCGGCCACAGCTTTTCACAGCTTAAACTTCTCTTGTTTAAGGCAAAGAACATTGCAGGCCTAAACCAGCCAAAACCATCTGACACACCTGACCCTTCAGGGGAGGGACCAGAGGACATGATCTTCAACCAACTGGTAGTTGAAGCAGAGGTAATTCCAGTTCCATCCATATTTTTGGACCTGGTGCAGAAGCAGAGGGTTTCTGCTGCGGTATACACCTCCCCAACTGGACTTGACAGGAAATATTTCAACTTGGACCCTGATTTTGCAAAGGTATTGAGTACCCCCAAGGTAGACGAGCCTATAATGGCTTTAGCATCCCCCTCTATTCCCAAGCAGGGGGGCACACAATCGAAGCAGCTAATGCGGGAAGTCTCTCGGTAGCCCTCCCCCAGAGAATCCCATCAGACAGAATCTCATTAACTCAGGGCCCCTTCAACATCCGGACCCTCAATGGTTACAATTGACTGTCTGGAGGTCGAGCGGAGTGGTTTGAAGAGCGAAAAGCTCTCCAACAGAGTTATCAACACTATCCTAGCCACCAGACACCCCTCAACAATTCGCATTTACAACGCCACATGGTCGTTGTTCTCCAAATGGTGTAGTAAGCTTCAAATTGATCCTGAAATTCAAATTGATTCTAGAATTTTTGCAGGAGGGACTTGATAAGGGGTTGTCACCTAATACGTGAAAAAGGCAGGTGGCGGCCTTGGCATCAGTTCTCACTCACGAGGGCCTCAGTTCTCTTTCACATCATCCACGCATAAGATCTTTCCTTCGAGAAGCCACCAATTTGCACCCTCCAGCAGTGCACTGTTTTCCCACCTGGGACCTTAACAAGGTCCTTGTCGCTCTCACTAAAGGTCCTTTCGAACTTTTGAAAACATCAAGTCTCCAATTTCTCACGTACAAAGTAGTTTTCCTGGTAGCGATCACCTCTGCTCGTCATATCTTGGAAATTGCAGCCTTGTCTGTCAGACAAGATCTCTGCATTTTTCATGCTGAATGAGTGGTCCTTCGTCCTGATCCCACATTTATGCCCAAGGTCAATTCAGCTTTTCATAGAGCACAAGAGCTTATTCTTCCAAATTTTTGTCCCAGACCATCACAGGGGATGGAAAGACAATGGCATAAGCTTGATGTGAGGCGTGCTCTGCGAATCTATATCAAGCGTACAGCAGCTTTCAGGAAATCAGAGGCTTTATTTGTGTCCTTTCATTCCAATTTTCAGGATTACAAGGTTTCACCATCTACGATAGGCCATTGGATACAGGCTGCAATAGCAAAAACATACCAGACTCAATCTCTGCAGGTGCCTAGTGGCATAACAACTCATTCAACAAGGAGCGCAGCAACTTTGGCAGCATTGGCCACACAGGCATCAATAACTGAAATCTGTCGGGCCGCGGCTTGGGCTACCCAACGCCCTTCATTAGACACTACAAAATTGATGTGTTTGCTTCTGCTGAGGCTTCCTTTGGCAGAAGAGTTCTGCAACAGGTCCACAGAGACCAGGAGGAGATTCCAGACCAGACGGAGTCCCTCCCGTAGGACAGGCCAAGCTTTGGTATGTCCCACTACTGGATGCTCTGAACAGCTCATAGGAGAAAGGGCATTGGTACTTACCTGACATGCCCGTTCTCTTTGAGCTGCGAAGAGCATCCAGCCCCACCCTTTTCTTCCGCCTGGTGGGGTCCTGTTTCAGCCAATTAACTTTTTAGAACGTGAGGATGAGAGCGCTCATTTCTCTCTTCTTCGCCAAAACTGAGGAACGCTGAGGAGGAGTCACGTGGAGGAAGAGGAGTGTTCCACAAATCAAGCTCAGCCTATGAATGTGGAGACTGAAGTACCTCCCACTACTGGATGCTCTTCACAGCTCAAAGAGAACGGGCATGTCAGGTAAGTACCAACGCCCTTTCCATACATTCATTCCTTTTAACAGACTGCATATCCCTCACTTCCTCTCCACCATGACTTCATTTTTCTCTATCTGTTTTCCCATCTATAGTAAACATTCAACAGATGTGTGTTTAGATGTTTGTTTTTTTGCCATTTATTCATTTCCCGTCAAACATTATTACCTTGGTTTTTCATGCAATAATGCTCAGATCCAAACCCTTTATTTTATTGTATGATCTACCTGATTCTCATGGGGAATCCTTTAATTTCTCAAACTCCCTGCTCAATATTAAATCTTTTGCTAAGCATTCTGATTATGTTCATGTACTTCTATCAAGTATTGCTCTTACCTACAACCAGCAACCAGTCTTCAACTTCATGTTTATAGCACAACTTCCATAATGCAAATATATTCACTTTATTATACACTTAACCCAAATCAACCAGTTGATAGTACAAGTAGTTCTCAACTTACAACCAGTTGCATAATGACTGTCTAACGCTATGAGCTACCTAAAAGGGGAGACTTAAAACCTGACTCCAAAGTTCTGGCAGTCAACTCTTCCCCTGATCAAATAGCTGCACAGCAACCCAGCCACATTTATGGCTGTTTGCATTATCCCATGTTCAGTGTACTTCCCAAAATTTTCACATTGTCAGTTTTTGACCATTTCTATCAGAAATGTGTGTTATACCTTCCAGGCACACATACCAAAGTAATGTCTTTGTTTTTTACCTTCACATTTGCTATCTTTCCTTTAAAGTGCAATGACACCATTCTCCACACACACATTCAACAAATCTCACAGCCACAAACACATCTAACATTTCTCCAGTTACACGATGTATGTCAGAATCCTTTCCACTTTTCAGTATAATTTACGCCTTACTTTTCATGCAGTTTTTTCTTCAACATCAATATTTACCACACTCATTTCAGTTCTTCTCTTCACTTGCATAGTTATTATTCATTTAGAAAAACCACAATATTTCAAATACTTTTCTCACTTACCTGAGTTCATAATATCTGGTATTACTGATGCCTAAAAAGTGGTGACTTGATGCCTTCTAGATACTTTGGAATATGGCTCCCACAATCCTTTGCAGAACAGCATCTGGAACCAATGAAAAACAATTCTGATTGCCTATCCCTACCCAATTATTTTGGATTGTGACCTGCAGATATCTATTCTAAAGTGATGTTCTCTCTTCCTCTTCCTCTCTTTCAGAAATTGAGTGTTTCTACATCATAGTATGAAAATCTAGTTTCTTGCTATGATTAGCTATTTGTTTGCATTTTATAATATGTCAAAACTACCATATACTTCCTTGGCAATTATGCACAGGTTTTTTTTTCAGCTTGATATTTTCCTATTCACTTGAAATACATTTTGTTATATATAATTATGTTTTAATATGGTGATGATATTGTGGATGCAATAATAACAGTAAAATTTATAATATTGGATGATAAGCATCAGGTGATACATGCCAAAATGTTTTTAAAAATAACTGTGAGCTTTTAATTTCAGGTTTATTTTGCAAACTCTCATTCATATTTGCTATGAAATCAGATTCAGTTATACCAAGTTTCCTTCCATACAAAAGTAACCCCCGCCTCCCAAAAAAGGAAAGTAAATTTAACAGGGGTAAGATTACTTTTCAAGCCTTTCATGTAGAGTCCTTAAATCAAATTATAACTAGCATTTTATAAACTCTAAAAGTTGTTTTGAGGATACTATAATATATTCCTGTTTTAATTCAATAATTTGCAACAACATATTTTCTAATATGTCTGTGGATTTGATATTATATTCATAAACCTTAAGCAAATTTGGGGTTTTTAAACTATTCTCCAGTTCACTTCATATTAATATTATAATTAAAGTTATAAAATGTTGGTTGCAAAACCCTGGACAACTTGGGTTTTAGAAGGCTGCAAATAGGAAACTTTAAACAGTTTGCTATCCAGAAGTGGGAGACCTAATTATAATATCTCAATAGATTCAGTACGATTTTGTGTAGAATATACATCTGATGCACACAATGCACATTCTGGTATATTGTGTGTGTGTGTGCATGCGTGCGTGTGTGAGTGTGCTTTTATTATTTTCTATTGAAAGAAGACTTAATCTTGTTCATATTTATGTCTTTTTATAAAAGGTATAGTATGTGTGAATAGAAGAGACTGTTTTACCAGTGTGATATTTTCAGAATTCTCTCCCCTGCACCCATCTATCTAGGCATTTAAATTATATTACAAAGTTTATACTTTTAAGCCTTGGTCATTCAAGGGACATTATACAAGAACATTCAAAATGATCAGGTCTATTTAACCATACTGTGAATCTACTCTGTTGACCCTAAAGCTCCACTGTATCTCTCCATTGTACTTGAAGAAAAATCTCTTTCAGATTTTGAAACAGAAATAATAGGAAGATTCTGGAGCATTATATCAAATATGAAATACTAAATGCACTCATGCAATATATTTTGGAACTTTCCAGGTGTTACAGAATGCATCTGAAGTTTGCTAAGAAGTTTAAAGAGAAAAGAAGAAGTGTATGGGAATCTGTGTAAAGATACACAAATGTAATGTGCCATAAAAACATGTAGGGATGAAGTAGGGATTTTCAATTTTGCTGCAGTGTTTGTTATGTGTATTTTCTTTACATGTATTGGAAGAAAAATCCTGTCCGACACCAAGCTGGGTGAAGAAATATAAATGGAGGCTACAAGGAAAGAAGGTCTCTGTTTATTTGGTTTCCAGAAACTTCAGTGGCAGCAGCATGTTTCTGGGATGGCTGACAAAATGGTTGAGTGAGCAGATGGATCTTTGTCGGGTTCTGGAGTTTTGTGATTGAGATGTTCCAGGGGGTTGTGCAAATGTTTGAGCCTTGTGTCTTTTACTATCTCAATAGTGGTGGATTAATCCTAATAGTTTTAAAATTTCATGTCCTGTTCTTCGAATTTGAGTGGGGGAATGTAAATTCTTAATCCCATCAGCTCCAGCCTGGGGAGCTGTGGCTGAAGGCATTTTGCTTATGAATAGATTGGCCTAGTCTTCCTGAATGAATACAAAATCTGCATTTCTAAAAGCCAGCCTCTTCAAGCTTCTTGTTTGAAACTGTTTTCCTATGGCAGGAAGACTGGGGCTGCTTTCTACCTTTGTTAAGGCTTTTCTCCACTTCTCCTTTGGGGAAATATTCTATCCTGCCTCTTTTCAATATTAAGAATAAAGAATATTTTTAATCTGGGGAGGAGGGGGCTTCCTACACATGCATCCAATGCATATTACAGGGGAATTGTATCTATTTATCCAGCTAAAGGGAGATTTTCTGTCCAAGCTTGTAGAAGAGATCTTCTGTCCAATGTGTTTTGTTTTGTTGGCTTTGACCAGTCCGTGGTTTAGGGCATACAATATTTAGAAACAAGTCTTTTGCTTAGAAATAGATGGCTTTTAAATATTAACTTGGCTCACAGAAATAAAGAAGGGGAGGGTGAGTGGAATGCTTGCATGATTTGTTTATCATTACCCTTAATGGCAATGTTTTATGATTCAGAACACACTCAGGCTGTACAGGCTGTCTACCCATTGCCACAGCATAGGCTACATTCATATATTCCTGTTGGGCTTGTCCTGAACTAAGTTCTTCTTGTCAAGTTGAAGTTAGGTGAACACAATGCTATTTGATATCCTAGGGACCAGGCTGGTACATATCATTTAAGTAAATAGAATATAGTCACAAATAACATTTCTCAAGGCCTTTTGCAGATTTTACACTCCTGGAACATTTGGAAAACAGTTTAATATAAGATTCAGGACTAGTTTGCACTGCATAGATTTTAAGCCTCTGTGTCTGTTAGTTTTATAAAAACTGAATGGATAAGAATTCAATCCAGTCTATTTGAAAACTTAACAGTGTGCTTATAGTGATGCTATTTTACCACATGATCCCAGGTGTTTCCTGTCTGAAGTTTGGAATGGCTGTTTGGTTTTCAGCCTCTTTAGAGGAGCATGCTTTTTCTCTAGGTTGAATATGCAGCTATGAAATATTTTACTGTGGGTCTATTTCAGCAAAATACAAATGACAAGATTTACTAAATGGAGCCAAGTCATGTAACTGAAATAACATGCAGCTAATAAGCATTCAGAACAACTGGATGCTTTATGCTGTAACTCCTTAAAGATGGCTTCCTGGGGAATTCTGCTTGAAAAGAAGCAATTCTTTTAAAGGCTGAAATGGTGTTTCAGTTGCATAAGTGATGATACCAATGTAGCTGGATGTAATATGTTGATCGCTTCATCGTTATAAAGCAGATACTTCAAATTAGTATAAACTGTTTGGGACTCAAATGTTGAAACGGAACAGCCCTGCTGTTGAAATCTGTATGGATGGCTAGCTTATTTTCCTGGCTTCTGTCAATGCACAGTAAAAAGGTGACTGAAACAAATGCCTTCTCAGTTGTGACTCCTAAGTTTCGGTCCCCTAATTTTGGAATTGAATGGGACATTGTACCAAAAAAAAACCTCAGATAATTGTGATAGCAAGTTGTAGAAGACAATATTGCAACATTCATGTTGTTTTAATGAAAGATTTACATGCTATATTTTTGCTGCACGTAGCAATAATCAAAAACATTTTTTTCATATTTTAGCTTGACTGAAATTTTAAAAAGATATTTTAGTAAAGATATTTCATTTAAAAAAAAGATGTTGATCAAATGGTATCCAGTAAGCTTTGTGAAAAAGTAACAAAGCTTAGTTATTAATTCTTTGTACTTGACATTGTGTAATGGAAGTTCTGTTATTCATAAGAATAGCATCTAAGCTTTCATCAGCCACATCTCTTGATAGTTCTAGCCAGGGTCATTTTTTATAGCTCTAAATTCATTATAAGGAAGCCATCTAGTGGTCATTTATATGTTGGCAAATATTTTGTATCTCACATTTTGAAATACATTCAGTTCATTTAAAAAAAAATGGTTAGAAAGTTTAGACATCGTGAACAGTCTCAATCAGGATCCAAAATCTCTTAGTTATGCATGGGGAGAAGAAGAGGAAAAAGGCTGGCTTGATTTACAAACACTGTCTATAGTACCAAGAGGAAAAGATAAAGATATGCAGATAAAAGCATTCTGCAGATGTTGAGTTTTATAGGACCTAAGACAGCTGTACCAATAAAATACATGATGATTGATTTCCTTACTTTTGAAATATGCAATCATACTGTTTCTCCAATTTTACACTGAAATTACTAAAATCTGTTTCTTCAGACAGAAATATAGCTAGAACTCATGAGAAGATATTCTTGTTTTCAGGATTTTCTCACAGTTCAAATATTTGCTTCTCATTTTACCATTTCTCCCCTCCCTTCTCTCCCCTTCCCGACCCCTGCCTCCCATTCTCCTCATAGTAGCTGAATGAATTCATAAGCCTATTTTCTCTGTGGTATACTACATCCAGATGGATAAACTTGTATAGTTCACACCCCACTCCATGTAATAATACATTTATTTAGATACTCAAGACTTCTAATAGATCCTGAGAGGACAGTACTGGAAAAGGTAAAGCCAATGTCACACTGAACCAACGGATGCAAAGAGGATGTAAAACGGACAAAAAACCTTGCCATCCGTTGGTTAACGCGATGTATCCGTTCTGTACTCACTGCCCCCATTTTGCTTCCTCTCTATCCGTCCAGCATCCGTTTATGGACGTTTCATCCGCTCCAAAAGATTTGGGCTGCCTAAAACTTTTGCGCGGAAAATGTATCCAGTTCGTCCGTTCTGCATCCGCTACGCATCCGTTACGCATCCGTTACACATCTGCTATATCCGCTTGGCGTCCGCTGCTCATCCGCGCAACTCGCATCCGCCCGGACGCAGGGAGGAAGCGGAATGGATGCGGAACAGATGCAGAACGGATGCAGAACGGATGAAGCACGGAAACGAAGCATTTAAAGTGAAAAAAACGTTCGCAGAGGGGATCTATCTCAGATATTAAGGATGTCTAGAGGATGCCTCGAGGATGCCTCGAGGATGCCTCGAGGATGCCTCGAGGATGCCTCGAGGATGCCTACTGGAAAACCTATACTGCCAATAAAAAGGGGGAGCAACTCGCCTGCATCGCACTTTCAGATCAGCAGCCCAGCGGTGCAGACCTCTGCAGCCTTCATCTGCCTCTTCCTCTTCCACAGCATCCAGTCATGTCCACCGTGGATTGTAACAAAGTCCTTTCGGCAGCCACCATCGTTCTGCAACAATGTGAAGCCATCTGCAGGCTCTGTGAACACTACTGCGAGAAGAAAAGGAGCCACCCAAAAAGAGTCTGGGTCCGAAGATGGTTCGCCAGAAGAGCAGAGGACGGACTGTACAACAAGCTGATGGTGGAGCTCAGGAACGAAGACACTCATGCATTCCAAAACTTCATGAGGATGCCTCCAGCCATGTTTGACGAAGTTGTGCAGCGGCTGACACCCAGGTTGACCAAGGCAAACAACAGCTTCCGGCCCAGCCTGGAACCTGGGCTCAAGGTGGCACTCACTCTGCGCCACCTGGCCTCAGGGACCTCCTACAGGAGCATGCAGTACGGCTGGAGGGTGCCATCCAACACCATCAGCATTGTGGTCAGAGAAGTGGTGCAGGCCATCATCGAAGAATACAAGGAGGAGCTCCTCCAATGCCCCTTCACTGAAGAAGGCTGGAAGAAAGTTGCAGAGCAATGGTATCAGAGGTGGAACTTACCACACACCGTTGGAGCCATCGATGGCAAGCACGTGGCCTGCAAAGCGCCAGACAAGTCGGGCTCCACTTATTTCAACTACAAGGGCTTCTTCAGCATCATCCTCTTCGCCATGGTCGATGCTAACTACAGTTCATGTACATCGATGCTTCAGGCAACGGGTCATCTTCAGATATATACAACGCCAGTCACCTCAAGAAGGGACTGAAACGCAACCTCATGGTGGGCTTCCCAGATCCAGAACCCCTGCCAAATGACACAAAAGATGTACCCTACTTCATCGTAGGGGATGACGCCTTCTCCCTCACAACCTACCTCATGAAGCCCTACACCTCCAAACTCCTCACCCGTGAAGAGAGGATTTTCAACTACAGGCTGTCCAGGGCAAGACGGGTGGTGGAGAACACCTTTGGCATCCTGGCCAACAGGCTCCAGGTACTTCTCACCACCATGCAGCATTGCCCAGAGACTGTGAGGAGGATCATGGAAGCTTGCTGCATCCTGCACAGTCTCATGTGCACCCGCTACCCAGTCTTGCAGAACAGGCTCGTGGACCTCCAACAAGCCAATGGGGACATGGAGCCTGGGGAATGGAGGCAAGGGCGAAACCTGATCAACACTGAGGACGTGCAAGGCCCTAACAGAGCCTCACATGAAGCGAAGAAGCAGCGCAACCTCCTGAGACACTGGTGCAACTCCCCAGCTGGAGCGGTGGAGTGGCAAGACAGGATGGTAGATGCTTAATGGATGCTTCCTTCAGCCTGTCTCATCACACGGATGAGATTGGGCCATGTATGTTTGGTTGGCCTACAATGAACAGGGCGTTTAATAAAGAGTTCTGTTTATGTTGACATGTGTGAATAATTATTACATTATTATTGATAATAAAGGACCGTAGGTGTGGCACGTGGGAGGGTGGACCATACAGTCCCACTATGCTTGCACTGGAGGTTTATCTATTCCACAGCTATTACCCAATCCAAAGGTATCCCTGCCCATCCCACAGGTATCCCTGCCCATCCCACAGCTATCTTAACCCATCCCACAAGCATGCAAAGGCTTAAACCATTTCTAAAAGTTTCCAGCAAGACTTTATTAAAAAAAAGAAATGAAACAAGTGTGTGAATCATAAATAGACTTTATTAACAACAAGCTATAAGACAAAAATGAGTCTCTGGCACTCCTCTTGGTCGCTCAGTCTCAGGGGTGAAGGGTCCAGGTGCTGTGGAGGTGGCTGGTGCTGGAGTGCTTGTCATCAGCTCCTCCAGAAGCAGAAGCAGCAGAAGCCCCAGTCCCAGAAGAGCGAGCCCGTGCTGCAGAAGCCCCAGCAGAACCAGAGTGAGGGCCAGGGGGCGGGATGGTAGCCCTGTCCCTCTTGCCAGGGCTGGCAGCAGATGGCTGAGGCTTGCTGTGCTTCCGCATGGTTGTGGGGTTGCTGGCTGGCAGGGAGGCTGGCAGGAAGGCTGGCACCAAGGCAGGCAGGAAGGCTGGCACCAAGGCTGGCTAGCAGGCAGGCTGGCAGGCAGGCAGGCACCAAGGCTGGCAGGCAGACATGAACCAAGGCTGGCAGGAAGGCTGGCAGGCAGACATGAACCAAGGCTGGCAGGAAGGCTGGCAGGCAGACATGAACCAAGGCTGGCAGGAAGGCAGGCAGCAAGGATGGCAGGCAGACCGGCTTGCAGGGAGGCTGGCAGCAAGGCTGGTAGCAAGGCTGGCAGCAAGGCTGGCAGGCAGACATGCAGGCATGGCAGGCAAGGCAGTCGATGTGTCCGGCAGCAGGTCTTTCCTCTGAATGGCGACCTGCTTCCGAGCTGCTTCTGTTATGTCCGTGGGGCTGACGCAATGCATCCTCCCCGCATGCGCAGTGAACGCCAGGCATCCATTAGGCTTCCGCTGTGCATCCGCTTCATCCGTTCGGCGTCCGCTCTGCATCCGCTTGTTCCGTTCCGCGTCCGCTTCGCTGAGGCCCCCCGGAAGCCCTGCGGATGTGCCACCCGCTCCCATCCGCTTCCATCCGCTAGGCTTCCATTCCGCATCCGCTTTGCATCCGCCCTGCATCCTCCCCGCGTCCGTGTTATCCGCTCTGGTTATGCAAATTTTCGCCCCTTTTGAGAGCGGATAACAACGGATGGAACATTTTGCTCGTCCGCTGTGTCCTTTTTGCATCCGTTGGCCAGTGTGACATGGGCTTAAACTATATACAGCATTGTTTTTTTTAACTCTGGCAATTTAAAGATACATGAGTTTCACCTTCCAGAATTCCTCATCCAGCCAGTGGTGGGATTCAAAAATTTTTACTACTGGTTCTGTGGATGTGGCTTGGTGGATGTGGCAGGGGAAAGATACTGCAAAATCCCATTCCCTCCCCACCCCACTAACCTGCTTTCCAGCTCCGTTCTGTGCAGGGCAACAAAGGAAGACCCAGCCAATCAGCTGGGACTCAGGAGGCAGAGAATAGATGGGGCAAGGCCAGCCAGAGGTGGTATTTGCCGGTTCTCTGAACTACTCAAAATTTCTGCTACCGGTTCTCCAGAACTGGTCAGAACTTGCTGAATATCACCTCTGCAGCCAGTCATGTTGAAGTCCACCCATCTTCAAGTTGCCAAGGTTGAGAAACACTGTTCTACAGTGTTTTCTTACATCTGAAGATCTCCCAAGTAACATAACTTTTGTGGGAATTAGTTCTCTTGATCAGGTTCATTTCTCATTCCCATTTGTGTACTATATATTGTCATCCCCATCCTTTCTTTCTTTAAAAAAAGGGGGATGATGAATGTTTGTCCAAACTGTTTTAAAAGCCTCCAGTGATGGAGCAGTCACAACTTCTGAAGGCAACTTCTGGTCTAACTCTCAAGAAATTTCTCCTTAATTTTCTCCTTCATTAGTTTCCATCCATTGCTTCTTGTTCTGCCTTCAGATGCTTCAGTGCATAAATTGACTCCATCTTCTTTGTGGCAGTTTCGTAGATACTGGATACATTGCTATCATGTCACTCTCTTAGCCTTATTTTTAACCTAATGCAAAGCTCCAATTGATTGTATTTTGGGGGGGAAGTGTGCCCTACCCAAACAAGTTGGGTTTATGATGAGTATGCTTGTAGAAGACAGAGCTGGAAATAACATAAAATCTGACAGTAGTTTCATTAGAGATTAAGATTATATTGCAGAATTGAAACATAACAGATAATCAGAGTTGGAAGGGACCTTGTAGGACATCTAGTCCAATTCCCTATCCAAGCAAGAGACTCTACATCATTTCTGACAAATGGCAGTCCAACCTCTTCTTGAAAGTCTCAAGTGATGGCACTCCCACAACTTCCAAGGGCAAGCTGTTCCATTGGTTGATTGTTCTCACTGTCAGAAAGTTTCTCCTTCTTTCCAGGTTAAATCTTTCCTTGTTCAGTTTCCATCCATTATACCTTGTCTGGTCTACAGGTGCTTTAGAAAATAGATTGACCCCTTGCTCTGTGTGGCAGCCCCTCAAATATTGGAACACTGCTATCATCTCTCCCCTGGTCCTTCTCTTCACTAGGCTAGCCATTCCCAGTTCCTGCAACTGTTCTTCATATGTTTTAGTCTTCAGTCCCCTAATCATCCTGGTTGCTCTTCTTTGTACTTTTTCTAGAGTCTCAACATCTTTTTCATAGTGTGGTGACCAAAACTGGATGCAGTACTCTAAGTGTGGTCTTAGTAAGGCTTTTTAGAGTGGTATCAGTACCTTGCTTGATCTTGATTGTATCCCTCTGTTAATGCAACTTAAAATTTGCATCAGCTTTTTTGGCTGCAGCTGCACACTTCTAGCTCATATTAAGCTAGTTGTTCACTAAGACTCTATAAGATCTTTCTCACAGTTCCTGCTATTGAGTCTGGTTTAACCCAGTCTATTTGTGTACTTTTGGTTTTCTTGCCTAAGTGTAGGACCTTACTTTTCTCTACATTGACTTTTATTTTATTAAATATGGCCCAGTGTTCTAGTCTGTCAAGATCTATCTGGATCTTGAGCCTATCTTCTTGGATGTTAGCTATTCCTGCCAGCTTAGTATCTATCATCTACATAACTTGTTTTATATCAAAGATGTAGCAGGCTTTCCTTTTTCACCTTTAGTTAAAATATTTTCAGAACTTGATGAGAGAAATCTAACCGATAAACCAATCTGAAATATACATATAATTTAATTAATAATATCCTATTAATTACAGTGGCATTAAAGTTAAATATATTGTTGGGGAAATCCATTCTGAAATCCTGAAGAACATTGTTGTACATTTACTTTGATGTGTATACTAAGGAAAAATCACCTGTGCAAATAATAGCCAGGTCAGTTCGCAAACAAGGTTTCTGTTGCTTAGAAAAAGAGTTTTGTCTTCCTGAGAACAAATCCAAACTTTATTGTTCTCTTCTTTACAAGGAACATTGAGTTTTTGAAAGATGTTTGCATACAGCTTAATAAAGTGTTTAATGTATTTCTTAATCAGTAATTATTTGTTTTCTGGCTGTTAATGGCCATTGAATTAGATTCAATCTTTACACATTAGCTTTTAAAAATTCTAACATTTGAAACAAATGATGTAATGTTCTTTGATTCCACATAACCACTGTAGACAGTAGAGGAAACTAAATGCTTTTAAAGTAGCATTTAAGTTTATTTGAGCATTAAATTATATTGTTAGCTCATGTAGCAGCTAATATTTTGGCAAGTAATTAGGGATATCCATCATTCAATATTTAAGATATTATTCAAACAGTACTTTACTATATAAGGGCAAATATATATTATTTATAAGAATTTGACACCTGGAGTATTTAATCGGGTAATCATTACATTCACAATGGTGTGAATATGACTTAATTATTGCTTTGGAAAAGGAAAAAGAAAATTGAAAACAGAATAGAGCAGTGTAATGTGGTGTAAATCAAAGAAGAATTATGTCTTTTAAATTGCTGCCACCATAAAAACCTATTCTGGATTTTTGGAATTAAACAGTTATTTCAAAATACATATTAAAAAAACAAAACTTGTGTGAAGACCTAAAAGAAAAGTAAAAGTGGTGGGTTTTTTTGCCTTTAAACCTTGTGGTATTTGATGATTTAATTTGAATAAAGTTGTTTATCTTATATTATTTACTTGAAAAGTTAACACACTGCCTTAATAAAGTACTATTTTATCTGTGATATGGATACTCTTGATATTAGTTCTAAATTAAGACAAGGGTTTGTGGAAGAGGGAATTTATTTCTTCAATTCATCGCAATATTTTCCACCTGCAGTCCTAATCACAAGAATCAGATAAACTAGAAACTAAAATAATTAACAATTACTATATAAAAAGTTAATGAATACAGTATTTTAAATATGACATACAACATACAAAAACAATACAACATACAAAAAGTACATCATACAATTTTTGAAAAAATAAATATCGCCTTTATAAGTCAATATATATTGCAAGATAGCAATAGCAATAGCACTTAGACTTATATACCACTTCACAGGCACTTGATTTTATATATACCGCTTCACAGTGTGTTACAGCCCTCTCTAAGCTGTTTACAGAATCAGCATTTTCCCCCCAACAGTCTGGATCCTCATTTTACTGACCTTGGAAGGATGGAAGGCTTAGTCAATCTTGAGCTGGTAAAAATTGAACTGCCAAATTGCAGTCAGCTGGCAGTCAGCAGAAGTAGCCTACAGTACTGCACTCTAGCCACTGCACCACTATGACTCATTAGCAAGCTTTTTTCCCCCTATTTTACAGTCACATTTGTTCAAGAGTTATCTGCTTGGAGCCACATTCTAATCAGAAATAAGGCTGAAACAAGTTATGAGGAAAGCTACTAATCTTTTTTCATTCTTGTACCTCTTTTTTTAAAAAATCCCCCTTTTCATTGTTATCTTTCCCAGACCATCCCCACATTCTTTTTGGTTCCTGTAAACATGCTTCCAGGAAAGAGAGAAAAGATTCTTAAGAAAGATCTGTTCTTACAAAAGCCAAGAGTGCCAGATGATAATAAGCCACCATGACCCAAGAGCCCAAGTTGTTAAAACCAGGTTTTAGTTAAGTTGTGCAAAAGAAAAAAATTATAAGCAATTATTGGAAGATTGCTGAGATGTAGGTGTAAAAAAAGGTAGCATTTATCCTAGAAGTACAGGACACCCTTTGAGGCGTCGCTCTCCCAGAGGGCTCCTCAGGAACTGCCGAATGGGTTTGAGGAAAGACATGACACACGTTTTCTCCTCGGGGTGAGCGAGCCCCGAACTAGCTCAAGACAAGCTCTTTTATTGAGGTTTTGGGTGGGTTACAAAATATCAGAAGGCAAGCATGTGATCCTGATTGACCATACTCAAACTGACACATTGGGTTGAATACACATATATGGCAACTATGTTTTGCAAACACAGTTGAGTGGGATG
>BLBF01000003.1:18734119-18772599 GCA_015471245.1 Laticauda colubrina | reverse complement strand
TAATGCAAGGCAAAATTATCTGATCATTGCAGTAATATTTCTCCACAACCCTTGTTCTTTGTTGTTAAATAGCACATGAAGTTCTACAAATTTCAAATTCCATCCAGTTCTGACAACCACACAATAAATCGGTTGAAATTAGAGATATACAAATGTAAATCATATTCTACTTGAAAGGTGTTTTTTTTAAAAAAAATAGAAGAAATCTGGGATATCCTTGTGCTTCTTTTCTTTAAGTTCACTTCAGTCCTGATTAATTGCTGATCATAACAACATCATGAAATGTTTATATAATCAAGTGTTAAGAGAAGGAAAGTCCACCTTCAAATACATGTTATAAGATTCATGGAGAGTTCATATTCTGCTTCTTTTGTTACTGCATTTTTGGAAAATGATTACACCCATGGAAACTACTTAGGTAGCATCTACGATACAGTTTCCTTATAACAATACAGTGTGCTGTAAACGTTCACTAGATGGCACTAGAATGCCATAATTCTTTGAAAGAGAATTTCTAGCTCATCTCTAAAATAACCAGATGTTAGGAATTAAATTTACCTCTTTAAGGTAAATCAGAAATCAGAGCATAGATTGCAAAACCATATAATTCCCTTCTATCTATAAACATACATGTATAAGAAAAAAAAAAGAATAGTTTTACTTTGGTTTAATATGATGACAGTACTACAAAATTAAACAATAGAAATAAGCAACTGTTTCCTTAAAAAAAATCCTTTGTATAGTTTTTCATTTCTGGAGATTACATGGACTCATCTATGTTATTTTCTTGGCAAAATTACAGAAATGGTTTGCACAACCTTCTTGTGATTTTTTTTTTCAATTTCTCAGTTTAGTTCCGTGCTATGATAGTTTTTCTCTTGCATATAGATCATTAATAATCATACTTGGCACACTTTTAAGCAAAGTAATGTTTATATTGCATTCACCTCAAAGAAGAATATAACAGAGTAAGTGATAGATACCCTGTTTCTCCAACAATACGGACTCCCCCAATAGGAAGTCCCAGCATGTTTTATAGGCATGAAATGAAATTAAGCCACTCCCCCCAAATTAAGGCCTATATTAAAACATGAGAAATGGGTGGGGAATGGTGGGGGCACTTGCCGGTAGGAAGTACTTTTGTTGCTATATTGCAGATATGGTGCTGCTTGCGTTGACCCCATTACGAAGTGCCTACTAATGCCGAGGTCAACATCCAAGCCGTCACCGCCCACCCGCCCAAAGATGCAAGGGGGGGGGAAATTAAGTCACCCCCGAAAAGACGGCCTAGCCATTTTTGGGGGGCTCAAAAAAAAATAAGACCCAGCCTTATTATATGAGAAACACGGGTAACACCTAAGAAGCATAGATGTATAGTCACTGCTAGGGTAACAGAAATCACAAACACTTTATCAACACAAATACCTGTCCCAATTATTATATTTATGAAGAACAATGTTGAAAAACACTAATGTGTGGATATGATTTGCTGAATCAAGATAGTGGTTTATAATGCTTCCCATGCAAATATTAAAGCAAAGTGCCATTGAGATTTTAAACACTGCATGTAGCCTTGTCCATATTAAGCTGATGAGATTTTAGAATTTAATGACCATTTGTTTCAGGCCCAATGTGTTAAAGTACAATTCCCATAAATCTCAGTCAGCAAAGTCATTAATTTTGGGAAGACTATGTTATAATCTTATAAACTAGCTGTGAGTGACAGATGCATTGAAGATTTGATTAGGAAGTACATTCTAGTTATAATCTTATTCTTTTCTTTTCCCTTTTCTTATATTATTGGGCATGGAACAAAGTAACTGCTGTCCAATTTTTTTTAATGTGTTGCCTTTTAATTTTAAAAGATAGAACATGCCTATTCAGGTTTGCACAGTTTTTGAAACAGAAGATTTCATCTCCTCTTAAGCTGCCAAGCCAGAATTTTACACTGTGCTAATTCAATGACTTCAAAGTTACAGTATTTCCCATTTTGACCCTTTTGTTGTATTTTCTAAGAGAGAATTAATGCCAACAAGCTCTGTCCTGATTGCCACCAAGAGAGATGCATTTTGGCTGAGCCTCTCTGCAATTTACAATTAAGTCAAAGCTAGCACTAATAATTGGAAAGCTTTAGCAGGGCAAATAAACAAGGTGACTCTATTAAATTGATGTGATCCTTCCTAAATATTAAGATCTTCCCTGGAAATCCTGCTTAGAGTAGCCACCCACATCTGGCTAAAAAAAGGGAGAGAAAATCTTTTTGATACGACAATCTTTCTTGACAGATGACAGGTCTATTCAAGCTTTTAATGGAAGGTCTTTTAATTTCTTCCTGGATGTGTAAGAATGTTAAGCTTTTAATGCCTACTTCTGTTGCTGTTAATGTATTGTTTTTATTGGTTGTGTTATTTTTTAATACCCCCTTCAATTTTTAATATTACTTTTTCTCTGAGTTCTTAAATTTTGTTATATATAACTTTGAGAGGCAGGATTGAGATAATTAAGATGCAGAGAGGAGGATATAAATATGTGGATGGGAAGTCAGATAAAGAGACAGAGGTAGGTAGCGTATAAAGGGAATTAATCATGCCCTGACTAAAATAATTTCCATACAGGTAATTTGATAAAAGGACATTGCTCTGCAATTTTTTTCAGTCATTCTTATTTTCAAGTGATCTGTTTAAAAGTTTGCTCTGCATTACAGAAATCCTTTGTGCTTTCTTTCCAGTTTTTATAGCAGATTTTACTTGATAATCCTATTAACGAGCATGAAGTGAGCACAAAACCATAATGTTACCTGGCATTACAGATTCGTTCAACATAAAAACAAAAAAGAAATTGATGAGGTAGAATAATCCTATTTAGCATCCTTCACTGAACATCTTTTGAAAATAATTTTATTCATTTAATTAGAAGATTTCTCCAAATGAAGATTGCTCTGACTTTATCAGGTTAACAGAATTTGCTTTGGTCATACAAAGCACTTCCTCTTTCCTTTTACTTAAGTGCCTAGGGCTGCTTGCTGGAAAACATCTTAGTAAATTGATTCTTATTTTTCAAAAAAAAAAAAAACCCAACAAATTATATTACTTAGGGCACATTTGATAATAAAGAAACAGAATATGTCCCTTTATGGCTTCCTATGTAGAATTTCGCCTCCAGTACCATGGATTAGTCATGACAAACAATGACATTTATTCAGCATTGAAAGGGATTATCCAATATCATTCTTTGACTGGAAATTTATATGCATAAAATTTAGCATCAAATAAAGGAGGCTTGCAAATTAGTTTCCTCTTTTTCCTCTTTTTAAAAATGATTTAATTCAAAAGTATCATTTCAGTCTTCAGAACTATCAAGATTGACTCATTAGGAATGTGACATTTTCCTGTGGTCAAAAATTATAATTCACATTCCCTTTAACTTGATACACTAGTTAACAGGGGATAAAGTTGAGATCTTACATTTATTTTTCTTTTTAAAATTCTTTCTCATTCTCTTCCCATAATGGTTTGCATGTTTTGTATTTGCATTTGGAAAGAAAAATAGTATGGCAATAACCTGACATTTCAATCATTAAAGAAACATACTGAAGAGCCCATATACATCTAGTGGCCTCTAGATGTTTTGAACTTCAAGTCTTATAATCTAATAATGGTAGCCAGTTCTGGTGAAAATCCAAAGTTTGGTACAGGAGAAATGCAGTTTGTTAAGATTAAATCACATGTATCAGGAGACACATGTGGGAACACTTCAACAGAGGAATAATGTATCAAGAAAGATTCTATGATCAGAAAGTTTCTGTCTTTCTTTTAGTAAGTGGAGTTAGCTGTTCTAGCTGCATGTTCAGTGAAAATATTGACTAGAGCAGGGGTCACCCACCTTTTGGACCTCAGGGACCGCCAAACTCATAATTTTAGATCCCAGGGACCACTAACTGGTTCTGTGGGTGTGGCCTAATTTGTGGGTGTGGCATGGTGGTCATGTGACTGTCTGGGCATGGCTTGTATGTAAATATTATAAATATTTATATAAATATTGAATTTTTTTATATAAAAGAGCAACTTTTACCCAAAATCAGGCAAAGCAAGCAGGCAGATTGAGTTGCTCACAGAATCACAGATTCATTCAGAAATCTATCTGCCACTGGCTAGCTTAGTCTGTCAGATAAAATTTGCTTGCAAGCAAACTCACAAAATTAACTCTCAACACACCGGGGATTTCCGGTTTGAGCTTCTTCAGCAACAGACCGAAACCTCATCTCTGCAAGGCTTCGATCCGTGCTCGCCATTGGAGCACCCCGAGCCGGCTGGTTTCGGGGCTAAGCCACCCTGTAGAGGTGGTGAAAAGGGGGGAGACTGCCAGCAGGGTTGAGGAGAGCCGCATCTCCCCTCCCCAACTGGCCATTACTTCCTGTCCCGAAGGCGGTTGCAACAGTGGTCAGAAATGGCCATCACAGAGAAGAACTCGACCGGAAAAGAGTGTGCAGGAGGGAAGGCAAGAAGAGAAAGTTTTGGTTGACCGGGTCAAACAGCAAAAGCAACAAATAAGGTACTCTGGAATTGAAACTGTTTAAAAACAATAACATTTTTCCCTAAAGATTTTTAAGCTGCGAAGGAGAGAGAAAAGGGAAAAGATTTGGTTTTTTCCTTTTCCTATACTGACAACAAAAAGACTTAAGCAAGAAATTGGAAAAAAATCCACTTTGACATCAATCGCATTTAATGCTGAAAATAAAAAGTCAAAGGGACAATAAAGATTTCTGGATAATTAAAAGCTTTTGAAAACAGGAAAGGAGAGAAAAAGAATAAAAGGGTAGGATCTGGAAGGGAGGAGACTGCCTGGAATTAAAAAAGAACTTACAGCAAAATCTCAACAAGACTTCCAAAAGATACATTCTAACTGAAATATCGCAACAGGAAGAGAAAGTCGAAAAAGAAATAAGAAGATATAACTCGGGACTATTTGGATTATTTGATGATTTCTGGATTCTTGGTTATTGTTTTGAATGACTAAAATCAATCGGGTGGTTGTTTAAAACTGTTTAAAATGGCTCCACTTTTAGAAGAACTGAAAATGGAACTTAAAAAGTACAAAGAAGATGCACAAGAAGGGAGAGGTTCTTTTGGCTTCGTATTTCAGTTTTTAGAAATGGAGATTTGGAATTATGAGAAACAACAAAAAATGCCTGCAGAACAAGAAGATTGCGACAAAGAAGAAGCCATCTTTAATGAACAAGTAAACTTAGATGGGGGAAAAAAAAGGAAAGGTGGGAAAGAGAATGGAAAGTTTAATATTGGGAAAAACAACTAAAAAAAATAGAGTTAAAAATAAGTCTAAAATCAAAAAGAACAGAAGAGGGAAATGCAGAACAGAGAATTAGAACTAGAGAGACAAGGGGATAAAAAGGGGAGGGAGAACATGAGAGGGAAGAAAGAAAGGAAAAGAAGTTATAAAGGACAGAAGCAAAATATAGAGAAACAGGGCCTATTTAGAGATAATGGGTAAAAACTTAATGGAAAAGGGGATTCTGCAAAGGTACATAAGATAGTATAGTTATATTAGAAGCAGAAATAATTTTAGAAAATATGAAACAATGTATGATTAAAATGTCTGATAAAATAGTTATCATAATTCAGTGGAATGCTTGTAATGTAACAAAATAAATGTAACAAAAGGTATATTTAATGATTTATAAAACATGTGAAGAGAAATAAGGGAAAAATTAATTATGGAGATTATATGTGTTTTTAAGGAAGTATGATATTTAATTGAAAAGTGTTAAAGATGTTAAAATTTTAATGATTATTAATGATAGAACTGAACTGAACTGAACTGAGGGTTTATAATTACATATATTTACAATCTTTCTTTTTTAAAGAATATAGTGTGTGTTATAAGAATGTACCAAGAAGAATTCAATTGGAAGTTCTGTATTATGTATTATATTGAAGGTCATAACCTTAAGGTATATATTGAAGTTAAATAAGAGTTGAATGGATGTAATTAAAAGATATAAAGGTGTCATACTCCAATTAGTAACTACAGGAGAAAACTTGTTTAATGAGAAAAAATAATATGAAATCGAAACAGAACAGACAAAAGTATAAATATAATGATTTTAATTGAGATGAGATAATCAAAATAAAATTGAGAAAATTAAGAGGGGGAAAACTATATAGAAAGTGTAAAATATGATATGGAATAGAATACAAAAAGGAGCATGCTATTTTCAAAAAAGATGTTTTACTTGTATTTTGTATGTGAGAAAACTCAAATAAAACTTTATTTAAAAAAATTAACTCAACACACCATGTATGAAAATATTGAATTTTTTATAAAAAAGAGCAACTTTAACCCAAAATCAGGCAAAGCAGGCAGATTGAGTTTCTCACAGAATCATTCAGTGATCTATCTATCTGCCATCAGCTAGCTCAGTCTCTCAAATTTGCTTGCTGTGAGTCTGCACTGAATTTGCAAGCAAACCTTCAGTCCTAAGGGAGGTGCGGCTGTACTTAAAAGCAGAGCTGAAGATCTAAAGACTATCTAGAAAGCAAGAAATCCAACCATTTTCTGCTTCCTAGCTAATCTAAATCTCCCAGCACAGCAGAACAGATGTTGGTCGGAAAAAAGAAAAATAGAAATTCAGCACGCAAGTTTGCCGAATAAGGAGTGAGTGGGTGGGGAAGGTTCCCACGGGCCATGTGGGCGGCACAGCCTTGTGTTTCTGTACAGCCTGGATTAATTGCTTTGGAGGGGTGCTCTCAGGTGAAATTTCTCTGCGGCCCATCAAAATTTTCTCATGGTCCACCAGTGGCCCACGGCCCACCAGTTGGCAACTGCTGGACTAAAGAACATATAGCCCCATTCCCAGGACATCATACGAATCAAGTGTGGACTGGTTTTCTCATTGTAAAAGTGATCAGTGTCATAAGAAACCAAATCTGTAAAAGCTGGATAGACAACCACAGTCTTATTTATTATTATTCATTTACTGCATTCATATTCCACTTTTTTCTGCAATCTTCAGGCAACTAAGATTGGTCTCTCCAATCCCAGTAAGATGTAGATTGGATTGCCAGTGACTGGGCCAAAGTCCTGAAGTGAACTAAGTAATGGGGGATGGGGTGATAACAAGAAAAGCAAAAGACAGCGTAGTGTTGTGCCATCATGATACAAATTGCTCATTTTGTACATGAGTATAGCTTCATGATGTGGATACAAAAGGACTACACTCTTCATTTTTATTCTTTCTTTATATTCCCCCTAAATTACAAATAATTCAAGTTTGCAAACTTACCTAATCATCCTTTCTCCTTCTATTTTCACCATACCAACAACCCTGTCAGGTGGGTTGAATAAAGAGTGTTTGGCCCAAAGTTTTCCAGATAGCTTTCATGCCTAGGGCAGAATTAGAGCTCACAGTTTTCTGGTTCCCAGCCTGGTGCCTTCACAACATGACCAAACTGGCTTTCTTGCATTGTGTTTGCTTTTGCATTGCTATAATTTTGAATGCATCAGTTCCTACAAATGCCTCTAGTGGTTGAATCAGGAATTGGAACTTGGGCTCTCCAGGTTCAGTTCAACACACCCAAAATCAGAAATGGAAGGAAAAAGTAAGGAGTAAGTGATGTGATACTGTATAGATTAGAGAACAATTCAGAAGAGAAATAAATGTCAGAGTGGCAATAGCTAGTGAGTTGGGGATGGGACAAAGACTGGGAAAGGCAGATCCAAAATATAAAGACATACTGGATTCTCCTTCTAGTCCAGTTTATTGTACTACAGAGGAAGAGTCGGTATAAATTTCATCAACAAGGACATGTTTGTTCATTCTGGATGTAACCACATTAATTGATTTTCAGTGCCATTGAAACTTTGAGCGGTCACTAAATGAACTGTTGTATGTCGAGGACTATCTGCATATGAAGGAGTTATATGTTACAGGACAGATGAACCAGAAATGTGTGTATGACTGTGTTAGGAATGATAGTCACCTAACAGTTGGGTTGGCAATATATAAACCAGTATAGTTATTTAATACTGTTGTATCTTTAAGAGAGTGCTGTAATTGTGATTGGCTGAGGTTCCTCTCCAATGGCCCTAAGATGGAGCCAGAAACCTGGTTTGTTCTCTTCTTGCCTTTTGCCTGATCATCCTTCTGCTTGGATTGCTATGAGTCTTGCAAACTGTTAGCAAACTCCATTTACTGAACTTTGTTTATAATACTGGACTTTGTTTTTGGATTATCCCTGGACTGATTGTATTGCTTTAACCGTGTATGATTTGGACTGTTTGTTGGACTTTGTTTACCCATTTACAGGAAGTAAAACCTACATTTTACTGTTCAGTGTATCTGTATGCTGGTTGTGTGTTATTCCTCACCACTCTCACTACGTTTTCCTGAGTGCACTCATTCTCCTAATGGGGAATACCTTAACAGACTGTAACTATATTTTGAAAGGATTTTTGTTGTTTTTTTCTTCCATTGAAACATATGGCTAAACAAGCAACTTGTTTTATTTAGCCTTGACAGGTAGTTTGTCTTGACCTAGAAACAGAGTGAGACTGCATTAAGTGTTTCTGGTTATAACCATGCACATTTCTCTTGCAGGGTTTAGGCTGCTAAGGATTGTGGTCAAAATTTGCCCGGAAATCTATGTAATTAATAAATAAAAAGGTATTTAAGTAGAACACTGTACAGGGAAGTTTAATGCAACTTCATTCATAGTCTTTTGCCTGACTTCATGCCATTTGATTTTTCCAGTTACTATAAATACAGATTTTAGGTATTGGTTCCTAAGAAATGGATTTTCATCTTCTTAACCTGGAAGAAGTCCTTTTTTAATGGATCAAATATCCTGAAAATTAAAATATGAAAAATGGCTTTCAGTTTCTCCCAACTCAGAATGCTTGAGAAAGGGGCACATTTTTTTCTTCAAAGTCCCAATATTTGAGCAGATAATTCATTTTTATTTAAAAAATCTATTTCAGAAGATTTAGGACAAGTTTGACATTTTCTGGTAAGAAAAGCCCCTATTGCAGCAATAGGCTGCATTTTCCATAGTAAAAAAAGAACAAGATAGGGAATTAAATCAGCTTATTCAGTTTAAATTTTCCCAGATTTGTTGTATTTTAATCTTACATTTGGTTTATATGGTATATAATAGAATTCCAATAATACTGACTCAGACAATGTCTATTGCCAATACTGCATGCAAGATATTTTCTTTGCAAAATCAAGGTGAAGATGAGAAATGATTCATGTCTATCTCTTTCCTCCAAGGTTCTCATTAAGGTGATGCTTTTTTGACCTATGCCATTATAAACCAGCCTCAAATGCGAAAGGGCTTGTACTAATGAGTAGCAGGCATACCTTTGCTTCTTACAATTAGGGTAAAGCCAGATGGGGCATTTATCCAGGAGTCAACAGTGGCATTAAAGAGGTAATTTAACTGGCTCATCTCAGAGTGGCTTTGTAGTTTAGGCCAGTATTTAATAAGATACGTTTATTAACTGAAACCTTTGTATTTGAAGCAGGTTAGAGAACATCCATTTTAAATACATAAAACATAGCTATGCTATGCTGAAATCAACCAGAAAGGTTAACTCATCAGAAAACACCTGCTGAGTTTCAAACCTTTAGAAATGCAGAACTGATACAGGGCCTCCTGTCAAAAATCCTCTTAAGACATTTTTCTGAGCACATGGAAATACTAGGTTGGGATTGGCATTGTAGCCCCATTTCTTTTTCTCTCTAGCCACCATGCTTGCTGCTAGAAGGATTGAACACACTTTTGTCCAAATGCAACTCAAACAAGACTCTGCTTGACTAAAACTCTAGTTTGAATTAGAACATATACAGTTTATCTTTTTTTTAAACAAACTTTATTAATTTTACAACTAAAATGTCAAACAAACACATACACAACACACAGAAAAAAAGAAAAAGAAAAAAACGATTAAAAACTAGCAATTCTATTATTAACAGTCTGTGGTTCCTTGTTTGTTAACAATATTGGTGACATATTTACAAATAAATCTTATTACGAGTATATAATTACTACCTCTTTTACATTTCACAGTATTTACTAATATATTTTCTATTTTTGTTCTATCCAGTCATACTAGCATTCCCAGCTTCTATAATATTATGTTTCTTTTTCCTTAAGTGCTAAGGTTAATTTAGCCATCTCTGCACAAGCTGTTATTTTCTGAATGACCATTTTCTCTGGTGGAATGGCTGCTTGTTTCCACCACTGTGCAAAGGTTATTCTGGCTGCAGTAAGAATGTACAGTATTATGTATTTGACTTTTTTAGAAAATTGTCTATTAAATATCCCCAGTAAGAAGAATTCTGGTTTTAATTCAATTTGCTCCGCTGTTATTTCCTCTAGCCATTTTTTTATTCTGTGCCACTATCTTTGGGCTTCAGTGCAGGACCACCACATGTGAAAGAATGTTCCGTGTTTCTTTTTACATTTCCAGCAATTAGGATTCATGTTAGGAGACATCTTCGCTATTCTCAAGGGTGAGAAGTGCCATCTATGAAACATTTTATAGGCATTTTCTTTATATGTTGCTGATTTTGTAATTTTATTATTCCTTGTCCAGACCTTTTCCCATTCTAATAATGTCCTGCTACGTCCTATGTTTCTACTCCAAGCTATCATGTTGCCTTTGACTACTTCCTCTTCTAATTCTATCTCTAATAAATAATTATAAAATTTAGTGTTTTTTTTAAATCTGGGCCTAATAGGATTTTATCTAATTGTTGTGGCTTAGCATAAATTCCAAAATTTTTCTTATCCTGACTGTATCTATTTTGAATTTGCAGGTAGGCCCACCGGTCTACTTGCAGCCCTTGTTCTTGGGGATCTTGCCATGATTTTAAAGTTCTTTGCGCATCAAGAAGGTCTTTGTATTTTATCATTTTGTTAAGATCTAAATTATTTGGATGTCTCATCACCTCCATTGTTGAGATCCAGATTGGGATTTTTAATTTTTTTTTTTAATTCCAATTAGCCAATAAGGAGTCTCTAATTATATGTCTGTGGAAATAATTCTGTTTGATTTTTCCAGTGTCCCATAAAAATGTGTGCCAGCCCCTCTGTAAGTTGTGGCCTTCTAGAAATAGGATTCTTTTATTCAACAGATTTACCCACTCTTTCAGCCAAAGTAAGGAGGCTGCACTATAGTATATTTCCCAATTTGGGAGTGCCATACCTCCCCTGCTCTTCATATCTTGCATTGCCTTTAGGTTTATCCTTGGTTTTTTGCCTTGCCAAATAAATTTAGAGGTTATAAAGTTCCACAAAGTAATTTTTGTATTTTTATTGGTATAGTTTGGAATAAGTAAATAAATTTGGGCAGAATGTTCATTTGTATAGTGGCAATCCTCCCTAGTAAGGAGATTTGCAATTTGACCCATATCTCTAAATCTTTTTTGACTTGTTGTCAAAATTTATTATAATTATTTTCCATTACAGTTTTGCACTGAGCCATCAGCCAAATTCCTAAGTATTTAACTTTTTTTACTATTTGTAATCCCATTATTCTTTCCAGTTTTAATTTCTGTTTCTCTGTTAGATTTTTAGTTATTAATTTCATTTTTCCCGATTGATTTTAAGTCCTGCAACTTTCTCAAATTGATCTAACTCTTTCTGTAGTTCTTGACCTGTTTCAATTGGTTCCTCTGTGAAAATAAAACCATATCATCTGCAAATAACTGGAGTTTATATTCTTCTTTCTTAATTTTTAGTCCTTTTATTCCTGGGTTCTGTCTCATTCGTGTAAGCAGTGTTTCCAAAGATAATATGAAGAGCAGGGAAGATAGTAGACATCCCTGCCTAACTCCTTTCTCTATTTTTATTGAGCATGTGTACTCAATATTTATTGAGTTATGATATTCACCTTTTATGAGTCGTAAATTGTAGTCACAATGTTTTCAAATTTAGTGCCTAAATTCATACTGTAAATTTGTTGAATTAGGAATTGCCAATTTAGGTTGTCAAAGGCATCCAAGAATATAAGGGCTATTTGTTTTCTGGATGGGCTTCTTAGTATTCCAAAACATTTAGCAATATTCTTAAATTATCCAAATTTGTCTATTGGGAAGGAATCCATTTTGATCTTTATGTATGTATTCATTCCGTATTTTTTTAAATCTATTTGCTTTAATTCTGGTAAATATTTTATAATCAGTATTTAACAGGGAAATTGGTCTGTAATTTTGTGTAAGTCATAAATCTGAGTCTTCTGTTGGGATCAATGATATCAGTGTCTCCTTCCAGGAATCCAGCATTCTTGCTGCAAGTGGGATCTCATTATATACTTCCACCATGAAGGGTCCCATTTGTTCTCCTATTTTCTTATAAAGTTCCCCTGGTATCCCATCAGGTACTGGGATTTTATTGTTCTTTTGGTTTTCTATTGCTGTTTTTAACTCGGGTCACGTAATGTCTCTAGTTAACTCTTCCTTCATCTCCTCCCCGATTATTTTATCTTTAGCAGTACCCAAATAGTTTCTTATCATGTCCTTGTTTACCTCCTTTTTATAAAAAATTTACATGCAATTTCTTTTTTCTGTTCTATTCCCTGTTGGGCATCCCCATTTTCATCTATTAGTTGATAGATCAATCTTTTTTGTTTTTCTTTTTTATGTTTATAGGCCAACCACCTTCCTGGTTTATTGGCCTGTTCAAAGAATATCTCTGTGGCTGTTTTCAACTTTGAAACCATTCCTTCTTGTTTGATTAAATTAAATTTATGTTTAGTTATTATCTCTGATTTTTCAATTTACAAACTTTTGGGGTGTTTTGTAGCTGAATTTCTAATTCTTTGATTCTCCTAATTTATTTTGTTGGGCATATTTTTCTTTATTTCTCTTAGCAGTGTATGATATCATTGTGCCTCTTATTATTGCCTTAATTGTATCCCAAATATTCTGTTTCGTAGTTGCCTCATTGTTATTTTCTTTTAAGAAATAACCTCCTTAAGTCTATTCATAAATTATTTCTCTTTAATTAGCTTAAAGTCCACTTTTTCCTTGGTTTCTTCCTACCTTTCCACACTATCTGAATCAGATTGTGATCTGCCCATTCGTTTGGTAAAATTTTAGTCTCTTTTAATTCATTTATTAGCTCACCATTCATCCACACCATATCAATTCGTGTCCATGACTGATGAGGATTACAGTAAAATGTAAATGACTTTTTCTCAGGGTTTAATTTCCTCCACATGTCTGTCAAATTTAGTTCAATCATCATTCCCTCACATGTTTTCGGTAGTTCACTTTTTCCCCTCTTTTTCCCACCCCGCCACTGTGATCTTTCTGGTGGTCCACAATAGCATTGAAATCCCCCAAGATACAAATAGTCCTTTTTTCTAATTACACTATTTTCCCATGTAGTTGTTTGAAGAATTCCTTTTGATTATCACTAGGCACATAAATTACCACTAATAGAATTGGAGTTGATTTAATCCAAATTTGTAACACCAGAATTCTTTCATTGGGGTCTTTCCAAATTAGCTCTGCTTTCATGTCCTCCTTCACGTATACTGCTATCCCTTTCTTTTTCCTTTTTCTTTTTCTGCTGGTGATGTATACAAGTTCCCTAGCTTGGGGCATTCTGGATATTTTTTCTCTTCCTTCCTTATATGAGTTTCCTGTAAATATATTATGTCTGCATTTTGTTTAATAAGTTTTGTTAGTATTCCTTCTCCCATGAGCAGTTCAGAGCATCCAGAGATGGGAGGTGCTTCAGTCTCTTCTGGAAAGGCTGGGCTTAAAACTCTGGGACGCTCCTCCTCCTCCTCCTCCACGGAACTCTTCCTCAGCATCCCCCAGTTTTAAGCCCATGTCCCACTGCACCAACGGATGCAAAGAGGATGTAAAATGGACAAAAAAGCTTGCCACCCATTGGAAAACACGATGCATCCATTGTGTACTCATTGCATACGTGTTTCATATGCTCTATCCGTCGAGCATCCGTCCACTGCGATTTCATCCGCACAAGAAGTGTTCAGCTGCACAAAACTTTTCGAGCAGATGAACTTTCCGCTGCGTACAATGTACATCTGCAACACATACGGGCAACAAATGTTCTACGTCCATTGTCATCCGTAAAACATCCGCTGTATCCTCTCTGCATCCTCTGGACATTCCCGCAACTCACATCCGCTGCAGATGAAAACGGAAAGAGGGAAGAAGCAAAAGGTACACAGAATGTCCACACAGTGTTAGAAGCACGGAAATAGAAAGGATGTAAGTGGATGCATCTCTTATATAAAGCATTAAAACAGACAAAACGTTTGTATATGGGATGTATCTCGGATATTTAGGAGGTCTGGAGTATGCCTAGAGTATGTGGAAGGACACCTAGTGGAAAACCAATATTTCCTATAAAAAGGGGGAGGAAATCACCTGGATCTCAGTATCAATCCAGCAGCCGTGGTTTACAGACCTCTTCACCCTTGGTCTTGCTCTTCCACATCATCCATTGATCTCCACCATGGATCAACACACAGTCCTTATGGTAGCTGTGATCATTCAACACCAGAACCAAGCCCTGTTCAGACTGTTTCACCTTTTCTATTCAAGGAGAAGAAGGAGATGTCCAAGAGCTGTGTGGGTCTGACGATGGATCAGGAGAAGAGTGGAGTTTGGACTGTATGACAAGCTGATGGTGGAGTTGAGGAATGAAGACCCTTGTGCATTCCAGCACTTCATGAGGATGCCACCAGCCATGTTTGACGAAATTGTAGAGCGTCTGAGACCCAGGTTGACCAAGCCAAGCACCAACTTCCATCCCAACCTGGACCCTGGACTGAAGGTGGCACTGTCTCTATGGCACCTGGCCTCTGGAACCACATGCAGAAACATGCAGTATGCCTGGAGAGTGCCACACAACAGCATCAGCAAAGTGGTCAGAGAAGTGGTGCAGGCCATCATCGAATACGTGGAGGACCTCCTCCCGTGTCCCACCACTGAAGAAGGCTGGAGGAAACTTGCAGAACAGTGGTATCAGAGGTGGAACTTTCCCCACACTGTTGGAGACATAGATGGGAAGCACGTGGCCTGCAAAGCTCCAGCCAACTCAGGGTCCTCTTATCACAACTACAAGGGCTTCTTCAGTATCATCCTCTTTGCCATGGTTGATGCTGACTACAAGTTCATGTACATCGATGCTTCAGGCAACGGGTCAGCTTCAGATAGTCAGGTATACAATGCCAGTGACCTCAAGGATGGACTGGAACGCAACAAGGGAATGGGGACATGGAGCCTGGTGAATGGAGGCAAGGAATAAACCTGATAGAAACTGTGGATGTACAAGGCCCCAACAGAGCTTCACGTGAAGGGAAGAAGCAGCGCAACCTCCTGAAACACTGGTGCAACTCCCCAGCTGGAGCAGTGGATTGGCAAGACAGGATGATAGATGGTTCATGGATGCTTCCTTGAGCCTGTCTCATAACATTGATGAGATTGTGCCATGTATGTTGAGTGGCCCTACAATGAATAGGGCATTAATAAAGAGCTTTTTTTTATTTTGAAATGTGTTGATCAATGAATAAATTGTTATTGATAAAAAAGGGCCATATGTGTGGCAGCTGGGAGGGTGGACCATACAGTCCCACTATGCTTGCACTGGAGGTTTATCTATCCCACAACTATCCTTACCCATCCCACAACTATCCTTACCTATCCCACAGCTATTCTTACCCATCCCACAAGCATGCAAAGGCTTAACCATTTTTTCAAAGTTTTCACCAACACTTTATTAAATAAAAAAAATGAACCAAGTGTGTGAAGCAAAGATAACATTTATCAATAACTGTCTTAAGTAAACTGTATGACTTTATTAAAAAAGCAAAATGAACCAAGTAAAGTGTCTAAAGCAAAGATAAAGTGAACAGGTAACAGCTCAGTCTCTGGCATTATTCTCAGTCACTCTGAGGCATGCCCATGGTTTCAGCTGTCAAGCGCCAGGGACTGTTGAGATGGCTGTGGCTGGGGTGCTGGTCTGAGGCGCCATTGGGGTGCTTGGCCCCGAGATGGTGGGGGCATCCCACAACAGGGGATGGTGTGTTCAGGAAGCTCTCAGAGAGCTGACTCTGTCCCGTGAGGTTGAGAAGCCCTTCATCAAGGACCTGGGATGTTAGACCCAAGACTGATGACAGATTGTCCGTTGAGGGGCTTGACTGTGGGGTGGAGGGAGGAGGAGTGTAGGGGGGCTGTCTGGTCTGCAACTGGGTGAGGTGAGGCGTCTGTGGCGTGCGATGAACCTGGGCCTGGACTGGGAAGGGCTGCCTCTGCTGTGGGAAGTCCTGGTAGTTGTAGCCTCGGTAGGTGAGGGGCTGTTGAAAGCCATGGAAGGGCTCTGACATCACCTGGGGTGGAGGATCAGACCTGGACTAGGTCGGAGCAGGTTCAGCTGGGCCTGGAGAGTTGTGCAGAAGTGCTGTGATCTTCTGCTTCATCACCTGGTACTGGGCCTCGAGCAGGTCCATGAGGGTCTCGCTCACGTAGGTGATGAAGGGCTTGCGGTTCGAGGATGGTATGTCACTGTGGACCAGCTGAGAGAGAAGATCTGTGCTGGTTTTGATTGTGTCCCTGATCTCCAATAGGACAGTGTGGCTCTGGCCCTCCAGTCTGCCTTTGCTTCTCTGCCTGCTTTCTGTGGAGGTGGAGCTGGGGGTTGGTCTCTGGTGGCTGCCGCTTCTTCCTCCATTTGTGACAGGGGATCCTCCACATCCTCCGGTATGGGATGTTCAGCTGTCCGGGGGGTCTCTGCCATGGGGCCCTCTGAAGACACCTGCCTGGACAGGCTAGCTGGCTCCTGGCTGGAAGAGGACTGGCTGTCTGTGGGCTGTCTGAGGGAGAGGGTTGTCAGAGGGGCTGCTCCTCAGTGGCGGACCTCACCCTCCAGGAAGCTACACTTGTCCATGATGTACATCTCCTGGTCAGTGAGCTTGACAGCGGCCTGGCCAGATTTCTTCAGCTGTAGCTTGCCATACCAGGTGTGCATGTGCTTCCACAATCCAAGGAGTTGGTCTGAAGTGTAGCCCAGGCTCTCTGCCTTGTCTCTCCAAGCTGCCTGCTTCCTCTTGGTGTCGCGATAGAGTCTGTGGCCCTTTCTCCACAGTACCCATTCTCCCTCAGCCATTCCAGCACCACCTCTTCATGCTCCTCGGAAAGGGTGTCCTGTTTACTCTCTCCCTTCTCCTTCCCTTGCCTCTTCCTCCCTCTGGCAGGGGTTTGAGCAGCAGGGCCTTCAGGGGCTTGAGCAGCAGGGCTTTGAGGGCCTTGAGGCTGGTCCACCACAGCAGCAGCACCACCACCAGCAGCACCAGCAGCAGGAGAAGCACCAGCAACACCACCACCAGCAGCAGCAGCAGCAGAAGCACCAGCAGTTTCAGAGTCAGTTCCAGTGGGTGGGATGGTGGTTCTGTCCTTCTTGCCAGGGCTGGCAGGAGTAGGTACCGGCTTTCTCTTTTTCCCTGACTGACAAACCATGGTGTTATTCGAAGATGTCTGTGGCAGCACGTCTTTCCTCTGAATGCTGACTGCTTGTAAGCTGCATCCTTTTATAACCATGGAGCTGATGCAATTCATCCTCCCCCATGCGCAGTGAATGCTTTGCATCCGCTACGCATCCGCTATGCATAGTATCGGCGTCCCTGATGCATCCGCCCCTTCCGCTATGCGTCCGCTTCGGAATTTCCCCCGGAAGCCCTTCGGATGTGTCATCCGCTTCCATCCACTTCCATCCACTAGGCTTTCTACAGCCATTCGCTTAAAATCCTCGCTACGTACTACCCCCATCTGTTCCTTTCCGTTCTTTTCTGTTATGTTTATGCAAATTTGGGGCACTTTTTGGAGCTGATAACAACGGATAGAGCCACCCCTGAAATTTTGCTCATCCGCTGTGTCCTTTTTGCATACGTTTTGCATCCATCGGCCAGTGGGACCTAGTCTTTAGCTCAGCCTTCATGGTAAGAGGTTGTGCACTCCCTGACTGGAACGGCTTTGCTCAAATTCAGGTTGGATCTTTAAAACCCTTCACTGATTCAGTCTTTCAGGCTTTCCCCTTTATCTTGGTAAAAACGAACAGCTTTCCCTTAAATTACCAGAGCCTGCCTCTCTGCAGGCAGCTTGAAGCTTTCTCTCCAGCAAACAGCCTTATCTCCCTTTCCTATCATCTGCTTACGATCGGAATGGAAAGCTCACAGCCAAGACTTCCTGGCCTTGCCGTTTTTTCTTCTATCAGCAGCATTTCAAATCTCAATTAAAGCAGCAGCAGCAGCGGCTCTCCAGACGGCTCAGGCTTAACACCGGTGATTCTGCTTCCTGCCCTTTTCAACGGCTGCCTCAATTTCGTACCTAATCTCCACAGCCTCCATTTCTCATTTGTTTCCCTTGCTGGGGACCAAGAAAGTAATTGCCTCAGCCTCCATTTCTCGCTGGTTTCCCTTGCTGGGGACCAAGACATTAAAGTTCCACTGTGCCTTCCCTAGGTTTAGCTATTCCTCTGCCTAACGTGGAACTAAACAACTACCCATTTTACAGGCATTTCTCTTTATTTGCCTTTGGATTATTTACTCAATCGGAAATTGCAATTGACAGTTATATTGCGGGGCGTTTGTCTCTGACAGGCAAGTAGTCACATCAGAGCCTGTAATAGCTGGTTTCCCTTGCTGGGACCAGGGATCCGGAGTCCTTCTATCACTTGGAGCACTTGGGGGTTTCCCTTGCTGGGGACCCTTAGATACTGTTCACCATTTAATCTCTTATGCCCATAAATGTACAGTCTTATTTTCCTGGAGGAGAGTTCTGATTTCAACTGCAGGGGATATCATTTTCAATATCAATAATAATCATAATAATTTAAAACAATAATTAAAAAAATAAATTGATATTCAGAGGCAAGACAATCCATCATACAAAATGGAATGTGACATCGCTTTTAGCTCCAAGCCAAGTAAGCCTTCGGGTGTGGGATCCTTGTCTGCCTGCTCCTTTGGGCATACCCAACAATATCAATTGCAGGTATTCCACAATATTTCAAACATACCGGCCCAGGTCCTTCGGGAGGAGGTGGACTTTGAGGACCAGGAGGTTTCCATGCAGGGGGGGGGGTCGATCCATCAGATGGACTTGGAGCTGTCAGAGGCGGACCCGCTAGAATTGGGAATGTTGGATGACGAGGGCCTCATTCCAGACCAACCTATCTTTTCTGGCCTTTTTCATCCACACCTGTTTAAATCCTTACTGTTCAAGGCAAAGAACACTGCTAAACTAGGTACATCAGACCTTCATCCACTACCAACAGGGTCTCGGGACGAATCCCAGGACCTAATATTCTCGCAACCGACTAACGAGGCGGAAACTATCCTTGTCCCTTGTATGTTTGCTGAATCAGTACAAAATCAATGGGCATCAGCAGCATCATTCCCAGCCCCAACAGGGTACGATAAGCGATATTTTAATTTGTCTCCAAAGTTTGCAAATTCTCTCAAAACACCGGAGGTGGATGAACTCATTGTGGCACTGGCCTCTTCTTCCACCTTCCCTAATGAGGCCGAGGAAGCCCTGAGACCAGAAGAAAAGAGGGCAGAGGTAGCACTCCGTATGGCACACTTTTCTGACGCTTGGGCCATTAAGGCAGCTACAGCTGCATCCTATTTTACACGGTCCTCTCTCTGATGGCTCTCCCATCTGAGGGATTTATTGCCGGCATCAAACGTCAGAGCTCACCAGGGCATAGCTAAAATTATGGCTGCCGCAGTGTTCTCCGCCGACACCACATTTAATGCAGTCAAATTCTCAGCTAGGGCCATAGCATGTTTCAGCACAGAGACTGCTGTGGCTCTGACATTGGCAGGCGGATACAAAGCATAAATGCAAGTTGGCATCAGCCTCAGTATTGGGGGATAAATTATTTGGCAGTGTCTTGGAGCCCCTCCTTATAGAAAATAGAAACAAGAAAAAAGTGCTTCCCCCTCTTTTTCATAGGTCTGAAAACAGAATGCCCCAGTCCTTTCGAAGGGGTTCCTTTCGGTCCTACTATCAGGGCCCCTACGTTCCCAGATCTCAAAGAACATCAGGCTACAGGCCCAGTTTTAGACAAGATAAGCCGGAATCTTCCAATAGAGGTCAGCAAGGAGACCAAAATAATAGAAACCTCAGAGGCACTGGAGGCCGATTCTTTCATCGCCCCAAATGAGCCCTTGAAAGCAGTTCTCCCATTGGAGGGAGGTTAAAACTGTTTGCTGATCAATGGGACAGCTCCACCTCTGATGCGTGGGTCAAGGACACAATTAGGTTGGGTTTGGCACTAGAGTTTCAATCCTTCCCCCCAAACTTTTTCCTGCATCAATGCCCATTAAGAGGGTGTTGATGCAGGAGGCTATCAATCATCTTCTGCATATTCAGGCCATTAGAGACATCCCATCTTAACAGCGGGGTCAAGGCTGTTACTCTCTATTGTTCATGGTCCCAAAGAGTTCGAGGGGCTGGAGGGCAATTCTGGACTTTAAACGTTTGAACAAATCACTGGTTTATCGAAAATTTAAATGTCTACTTTCCAGTCCATTCTGCTCAGCATCAGAGAGAACGGTGTCCTGACCTCTGTAGATCTCACAGAGGCTTATCTACATATGCCAGTCAGACCCGCCCACTACAGATATCTTAGATTTTGTCATGGTGATCGGCACTATGAATATATCGCTTTGCCATTCAGTCTCGCTTCAGCCCCTAGGACATTTACCAAGGTCCTCATGGCGTTGGCTGCCTCACTCAGAATCAAATCTGTCCTCTTACAATGTTATCTGGATGATATTTTAATTTTGTCATCTTCCAGACATCAAAGTTGGATATCAAAATTGGATATCAAGTTTACTCTGGAGACCCTTCGGGGACATGGCTTTTCCATTATTTGGGATAAAAGACACTTGATCCCCTCAACTGGACTAGTTCATTTGGGGGCAGTGATAGAAACTGTGGAGGGCAAGGTTTTCCTCTCTCAGGACAGGTTAAACAGTATTCAGTCTTTGGCCAAGGAGATCAGTGCCGTAAGGAGGGTTTCCCTGGCATTGCTCTCTAAATTGTTAGGGAAACTGATTTCTTGTATTTCCATTGTGCCTTGGGCTAGATTCCATTCTAGAGAGCTGCAATGGTTCCTGCTACCTTTCCAGCGATCTGGAAAAGCCACCTCCAACGTCCAGATAAAGGTACCGCACAATGTTCTCCGATCGCTTCACTGCTGGTCGGAAAAAACGATAAACATGGATGCCCTTTCAAGGAACCTCACAGGCTAATGATCACAACCGATGCCAGCCTGGTAGGATAGGGAGCTCACTTCCAATCCCACACTGCACAAAGAATTTGGTCTATTTCCAAACAAACACAAAGCATCAACCTGTTGGAACTGCGAACAGTTCACCTGGCCTAACCCAGTTTTCTACCCCTTTTCCATTCACGTCACGTTCTGGTCTTGACAGACAATACCACAACGAAGGCCCATGTAAACAGACAGGGGCGTGCTCATTCCAAACTTCTGATGCTGGAGACGACCAAGTTGTTCAAATGGGCCGAGGCCAATCGGTCTTCGATCAAGGCAGAACACATAGCAGGGGCCTTAAACACACAAGCAGACTGGCTCAGCAGGGCCATGATAGATCAGGCAGTGTGGCGCATCCACCCCTCTGTCTTCCAGGAAGCAGTGCGGAGGTTTGGGCACCCGGAATTCGATCTATTTGCTTCTCCTCTCAACACCCAATTGCCCCACTATATTTCAAGGTATCCAACTCACGGCAGAGGCTGTCAATGCCCTGCGATGTCAGTGGCCTCCTGGGCTTCTATATTTGTTTCCTCCACTCCCGGTAATACCCAGGTTGATCCAGAAGTTACTGGAGGAACGAGCGGAATTGATATTGGTCACCCCTTACTGGCCCAGGCGAACGTGGTTCGTAGATTTACAAGACCTGTCGAGAGAACAATCTTGGAGAATTCCACCATTGAAGGTTTCCCTCTCCCAAGGGCCGATATTCCACCTGAACCCACAATGGCTCAGTCTAGCCGTATGGAGGTTGAGCGCAGCTGTTTAAGGGCCCAATAAATTTCAGAGGATGCTATTGTCACGATTCAAGCATCCAGACCGGCATCAACAAATTGTATATACGAGGTCATGTCGTCAGCCTTTTGTCTCTGGTGCCAGGGGTCTAGGATCGACCCAACTGCTCCATGAATAGGTCAGTTATTGGGCCTTTTACAGGAGGGGTTGACCAAGGGCTTATCTCCAAATATGTTATGTAGACAGGTGGCAGCTTTAGCCTCAGTGATAACCTGGGGGGACCTTCATTCCATAGCACACCATCCACATGTCCGCAGTTTTCTCAAGGGTGCCGCAAATTTACGACCTCCTGCAAATCACTGCTATCCCACCTGGGATCTCAACAAGGTGTTAACTGCTCTTACAACTGGCCCGCTCGAGCCTTTAAGAACCACTGGTCTTAAATTCCTGACTTATAAGGTGACCTTCCTAATTGCAATCACATTAGCTAGAAGAATTTCTGAATTGGCGGCATTGTCAATGCATAAGGACCTGTGTGTTTTTCATGCGAACAAAGTGATTCTCTGTTTGGATCCATTGTTCACTCCTAAAGTAAATTCAACCTTCCACAGAGTGCAGAAGTTGGTCCTTCCATCTTTCTGTCCGAAACCATCTCATAGGCTGGAACATCAATGGCATAGACTTGACATGCGATGGGCTTTATGCATCTATCTAGACCGCACAGCGGCATTTCGAAAATCTGAGGCTCTATTTCTTTCCTTCAACCCATCCACTTTAGGACAAAAGGTGTCATCCACAACCATAGCTGGGAGCCACCATAGCTAAAAGTTACGAATGCCAGTCCATCTCAGTTCCTAAGGGCATTACAGCCCACTCAACAGGGAGTGTGGCAACATCAGCAGCATGGGCCACACAGGCCTCCATAGACGAAATTTGAAGAGCGGGAACTTGGGCTTCACCATCCCCCTTTATCAGAAATTATAAAATTGATGTCTACATCTCAGCAGACGCTTCCTTTGGCAGAAGAGTCCTGCAAAGGGTCCACAGATTATAGGAGTGGATTTCGTTCCAGATGGAGTCCCTCCCTAAGGACAGGCCAAGCTTTGGTATGTCCCATCTCTGAATGCTCTGAACAACTCATGGGAGAAAGGGCATTGGTACTTACTGATATGCCCATTCTCTGTGAGCCGTGAAGAGCATCCAGCCCCACCCATTTCTTTCCATCTGGTGGGGTTCCGTTCCAGTCAGGGATCTAGATCAGGTGATGAGTTCCGGACTTTGGCACTCAGTCTTCGTAAAACTGGGGGACGCTGAGGAGGACTTCCATGGAGGAGGAGGAGCGTCCCGGAGTTTTAAGCCCAGCCTTTCCAGAAGAGACTGAAGCACCTCCCATCTCTAGATGCTCTTCACAGCTCACAGAGAATTGGCGTATCAGGTAAGTACCAATCCCCTTTTCCTTTTTATCCTTGAGTTCAGGTCATTTATGTTAATTGATAATATTTTCTTTTCTTTGTCCATCACCTAATTGACTCTTGTTCTTTGTGTTGTAGTTACTCCTGTCTTTCTTTGTAGCTGATTGTGCATCTTCGGTTCTTCCCTCTCTTGATGTTGTATATTTTTCGAGTTCCTCGAAAATTCCCTTCTCTATTTTTTGATAGTCTTGGTCATCTTGTGAATTTGTTTTCAGTTCATCTCTACTACTCGATTCTTCAGGGCCTACCAATCGTTCATAGAATTCTTGGGCTTTTTCCACGGAATCTACTTTTATTTTTCTTTCTTCCCATGTGATTAACTTCCCCTCTGGAATTATCAATCTGAATATGATGCTTTTGGGTTTAATTGGTTCACCAAGAATTTATAATTTAGCCTCTGCTCTCTCACTCTTCTTGGGATTTGTTTAAGCACCAAGATTTCTTTTCCTTTATATGTAATTGTTTCTTCTCTAGAAATTATATATAACATCCCAAACTTTCCTTCTGGCAAATCATATGTGGACCTCTTTCGGATATTTATGTCATATTGCGTAATTTGTCTTCACTCTGTAGACTTTGTCTAGTTCTTTCAGGATATCATCCTTATCTTTTTCCAACAGTTCTGCTAATATTCCTGCCATCACTTGTTCCAAATCCTCTTCTTTAGACTCCATTATGTTTTGGAATCTCAAATATCCTGCGGCCTTGTCCATTTCCAGATATACCAAGGAATCATCCATTTCTTTGCTCACATTTCTTAATTGCTCACCCATCATTTCCAGCTTCTTTTCCATTCGTTCCATCCTTTTCTCAACCTCCTTTATTGTTGGTTCATTCCTTTCTAGTGCTTGCTGTATTGTTTCAATTTTTTGATCCAGCTTTGAGATGTTTCATTTCATTTCTGCCTTTAAGTTCCCCATTTCTTCTTTTAATTCATTTGTGTCAGCTCTTGTTTCAGTCTGATTTTTTGTCATTATTTCCTGAAGTTTCAACATGGATTCTTGTAAAGTAAGAAGGGTCAATTGGATATTAGCATTCATGATGACAGGTTGTTTCTCTCCAGGTAGAATTTCTTCAATTGCCTTTTGTGCCACCACTGAGGGCGATGGCATCGCAGTTGTTTGTACTGAAGTAGTCTTCTTCCCAATTTTAAGCATTGTGTTAGTCATAGAGGTCATTTCTTGTAAAATTTGTTTTTATTTTTGCATTATACTAAATATATTGTCCCAAATTAGCATTCGCTATTGAAAAGTATCAGCTATATATGGCCATTACTCTAATTAATATAATATGTTGCAGGGTTAACCTCTCTTGTCACTTTATATATTCTCCAGAACAATTTTAAAGTTATTTTCTAAATCAAGTACCTTGATTTGTAGATCTTCATAATATATCAAATTCCTTTATTTAAATTTAAGTACTATTAATCTGTGCTATACTATTAATAAGTGCTATAGAATCCCTAATCTCAAAATAGCATTGTAAGATAATATTTCAAATACTTACAAATCTAAATGAAAATATATCAATCTTGCTATACAATAATTAATTAGTTAATCTGTAGTAATCACAATTAGTCACAATTAATTATTTAACTCAATATAATCAATGACTATAATCAAATATCAATACCTAAATAATTAATTAACTATCACCTCCTATTTTTTTGTGCTATAATCAAATATAAACTTCAATAATTACTAACGTATCAATTAAATCAAATATAAATTCTGTTCACCATATTCAAAATTCAGTTGAGTTGGTATCAAGAAATAATTATTACAATCAACAGAGTTTAAAGGCTTAAAGTGTCTTCATGTTGTTGTTCAGTTCTTTGTCTCTAAATCAAAGTTCCTTCACCAAGCGCACCGGAAGCACAGACTTGCTGAGTAATGTCTCTGGTTTCACCATCTCACCGCATTCTCTGCTATAGCCGTTCCTCCTTTTGTTTAAAATCTTGTAAGTCAATCTTTAAATTTCATATAGTCTCTTCCTTTAATAAATCTCCTCCACTTACTACAGCTCCAGTCCAATAATCCAAAAAGAGTCCAGTAAATTATTCAGTTTCATCTGTGGAATATTTAAAGTTGTAATAAGGCTATTTAATTCCTTACTTCAGATCTCCCCCGATCTCAAGTTCGTCCTTCCAATTTTCCCAAAATCCACAGTTCAAATCTCTCGAAATTCCCTAAAATTAAACTTCTTGTTCTTTCTTTTTTCCCCCCAATTATTGTCAGTCCCTCCGATTCTCTTATCTTCTCTATCCGATCACTCGCGTCCTTACCCTCTTTTGTCTCACAAGCCCTTTCGCTTTCACCGCCATTCGTATCTGCTTTGGCCGCTGTTTTTGGGCTTCGCATCGACTAAGGTTCTTCAATTCAATGCTCAATCAGGATCGCAAATTCTTTCACCTGCACTCTTTGTTCACCACAGTCTGTCACTCACTTGCTTCCTCTTATGTATAACGATCCAGACTTCAGGACCACCATTATTGACGGTCTCTTGATGTTGGTCTCTAAAGGGTCTCTCTGTGAGAGTCGCCTTCTCCACACTGCGACTCGAGTCTCCCCACACCGGCACATTTCTCTACAAGATGCGTGCACCCCTAAGGATCATTCCAACAGCAAGAGGTGATAGCGTGAAACCCAGAGCAAGCTTCAGCACTCCATTCATCCATATCTCATCACCGGAAGTCTACAATTTATTATTCATTTCCTGTCTTTTATTATTTTTCCAAATCACTCAAGGCAGCCAGCATATCTAACACACCTTCCTCTTCCTATTGTCCCCACAATAACAACCTTGTGAAATAAGTTGGGTTGAGAGTGACTGGCCCAAAGTTATCTAGCTGACTTTCATGGGACTAGAACTAATGGTTTGTCCTTTTCTAACCTGTTACCTTAACCATTAGACCAAACTGACTCCTTCCAAATGAATGAATACAGTCAAAGGCAGGAGAGGTAGCCAATGTAATGATGCTGTTTTCTACTCTGTGAAGTCTTCCATGCATTCAGATAAATTCTCTATAACTCTTGCCCTTTTTCTACCTTTTCACCAATGATTCGATATAGCCTAGGTGTCTGAGTTGACACCTAGTCTTGAGCCTAAATGGCAGATCACTTTTCCACTTTAAGGAAGTCTAAGATTCAGTGAAGTATCTCTGCATCCATTGTGCATTTCTGGGCATAGATGTGAAGAAAGTGGCAATAAATAACCAACTTAAACATTAAAGAGCCTGCAGGGGAATAATCACTCCAATTTTGGATAATATGTATCTCTTTCAAAGAACATACTCTAAAATACACACAAAACATACTTGGAATTATCCTTTAAATATTTTATGTACGATTAAAATAATATGCAAATGAAACAAACAAAATCTTAAAAAGTTATTATATTTATGTAGTTACTTAACCAAGCAACAATCTAAATTATATTAAAGTAACCAAAATATATTTACATTCCCCCAGGCATGTCACAATGTTTGAACATCCCTAATATTTGGAAATTGAAAGTTGAAAAATTTGACAGAGCCTTTATACCATCTCTTTTTCTTAAGCCATGGTTAACTGACTTGATTTCCACATTTTCATTTTTCTATTTGTCTTTTTTTTTCATGAATCTCATGAATTGGAATAAAATAGTCTTGGTTTAAAATGTATATGGCAATAACACTTAACATAGTTAATGAAAGCCATATCTCATATAGGGAAGAGAGTTTTTTTACAACAGTGCTGCAGAAATGTATGTTTTGCTATGAACTGTGGGATATAATCATGATTATTTATTTGGTATGGTGATGATGATGATTTATTAAATTTATATGCTGCCCAATTTCCAACAACTCTGGGAATGATCCATGTTAGAATAATCAAATGAAAGAAGTTGTGGATGAATAAAACCTGCAGATAAAAGAACACTACAAAATGAGTAGATAGATGATAAAGATAGGTAGAGATAGATAAATTAATTGAACAATTACGATGGAAATGAAAAATATTTTGGAAGTAGATGAACAAAGATCCTGCAATAAAATGAATTTTTTAAAAAAATGACTTAAATTATTTGAAATGGAACAAAAGTTGGGGAATTCTGTAAGGAGTATTTTAGAGATTTGTATCAAAGGTGAATTTGAAACGAATACATAAATATAAAAATATGAAAAAGAAGTCATGTTAAAAATAGTAAAGGTTACTTAACTTGTGAAGACTGCATTGTTCTCCTCTATAAAACAAAGATGGCTAGAATATATACATAATAATCAGTTTGTTAAAATACTTGGGAGATTTGAACTCTGATTAAAAGGGGAGGATCAGGAAAGTATGTTGCAACTTTATGATGGATAATTGGGATGCACTCCAAATTTTTGCTTTTCGGCAATTCATTGAGAAATGTGTGAATGTGAGCAGGTATGTTTGAGCAACTATGTTTGCCAGTTTTGATGAAGTTTATAATAAACTGGATAGGCTTGAATTATGAAACATTTTACAAAATTAAGGAATTTAAGACTATTGCTGAAACAGTAATATAGACCCACATAAAAAAGTAGAATGTGGATGAGATGAAAGAGAATGCTTAGCAAAAGCTTTAAAACAGAAAGCAAGAAAAGTAGGAATAGGTGACTTCTCCTTGGTCATTTATTTATGGATAAAGGTAGACCTCGATTTATAACCAGTCACTTAGTGAAGTTATAATGGGCCTCCCCCAAAAGCTATTTATAACCTGGTTTCAAGGTTACAGCTGCTGCCATGCACCATAGTAATTTGCTGTTATGACCAACCATAGGGATTCTACAGCATAATTTCTCATGCAATCTTTCTTTGTAATGTAAGCTTTCAAATGTATTCAGATATTTTGGATTGAAATAAACAACTGTGGGTTTAACAAGATCATTGTTTTATTAAATTACAGGATGATCTGTATTGCCTAGATTTGATTACATAGTATTTGAACAACAATACAGTTTTTGCTCCAACACTGATACAACTACAGTGGTACCAGGACTTAATATGATAAAAAATTAATATAATAAAGTCTATTTTCCATTATCTCTATTATTGTTGTTGTTTTGCCTATGGTGCCCAGAAACACCATATCAGAAGATGTTTCCAAAATGAATGAAATATGTTTATGAATTTTTAAAAATATACTTTAAAGAACTTTATTTCCTTTTGGTTCTGTTTTTCTGTAGCTTTATTTTAAAATTAAAATCAGGAAATACAATGTAGGAATAAAGAATCCTTGCTATCCGGAGTAAGATCATGTATCTGTCTACTATTGTCCATAGACATCTACAGGGAGATGAGAGAATAGGGTTTGAAAGAGACAAAATAAGGCTTAACATGATGCATGTGAAATAAACTTCACTTATATGCTAGCATGCAATGTCATAAAACAAGTATGAAGCAGGAAGCCTTGTGCTGTAAAGTCGCAATGCGCATTTTATTATTTTGATGTTAGTTATACCGGTTGTCCTAAACGTACAACCACAATTGAGTCGACAATTTCTGTGGCTTAGATGAGACATTTGTTAAGTGAATTTTGCCCCATTTTACAATCTTTCTTGCTACTACTGTTAAGTGAATCATTGGATTTGTTTAATTAATAACAGAGTTGTTAAGTGAACCTGGCTTCCTAATTGACTTTGCTTGTCAGAAGATCACAAAGGGTAATCACATGATCCTGGAACATGGCAATCGTCATAAATATGAGTCAGTTGTCTATTGTCGGAATTCTGTTCACAGGACCATGTGAATGGTCATATGCTGCAATGGTCATATGATCATAAGTCACTTTTTTCAGTGCATTGTAACTTTGAATTGTCACTAATTGAACTATTTTAAGTTGAGGACTACCTGTAGTTAGGAATGGATACTTGTGATTTTGTCTCATTGGAACTGACTGCATACAGACAAGATGGAAGCAATATTAATTTTCCTGACAGATAATCTGTGATGGGACCCAATTATTGGACTGTACTGTAGTTCTACACTTTGGCAGATTTCCATACCATTTATTATGGCATCCTAAACTTTTTGTAAGACTGGGGAGTGAATAACCAGTCCTTAATCAAGGTATGGTCCATGGACACACCATTGAGCAATGCTATAGAGCTCATCAGCCAGTATATGGTATCATCAAAATGTGAAGAGTGCAGCTATACATGTCTATCCCAGGCCTAACAGGAGACATGGTGGAGATCCTGACCTTGTGTGTGGATCGAGATAAGAAAAAACAGTATCAGGTATCATAGAATTGTAGTACAAAAATAAATAACCAACCAACATGACAGATTCTCCCATGAGCTGTTCAGAGCATCCAGAAGTGCGAGGTGTTTTAGTCTCTTCTCGAAAGGCTGGGCTTAAAACTCCGGGACGCTCCTCCTCCTCCTCCACGGGACACCTCCCCAGCGTCCCCCAGTTTTAGCTCAGCCTTCGTGGCAAGAGGTTGTGCACTCCCTGACTGGAACAGTTTTCTGATTCAGGTTTGCTCTTGGGTTATTTCGGCCTTTAAAATTCTTCCCCATTTGATTTGGCTTTTTCAGGCTTGTCCCTCTATTAGGTTACCTCGATTAGTTAAAAAAAAAAAACAGTTTCTTTGTAAATAGCGGAACCTGGAACTCCGCAGGCAGCTTGAGGCTACCGACTCAAGCAATTACCTTATCTAACTTTCCAATCGTCTTCTCTGCGATTGGAGCGGAGCGCTCGCAGCCGTGGCTCAGTTCACCTTGCCATTTCATCTGACAGCAGCATTTAACTCGCAAGTTAGAGCCTCAGCAGCAGCGGCTCATTGGACAGCTCAGACATTAGCAACGGTGATTCTGCTTCCCACCCTTTTCAATGGCTGGCTCAACTTCGCGCCTAATTATCACAGGCACCATTCCTCGCTGGTTTCCCTTTCTGGGGACCGAGGCAGTACCTTTCCACTTTGTTCTCCCTGGGTTTAGCTCTCCCCTGTCGGATTAATGTTGGATAAGCAGGTTAGTCATTAAACAGGCATTTCTTTGCATTTGCCTTTAGATCATTTCTTCGGAGTAAACCTGCGAGTGCCATTTAAATTGCAGGATGTTTGGTTTTGACAGGAAAGGATTCACCTCAGAACCTGTATAGCTGGTTTCCCTTGTTGGGGACCAGGGATCCAGAGTTCTTCACACTTTGAGCACGTGGGGGTTTCCCTTGTTGGGGACCCTTAGATACTGTTTACCATATACAGTTATACATATAGATATAGGCATACATCTATGTATATGGGCATGCATACAGAAGCCTGATGATGGCAGATGAGATTCTGCTGAAATGTTGCTATAACTTTAAAAGCACTACAATGACGTGGGATAATACCCGAAGGAAGCTGAACAGCACACATGTAAGTACCCGCGAAAACTAAAAAAAACCAAATAAACACACACACACACACACACATATATATATGGATCTTTGGTTATTCGGGTTTTCTCCCGCGTAAAATTGGAAGTATCTAGGCAACGTTTCGATGAAGTCTCATTCATCATCTTCAGGCTTGTTTCTTCAGCTCTGTGCTTCTCAGAGTAATGTGAGCTTGCAGCTGCTTCTTCCTTTTAATTGCTAGTGGGGGTGTGACTTGATTGGGTGGGGGCTTGGCTGTGTTTTGATTGGGTTGGGGTATGTTCTCATTGGTTGGGGGTTTGGCTGTGTTCTGATTGGTAGGGGGGTTGGCTGTGTTCTGATTGGCTGGGGATGTGTTTTTACCAATGAGAACACTCCCCCACCCAATCAAAACACAGCCAAGCCCCCACCCAATCAAGTCACACCCCCACTAGCAGTTAAAAGAACTCAATACAGAAGCCTGATGATGGCAGATGAGATTCTGCTGAAACATTGCTACAACTTTAAAAGCACTACAATGATGTGGGATAATACCCGAAGAAAGCTGAACAGCGCGCGCGCGCACTCACACACACACACATATATATATGTATATGTATATATACACAAACATATACATACACACACACACACACACACACACACACACACATATATATACACACATATATATGCTGTTCAGCTTCCTTCGGGTATTATCCCACATCATTGTAGTTGTGCTTTTAAAGTTGTAGCTACAACTTTAAAAGCACAACTACAATGACGTGGGATAATACCCGAAGGAAGCTGAACAGCATACATGTAAGTACCCACGAAAACCTAAACACACACACACACACACACACACACACACACATACACACATATACACATACATACATACATATATACTGTCCTGGAGGAGCATTCTACTTTCAACCACAGGGGAAGACATCACCCCAAAGTACAAATATTAACAACAACAATAATCATCATCATAATACTTTAAAAAAAAAATTAAAATAAAGGTCAGAGGCAAGACAATCAGTCATCCACAATGGAAGGTGACAACGTTTTCTGCTCCAAGTCAAATAAGTCCCAAGATAAGCCAGTGTGCCCCCAAAAGGCCTCTAAGGTGGCAGATAAGGATGCCCATAGATGGCACCTAGCATTGGAAAGGCAAATGCAGAAACGAACCAGGGAGGCAGCCAAGATGGCTTTGACACAATAATCAGATCAGAACCCAAACCCATTGATGGGGCCTTTGGACTTATCTACCCAGCCTAGGCAGGCTGTTTCTGGACAACCCCCCATAGGCACATCTCCTCCAATGAGCACTGCCCGGCCAATTCCAGAGGCAACCTTCACCCTTACGGTCGCTGGCCTAAGACAGGAGGAGGGATTACCTGATACTATTCCCATCGAAATGAGGCAATGGATGGAGCAGGCGATTCAAAAGGGCATTGCGGATGGAGTTCAGCAATCCATCAGGACCAGACACTTCTCGGTCGCTTCAGATGCAGGATCCCTGTCTGCTCGATCCTTTGTACATATCGGACAACATCAATCTCAGGTATTCCCCAATATTCCTAACATACCAGCCCAGGGTCTTCGGGAGGAGGTGGACTTTGAGGATCAGGATGTTCCCATGGAGGTGGGATTGATCCATCAGATGGACTTGGGTTTGTCAGAGGCTGACCCGCTAGAATGGGGAATGTCGGACGACGAAGGTCTCATTCCGGACCAACCTACTTTTTCTGGCCTTTTTCGCCCACACCTCTTTAAATCCTTACTGTTCAAGGCAAAGAACACTGCTAAACTAGGCACATCAAACCTTCATCCATTGTCAACAGGGTCTCAGGATGAATCCGAGGATCTCATATTCTCACAACTGGCTAATGAGGCGGAAACTATTCCTGTCCCTCGTAAGTTTGCTGAATTAGTACAAAATCAATGGGCATCAGCACATCATACCCAGCCCCAACAGGGTACGATAAACAATATTATAATCTGGCTCCAGAGTTTGCAAATTCTCTCAAAACGCCGGAGGTGGATGAGCCTATTTTGACACTGGCCTTTTCTTCAACCTTTCCCAACGAGGCTGAGGAAGCCCTGAGACTGGAAGAAAAGAGAGCAGAGTTGGTACTCTGTAGGGTGCACGTTTCTGACGCCTGGGCCATTAAGGCTGCTACAGCGGCATCCTTTTTTACACGGTCCTCCCTACGATGGCTCTTCCACTTGAGGGATATATTGCCGGCGTCAAATGTCAGAGCCCACCAGGACATAGCTAAAATTATTGCAGCCGCAGAATTCTCCACCGACGCCACATTTAATGCAGTCAAATTCTCGTCAAGGGCCATAGCATCTCACATATCAGCACGGAGACTGCTATGGCTCAGGCATTGGCAGGCAGATACCAAGCATAAATGCAAGTTGGCATCAGCCCCAATATTCGGGGATAAATTATTTGGCAGTGTCTTGGAGCCCCTCCTTATAGAGAATAGAAACAAGAAAAAAGTGCTTCCCCCTATTTTTCGGAGGCCTGAAAACGGAACGCCCCAGTTGTTTCGAAGGGGTTCCTTTCGGCCCTACTATCAAGGCCCATATGTTCCCAGATCTCAGAGAACACCAGGCTACAGGCCCAGTTTGAGACAGGATAGGTCTGAATCTTGAGGTCAGCAGGGAGGCCAAAACAGAAGAAACCTCAGAGGCACTGGAGGCCGATTTTTTCGTCATCCCAAATGAGTCCTTGACAGCAGTCCCCATTGGTGAGCGGCTAAAATTGTTTGCTGATCAATGGGAGAGCTCCACCTATGATGCGTGGGTCATGGACACGATTAGGTTGGGTTTGGCGCTAGAGTTTCAATCCTTCCCCCCAAACTTTTTCCTGCATCAACGCCCATTAAGAGGGCTTTGCTGCAGGAGGCTATCAATCATCTTCTACATATTTGGGCCAGAAGAGAGTTCCCATCTAAACAGCGGGGTCAAGGCTGTTACTCTCTGTTGTTTGTGGTCCCAAAGAGTTCGGGGGGCTGGAGGGCAATTCTGGACCTCAAACATCTAAACAGATCATTGGTTTATCGAAAATTCAAGATGACTACTCTCCAGTCCATTCTGCTCAGCATCAGAGAGAACAGTGTCCTGACCTCTATAGATCTCACAGAGGCTTATCTACATATACCAATTAGACCTGCTCACAACAAATATCTTAGATTTTGCTATTGTGATCGGCACTACAAATACATCGCCCTACCATTTGGTCTGGCTTTGGCCCCTAGGACTTTTACCAAGGTCCACACGGCTTTGGCTGCCTCACTCAGGATCTAATCTATTCGCTTACAATATTATCTGGATGATATTTTAATTTTGTCATCTTCCAGACATCAAGCAAAATTGGATACCAAGATTACTCTGGAGACCCTTCAGGGTCATGGCTTTTCCATTAATTGGGATAAAAGCCATTTGACCCCCTCAACTAGGTTAGTTCATTTAGGGGCAGTGATAGATACAGTGGAGGGCAAGGTCTTTCTCTCTCAGGACAGGTTAAACAGTATCCAGTCTTTGGTTGGAGAGATCAGAGCCTTTAAGAGGGTTTCCCTGGCAGTGCTGCCTCAACTGTTAGGGAAACTGATTTACAGCAGATTTACAGGACCTGTCGAGAGAACAACCTTGGAGAATTCTACCATCGAAGATTTCCCTCTCCCAAGGGACGATACTCCACCCGAACCCACAATGGCTCAGTCTAGCCGTATGGAGGTTGAGCGCAGCCATTTAAGGGCCCAACAGATTTCAGAGGATGCTATTGCAGGATTCAAGCATCCAGACAGTCCTCAACAAATCGTATATACGAGGCCACATGTTCTGTCACTGGTGCCAGGGGTCTAAGATCGACCCAACTGCTCCATCAATAGGACAATTATTGGACTTTTTATAGGAGGGGTTGAGCAAGGGCCTATCTCCAAATACTTTACGCAGACAGGTGGCGGCTTTACCCTCAGTGATAGCCTGGTATGACCTTAGCGCACCATCCACATGTCCGCAGCTTTCTTAAGGGTGCTGCAATTTTATGACCTCCTGTAATTCACCGCTATCCCACCTGGGACTTCAACAAGGTGTTAACCGCACTTATAACTGGCCCATTCGAGCCTTTAAGAACCACTAGTCTTAAATTCCTGACATATAAGGTGGCCTTCCTAATTGCAATCACATCAGCTAGGAGAATTTATGAATTGGCGGCATTGTCAAAGAAAAAGGACCTGTGCGTATTTCATATGGACAGAGTGATTCTCCGATTGGATCCATTATTTACTCCTAAAGTAAATTCAGTCTTCCACAGAGCGCAGGAGTTGGTCCTTCCAAATTTTTGTCTGAAACCATCTCATAGACTGGAGAATCAATGCCATCGACTTGATGCTCAAAGGACCGTAAGCATCTACCTAGACCGTACGGCGGCATTTCAAAAATCTGAGGCTCTATTCCTATCCTTCAACCCATCCACTTTAGGACAAAAGGTGTCGTCCATGACCATCAGTAGATGGTTGAGAGCCACCATAGCTAAAAGTTATGAATGCCAGTCCATCTCAGTTCCTAAGAGCATTACAGCCCACTCAACAAGGAGTGCAACAACTTCGGCAGCATGCGCCACACAGGCATCAATAACTGAAATCTGTTGGACCACGACTTGGGCTTCCCTATCGCCCTTCATTAGACACTACAAAATTGATGTGTTTGCTTCTGCTGAGGCTTCCTTCAGCAGAAGAGTTCTGCAACGGGTCCACAGAGACCAGGAGGAGATTCCAGACCAGACAGAGTCCCTCCCATAGGACAAGCAAGCTTTGGTATGTCCCACTGCTGGATGTTCTGAATAGCTCATAGGAGAAAGGGCATTGGTACTTACCTGATATGCCCGTTCTCTGTGAGCTGTGAAGAGCATCCACCCCATCCATTTCTTTCCGTCTGGTGGGGTTCCATTCCAGTCAGGGATCTACATTAGGTGATGAGTCCCGGATTTTGGCACTCAGTCTTCACAAAATTGGGGGATGCTGGGGAGGTGTCCCGTGGAGGAGGAGGAGCGTCCCAGAGTTTTAATCCCAGCCTTTCCAGAAGAGACGGAAGCACCTCCCACTTCTGGATGCTCTTCACAGCTCACAGAGAACGAGCATATCAGGTAAGTACCAACGCCCTTTTTTTCCCTGTGTAGTACACTATGTAATAATCATTTTATTCATGAATATTGCATAGTATGCAAATAGTGAAAAATGAATTTACACAGGCTGTTCTAATGTATTCGGTAGCTTCTAGATAAATATTTCTGTTTGAAGTTTTTGAGAGAAGATGGAGATTTAGCTAAAGATCATTATTTCTCGCACGCTCTCTCCTTCCCTTCCTCTGTGTGTGTAAGTGCATTCATTCTGGTGTAAATAATTGCATAAATGATTCTGGATTATCACCATAGCGGCTCCCACCAATTTAGAGGCTTCAAATATGCTGTTTGGAATTATGGGTCTGTCACATCTGGAGAGCACTAAATTGAGGAGTTTGTGCTTGTTCTAATCTCTGCACAAATGCATCCAGATGATAAACTATTGCTTTCCTCACAGCTTAGTAGCAACAAATGTACAGAAGGAAGAAGGGAATGAAAAAGAACAGAATTGTTCTGTTGAATTTGGAGAGAGAACCATATTAATAAATTTTTCTGTACTCCATAAACATTTAGACATTTATGGGCACAGAATGCCTTTCTTCCCTTATAATCTCTCTGTGGCACTGGATGTATCACTTAGCTGCCATTATTCTGCTTGCTGAAACACATCTTGTAAAGTTGTTCTACATGAATCTTCACTCAGATCCATGTCTGCCAAGATTTTACATCTTTATAAAATTGATTGCAACCTACCCACAATAGGGAACAGTGGAAAACTGAACTCAGGTACCTGGCTTGTCCATGAAACTGGAACGGATTATTTCAATGATTGCTGTTTTTTTCCCATAGCATTATAAAATTATTTCTAACATTAGCTATGTTGCTTGATAACATAGTCCTCATAAGAGACTACTATCTTGTGAGCTGATAAGAAATGAGGCATGCTTGTTGCCTTTATCTGATCTTAAGGTTTCTATAGTTAATTTGGAAGCAAAACCAGTATTATTATTATTATTGTTGTTGTTGTTGTTATTGTTGTTGTTATTGTTTTGTTATTATTATTACTATTATCATTAAGATAAAGCTGCCCACAAAGACTACAGGAACTACATGATTGCTAAGCCATCATAGGCATGATTGCCACTTTGACTTTCTAACTGTATAAATGCTTGAAAATGCAATAAATGAGTAGTGGGATTCAAATTTTTTTACTACCAGTTCTGTGGGCATGTCTTGGTGGGCGTGGCATGTCTTGGTGGGCATGGCAGGGGAAGGATATTGTAAAATCTCCATTCCTATCGCACCCTACTAATCTGCTTTCCAGCTCCGCTCTATTGTGCAGGGCAACAAAAGAAGACCCAGCCAATCAGCTGGCACTCGGGAGGCAGAGAATAGATGATAGTGGGGCCAGTCAGAGGTGGTATTTGCCGCTTCTCTGAACTACTCAAAATTTCTGCTACCAGTTCTCCAGAACTGATCAGAACTGCTGAATACCACCTCTGCAGTAATTGTATGGAGTTCAAGAGTATTAAAACAATTAACAGATGCTCTATATTTAGGGATAACTATGACTATGTATTGTATACTATGTATACAATTCAAAGATCAAATGAGGATTTCGGCTCAAAGAAACTTTGTGACTTTAAGCCCATTAACATTGCCCAAAATTGGAAATGTGAAAACATTCCCCCTCCCCCCCGAATTTATGATCTTAAAGAAAAATGTGCACTCAGAAATGGAACTCAGAAACAAAGAGGAGTCAGAATACTGTGAAATTTAGAACTTATGGTACAGTTGGCTGGAAGATAGACAAGAAAGGAATAAAAATTCAAATAAAGGGATGTGATAGAAATTTGTAAAATTATATGTAAATTTATTTGCGATAAATAATTAGAATGAAATTTAGTATTATATCTAAATAAGTGAAGTTTTCAAACAAAACAAGGACGTTCTCCATTTTATCATGTCATTCAAATATTATATGATCTGATTCAACAAGGAAGATCTGACTGTACAGCTCACAGTTCTCTAGCGTCTATTATAAAAATAGGTCCTAAAGCAAGGTAGTGTCATGTTTTGACTGTATTTTCCATCCTGTTCCCACTGTATGTTTCAAATTCACATCCAAAACAAAAGATGAGCCTTTTATTATTAAAATATCTGAAAGATTTATCTTCATCTTTCCTTCAGGACCTCCTGGTGGCATTCATAGTCTTTCTTACTCCAATTTTATTTTCATTACAAACCTATGAAGGAGCATAGGTTAATAGTGATTGTTCCTATCACCAAATGAATTCCACTCCAGAGTAGGTATTTGAAGAGGAATCTCCAAAGTCCAGCATTATAATCATTTTCAAAAACAGGCAAGAAAGGAAAGAAGGAAGGAAGGAAGGAAGGAAGGGAAGAAAGAAAGAAAGAAAGAAAGAAAGAAAGAAAGAAAGAAAGAAAG
>BLBF01000003.1:18698248-18734109 GCA_015471245.1 Laticauda colubrina | reverse complement strand
AAGAAAGAAAGAAAGAAAGAAAGAAAGAAAGAAAGAAAGAAAGAAAGAAAGAAAGAAAGAAAGAAAGAAAGAAAGAAAGAAAGAAAGAAAGAACTAAGTAATATATTGGATTTAATCTTACAGCAGACAGAATATTGCATTTGCTTTAAATGTACATAAAGTAGATATACAAATCTGCTAAAAAGCCATATCATGATCCATTTGACTTTAAAACCTAGCTTTTAACAGTATTGCCTTTCATAAGATCAAGATAGGTTTCCCTTTTGTTACTGGAAATGTATGCTACTGTGCTACTTAAAATTACAAACACAAAACCTTGTTTTCACAGGACATTAATATATATCTTTAAACAATCCCTCTCTTAGTAGCTGCATCTGAACAAAAGCAGAACAAAAACAATTAGAATGTGTAGATTATTTTAAGATTTACTTTTCATGCCCAAACACACCCATACACACACACATACACATTCTTTATTCTTGTTTCCATCCATGTCAATCACATGAACCATTTTTTACAAAAATACTATATACTATGTTTATTCTTTTTCTTAAATGTAATTGTAGAATATCTTAACACTGAGATTAGGTCTTAGTGTCCTCCCTGTCACCCTTTATAAGAGACCTAGATCAGATCAGATTCCCCATGCATAATCTCTACTGCTGGAATTTTTCTATTCTATTTTTAACCAGTTATTATATTCCTGACTAAACTGGGAAACTGAGCACTTTACTTCCTCAGAGTGTTCCTTTACTCCCTTCTCCCATTCTAAGAAAACTTAATCATATAAAATAAGCATGCCCTACTTTCCTGGGAATGGCCCACACCAGTTCTACTGACTCCTGTATTTATGATACAGATCTTTCATTTCTGTAGGACCAACCCAAACTTTGAGTAAAATCTTTCTATCAGGAATGTTATGCTTCTGATTATCTCTCCCTAGATCAGGGGTGTCAAACTCGCATCATCATGGTGCATCATGTGACGTATCATGACTTCCCCCCCTTCATTAAACCAGACATGGCCAGCAAGTGACACATCCAGTCTGTGGGCCATGAGTTTGACAGCCCTGTCCTAGATAGTTAAGGGACAGGATCATGGAAGAAATATTTTTGATGGCTTCCCCAGCCTTGAGTAATGTCCTTCTCCTGAGCAGGTGATGATCTTCTTTTGCTAGACCTTTGGAGAAGAGGTTGACATAAATAGTGGATGGTGCATTTTATCCCTGATAATCTTTTGTGGTTAGAGTTGACAGTTTTTTTACCTGTGATTTGTTGGTAATGGCTATCTGTCCTGAGTCTTGAGAAAGAGGCAAACTTTTTTTTTTTTTTTTAAAGATGTGTTCCTTTTCGAAGCATACGCCTTATCCAGGATAAATCTTCCATCCCATAAAATACCATTATGGTAGTATAAGCTAGTAAACATGCAAGATTCTGTAATAAATTTTCTCTCCCTCCTCCAATATGTATGATGTCAAAAAGTTTGCCAGATTCTGCTAATTTATTTTGGACTGGCATGATGTAATTGTTAACAGACCATAATGAAGATTGAAGGTTTAATAATGCCAAGTGTTACAAATTTCTGTTTAATCATTTCTAAATTGATTAGTTGCTCTTGCCCAAATGTTTAGCCACGGAAAGGTAGGGAGCTAAAAATCCATGCTCCTGTGGTCGAGCATTGATGGATGTAGCTTTGGTACAGTGGTAATTGAGTTATTGAATTTACTCATCTTCCAAATGATGTTTGCATTGTCTCAGCCATATGTGTTTAGGGCCAAGGGAAGGTCATTAGGAGCTTCAGTCTGAGGGCATGTTTAGGTTAAAGTGATTTGGAACAGCCCACACTGAGCTGACTCAATTAAAAGAAATAGCACAGCAAGAAGCGAAGGCGACAGAGGAGGGAGTTAGGGTGGATGTCACACGCTGGTCAGTTGGCGGGTCCCAGTGGTCTCTTTAAAAGACTCTGAAGGTCCTTTAAGTAAATGTCTACTTCTAGCCTCAGGGTCTTTAGCCATTGATAAATGGCTGCTGTAACTGGGAGCCAATTTTGTATGAAGGACACCTAGAAATGAAACCCGTCGTTTTATAGCTGAACATGGGAGATGCAGGGCCAAGGTAAAATATCAACTAATAAAATTTTCCTGTTCTGTGAACGAAAAGTGCTTTCATACAAGTCTTTTTTTATTTGTTCACAATTTAGAATTATCCTTGGTGATATGTAGAGAGATGCATCTCTGAAGTTAATTTTGAAAAGTGCGACTGAGAAAGCCTATCTCAGTTAAGTAATTGAATAAATCTGGCATGCTGATTTTTGGCTGCAGAGGTATGATTATTATAAATATTTAAGGTAGGAATTTATAGCTATAGTAAACCTTGAGTTGAAAAATCTTGACATGTGGAAAAAGACTAATAACACATGATTTTTCACATATAACATATAAGTAGAAAATTGTACAATATTGCACTTAATTTGGCATTTTGAAAGAGTTAAACTCTGCAGTTGGATTCTCCCCAATGCAGATTGAGAATTGCAGACAATTGAATTGAATTGTCTTCAAAAGAATTGAAGACAATGCAGATTCATTATATTATGAAATATAATTATTTATTTTCACAGGGGATTAGAAGTTCCTGTAAGAAGCTCCCAAATGGTCTAAACTCTCACAGTATTGCTGAACCTTTTGATATTTTCGTAATGTCACTTTATGAGGTATCCTATAAGAATATTAATTTCTTTTCCGCTTGCTGATATTCTCAAATAGGATATTAGCTGAGTCTACTGTAAATCTCACAAGACTGGCCAGCCTTGCAAGATTTCATCCACTTTTCATTTTTTAATGGTTATTTTATTTAACTGGAAGGTGTATCCTGATCTGCAGCAGTCTATTCATTTTTTTTAATGAGATATAGAGCATAATGCTTTTTTCATGCCTCAGTGTTGTGGAAGTAACTGCTTTATGTGTGTGTGTGTGTGTGTGTGTGTGTGTGTGTGTGTGTGTGTGTATTGAAATGATAATAACAAAAATAATTAATATACTATGCATGGGGAGAACACACTTTAAATTCACCAATCTGTAGCCTACCCTACCCTACAAATGGTTTACAGGAAACCTACATACATGGTACCTTTCAAAATATACTATATAATCCTTCTATTTCCCTTGCCCCAGAAGGCAGAGGAGAAATATAGATGGCCAGCCTTCTAGAAAATCTCTTTAATATATTTTTAAAACTGTACTTATTTTTATACATAGCTTAATATCCTTCAGGGAAAAAATAAAAAATAAGATTCTTAAGGAAGAATCTTATTATTCTATACAGCTCTAAGGGAAGGAAATATAATCTAAATCCAATCACTTTTAAAATACTTTGAAATATTTCAAATATTCTAAATTAAGGTTGGCTGTTTCAGAAGATCCAGCCTTAAAGAAACAGATACTGTGTAAACACTGCTTTATATCTGATTTCTGTCCATTAAACACTATAAAAATCAACAGTAATATTTCCTAATCCTTTAGAACAAGAAAGAACACCAGCTTTTAATCAATAAGCATTTGATAAAAGCATTGCTTGAGGATATTGCACTGAGTGATGGACAATAATTGCGACACTACATTGGTACTTCTGCACTGAAGCTTTTTATGAGACACCAACTTTCTGAGTGCCAGACACATTCATGGCTAGTGAGAGTTATACTTTCAATATGTTGGATTAACAGAGCTTACTATAAAGAAGTGAAACAGACCATTTCCCCATACATTAAAGCAGAATACCTCAATATAGGGTGGGGGGGAACCTTCCCCTTGCTCAATTTTGTGTCTATCACTGGTGATGCCAAAAATCACAATTTAAGGATAGTTAAAGAGACCCACTGGAGTGATTGTTATGGATAAAAGGCAGCACTGATTATTCATCCTTCAAAAATGTCATAAAATATGACTTCAGGGGATTTTAATCAGTAGTTGATTAAAAGGCAGAGAGTTTCACTTCTCCCTCTTCTTGACAACCATTGTTGACCAAGAGGGAGGCATCTATCATAAGTAACTCAAAGTGGCCATCATATATAATACTCCCTGCTCTCTCCACAACAACTGGTATCAGAGACAGCAACTAGCTCAAAGTCATCCAGCTGGCTTTTGTGCCTAACACAGCACTAAAATGCACAGTCTTCTGGTTTCTAGGCCTTCATCTTAACAACTACACCAAACTGGCTGTTTTATGCTCTGTCTCTTATCTTGTTTGTGTTGTCCATGGTTATTAAATGTTAAGCCTTATTTAATTTTATGTTGTAAGCCTTCCAGAATACTTCTAAAACTGAGTTATCTACGCATTCTGAAAAAAAAAAGGAAAATAAATTAAGGCAATATAATTTCTTACCCTGTGTAATTGTTTTCAAACATGTAAACTGGATGTATCTGACAGTTTTTATGGGTGGAAAATGGGTGAAAGTATGACATTTTTGTTAAATCTAATTTTGAATCCATCTTAAATTCTTCTCTTGATATGCTCAACTGAAGGGTAGCACATACCATATTTGTAAGGCTATGTTAACATGTACATTTTATGTTCCTCCATGAAAGAGTTACAATCTTTGCAAGGAGGAAAAAAATGTATCAGAAAGGATCATTAAGTCACTTCCTGCTGAGAAAAAGAAAAAAAAGATGCAACTGTATGGCTTTACAATGCAGCTCAGGACCTCTTTCAAGACTTGCTTCTTCTTTGTGAATATTATGAATTGTGAAGCGTCTGCTGCAGGGAGCAGAAGACAAATTAAAGCAATCCAAATGGTCTCACTTTCATTCATTCTTTCAAACATTCTCTGCCATTATGACCACCCGATAGGTTAAAGAAAGAATGACCTATAGTTGTTTGTCTTCTTAATGAGGAACAACTCAAATAAAAGAAATATTGGGGCATTTGAATATATCATATACTATGTATTGCTTCAACTGGAAAAAGTCACCCAAAGTAGCATCTGAGATGACAGCTAAGCAATTAAGGAAAAATATGCCTAAGCCCTTCCCCCGTCAAATTGAATCATGATCCTTCTTTTGGCAGACCTATGGCTGAATCCCTCCCAGAAGTGGAAAGGGGGCTGTAGACAATAGCTCTCATGTCATTTAAAATGACATGGACTTTTATGCACACATATCATCTTATATACCATTGGATTATCATTGACAATGAAGCAGATGATGCAGACCCTTTCATGAATAATAGGTGAAAGCAATATTAATGTAATGGAAGAAGTGGGCATTATGCTTAGATTTTTGACAATTTATAGGAGCATATTCTATACAGATTTTTCATTTTCTGATTGGCGTGATTTTGGGAAAGAAAAAGAAATAGAATATGAAGCTGGATGAAAAAGACTTGCCATTTTTAAAAATTCAGAAAGATAATAGAGAACACAAGAGATCTTCCCTTGTCCAAAAGACACCAAGCTCCATAGAACAAGTTTTTCTGTTTTGCATTTTTGCCCACCCAAAAATACCCCAAAATAATATTTTTCAGACACATTTCTATTGAAAGAACAACTTGCTTAGAGTTGCTTCCAACTGAGGTTTTTATGCTCACCAGAAACAACCTCCACAAACATAATAGTTCAATTTTAATTATCATGTTTTATAACATTCACTGAAATTAATAAATAGATGCTTTATGGCTTGTAGGATGAAATTATTTTTTTTCTAATTAGTCTTAAGACAGTATTGTATTACAAGCTGAAGGAGGAAAGGACTTTGCCCGGAATTTCAAAAGAGGTTCATCTCAGTTTAATTTGGCTAATGGCAATTAACACAGATGGCTGGAAAAAGTAATTATCTCTTCTGGTTTTCTGCCACCTGTCACAAATGAACTGTTTTCTTTAATTGCTTCAAATTACTCTTAATCACACAAAACAGCTATTTAAATTAGAATCTGCATCTTGAAGCTCAGGAAGATTTAACACCTAAGTGGTATGGCCGTCTTGGTGACATATGGTAAACTCCTTGAGACTGGCTTCAGATTCAAATAAATTCAAGTAAATACCAATCCTGACTTAACCAAAGCATTACCTGATCTAAATAATTATGAAGTCAAGCAAAAGGTTATCTGTTTGTCAGGTCTGTGGTTCTCCTTCATTAATTCTCTTTCATTAACTGTCCTCTGAACTTAGCTGTGGTCAAAGGAAGATATTTGATGTGTATATTCTCAAAAATTCATGCAAAGTTCAATCTCCAACTGCTTTTGCACATAGTCTTGAATTATATAAAATAGAAGGTGGACTAGAAAAAAGAAAAAGATTAAAAAAATCTTGTGTTTTGCATAGATAATCAACTGGAATAATTTTCTTCATCAACTTGTAAGCTGTTTTAGTCACTGAAGTAACTATTCTCCAAAGGAGCTACATTTCATACATTACAATAGATTAGATGATCCTAATGTAATCAGGGGTGTTAAAATGGCTGTCTGCAGGCTGGATGCATCATGCTCAGTCCATGCCCACCCCAACTCCGCAAACGGAAAAAAAGTCATATGTCACAGGATGGCAATGTGACACGATGAGTTTGACACCCGTGATGTAACTTCATCCAGTTTTGCCTCTTCTCTTAAGAAGGAAATATTTTTAGCAATAAAAATATTCAGTTTTCTAGGTCATATAGATTTATGTAAGGTTCTACAGATCTTAAAGATCTGTGCAAAAATAGATCTGAGGGGAAACTGGAGCAATCCTCAAAGTATTGGGGAACTAAACTCTGCAGAGGCTGTTCCATTGCTTGTGGGGGGAAATTGGATCCATCCTTTTACACATAAAGCAAGTTCCAATTTTTAAAAAAACTTTACATCTGTGTTCTAGGAATTCTTTAGATCAAGAGATGGTGCTCCAGATGTTGCAGAATTATAACATCTAGCATCCTTCACCATTGATCAGATTCACTGAGATTGCTAGTAATTGTAGTTCAGCCATGTATGAAGGGCTAAACATTATACATTCCTATTCTGGGCATTTGTTGTGGAGTCTTGTTAATTATTTTACTGAAATGTATGTGTGCCACTAATATTTTGAAAACTTTAAATGGTTACAGCATGAAAAGTTGGATCACTCATCATGATAATGGTCAGTGTTAATGGGGTTGATAGCCCATCTGGAGACACTTGGTTGTAGTTTTTCTCATCCAGGTCTTGCAAGCCAGTACAACCAGAAGATTAAGTTAATATCTAAGAATTTTATATTTAGGAATATTCTCAAAACAGCATGCCCATTTATTGTTGAAATCCTAGCATTCCAGAAAATATTTGGAAAAAGAGTATTGGAAAGCCATTCAAAATAGGGGAGAGAAAAAAAAGCTGTTTGCTTATTGGCAAGCAGCCAGTTGTGTAAAGCCCAATTGTTCTTTTATTTAAAAATCGATATTCTGCATTAGATAATTGTTGAAGAAGCCTTCCTTACTGTTGAAGTATACCACACAGAGTTTAAAACTAAAATCATTGGGGTGGGGGGTTAGTTTAATTTAGCCACTAGAGCTCAGCTGGTGACTGAAGATTTCAGTAATTCAGGCAGTTTGGTATAGTGCTGAGAGCACTAGACGAGAAACTGGGAGACTGGGGCCAGTCAGTCTCTTACAGCCCTAGGAGAAAGACAGCAATGGAAATCTTGCCAAGAAAACTGCAGGGACTTGTCCAGGCAATTGCCAACACTGATTCGAAGGTGCACATATACATAAACACTACTGGATTATGTGAACACTGCATTGGGCTTTCATATCTTTAGCTTTCTGTGAAAGATGCACACAAAAGCATTTCCAAGTAGTGGATTAATTGACACTGGCATTTATATCTGTATTTGAAAACAAGCCATTAGTAACTTTAAATTGTTTAACAACAGCAACAATAGAGCCAATATCTTATCTGTGTTGATCTTATTGGTGTCAGAAAATGAGGGGGTAAATTCTGGGGGGGGGGGGGGACCCAGCAGTCTCCAATGTGAGGAGATAATTGTATTATTGATCTTTAAGGATTATTGTTCTTGTGGGATTGGGAATTTGTAACGACTGCCTTGGCTCACAATCAATGAGCTAGAACAAATTCCTTCCAGCCCCCCTCATGGCAGAGCTTTATTAAATACATATTTACCTCTTGTATGAAATTAAAAATGGAGTAGCTGGTGCTTCATGTTTCTTTTCCTAATTTAGGAAAATAATCCTTTGCCAAAAAAGAAACTTTTTTTTGAAAAAAAGACTGGAAACTGGAAAGAAGACAATAATAGTATGGGTTGTTTTGTGAAGTGTGCCTTTTTAAATAGGCTCTTCCTCATAATTGTTCAGAAATCAGTATGTACCCCTAGAGATCACCTTTTTCTCTCCTGGTAGAAGTTCGGGTGGCCTTTGCTCATTTCCCTATGAATGGTAATGGTGACCACCTCGGGCCACGCAAAGCAATCTTTTAAAAAAGAAAATGTTTAACCATAACCACTGGGACAAGAACTGCTGCTCCCTGTGCCATAATGTGAATATCAATAAGACACAAGTCTGTGGATCTCCCTGCTTGATTTGACAGATAAAGGATCACTTAGTTAATTAGAAGATGACACAGTGCGTTTGTGCCCCTTAGTTATACCTTGCCTTCTGCCTCATCCTTTTGTTTTCCCTATGTGCCCTCTTTCTTTTTTGACAAGCTAAATTACATCGTTACTGGTGGTTTCACTTGTTAAGCACACCAGAAACTGAGAATATTTTTAGCAGTAATGATATCCAGTTTCCCATCACATTTATCTTTCCTTCAGAGACAGAAAGGAAAACAGAAGTTAGATGTTTCAAGCCTTTGATAAAATGTAGTAGTCGCTAGCCTTCATCTGTATACTTTTAAAGAGATTATTAAACACAGATTGGGAAGCTGCTTCTTCAAATAGCCTGCACATTGAAGGCTCACTTTTGGTGTACGGTCTTAAAGACCCCAGCCTTAAACCTCATATGTCTTTGTTTTGTTATCCCCCAGCATATTGGGTTATGATTTAAACAGTTATCGTATACCACACATCAACAAGCTTCCTTTTTTACAAGCCACTTGGAACATTAACTGCAACATTCATAGCATTCAAATCCTTTCTGGATCAGCACTTGAGCATATATATGTGTATCATACAACATCAAACTCGATTCATAATTTAATGCTGATTGCCAGATAAGAGAATAGAAAGCCCACAAACTCTTCTGATGAAGATATTCCCTCTTTACTCATTTATTTTAATATTTGTTGAACTCCTATCCTAAAAGACAGAGAAATTGCTAAAAGAGTTTTTTAAAGAATCAGGGAAGGAGCAAGTGTATTTATTAATTCATGGATCTTTTTAGTTTGTGGATACATTCATGAATGTATGTAAAATGATTAAAATAATGTGATCAATATCAAGTGCTCTAAGATCACATATTCAGTGGGGCTGCACACTTTTCAAAAATAATTTGGAAGATGTGCTTTGGACCACTTATGAGGACACATCACCTCATTGCTATTAATTAAAATATAAGACTGCAAAATATATATGTGTTTGCTTTAAGAAATCTACTCATAAAAGTGAATGTGCTTCTTCAAGGAGTGACTCCTTTTATTTCAAACTCACAGAGCAGGTTTAAAGGTATCCACTCTGAATTTAAAAAAAAAACAGAGATACTGTACATGTACAACACCAAAACCATGTTTTTCAAATCATCTTTGAAGTGTGGAAACCCCTAACATGGACTAAAAAAGAATTTAATAGTTCATTGGTTTTCACAGTCCACAAAGAGAATCAAAGCCCTAAAGACTAGGTCCCACTGGCCGACGGATGCAAAACGTATGCATAATGGACACAGCGGACGAGCAAAATTTCGGGGGGGGGGGCTCCATCTATTGTCATCCACTCCGAAAAGTGGTGAACATTTGCATAAACAGAACGGAAAAGAATGGATGAGGGTAGTATGTAGCAGGGATGTTAAATGGATGTTCATAGGAAGCCTAGCGGATGAAAGCAGATGGAAGCAGATGACACCTCCGAAGGGGTTCTGGGGGAGAATTGCGAAGCGGACGCATAGCGGAAGGGGTGGATGCATAGTGGATGAAGCGGATGCATCATGGACGCCTATAGGAAACGGGATGCCGCACGGATGTATATCGGATGCAAAGCGTTCACTGTGCATGCAGGGAGTATGAATTGCATCAGCTTCGCAGATATAAAAGGATGCAGCATGCATGCAGTCACCATGCAGGGGAAAGACGTGCTGCCACATACATCTAGCAGGAACACCATGGTTCATCAGTCAGGGAAGAAGAGGAAGCCCGTGCCTACTCATTCCAGCCCTGGCAAGAAGGCCAGAACCAGCATCCCACCCCCTGGCACTGACTCTGAAGTTGTTGATGCTGCTGTGGTGGACCAGCCCCAAGGCCCTCAAAGCCCTGCTGCTCAAGCCCCTGAAGGCCCTGCTGCTGAAGGCCCTGAAGGCCCTGCTGCTGCTCAAGGCCCTGCTGCTCAAGGCCCTCAAGGCCCTGAAGGCCCTGCTGTTCAAGGCCCTGCTGAAGCCCCTGCCAGAGGGAGGAAGAGGCAAGGGAAGGAGAAGGGAGAGAGGAAACAGTACACCATTTCTGAGGAGCATGAGGATGAGGTGCTGGAATGGCTGAGGGAGAATGAGTCCCGCTGGAGAAAGGGCCACAGACTCTATCGCAACACCAAGAAGAAGTAGGAAGCTTGGAGAGACAAGGCAGAGAGCCTGGGGTACACTGCAGAAGTACTCCTGGGATGGTGGAAGCACATGCACACCTGGTATGGCAAGCTACACCTCAAAAAATCTGGGCAGGCTGCTGTCAAGCTCACTGACTGGGAGATGTACGTCATGGCCAAGTGGAGGGTGAGATCCTCCACCGAGGAGCAGCCCCTCTGAGACCCCTCTTCCTCAGACAGCCCACAGACAGCCAGTCCTCTTCCAGCCAGGAGCCAGATAGCTTGTCCAGGCAGGTGTCTTCAGAGGGCCCCCCAACAGCTGCACTCCCCATGCCGGCAGACTTGGAGGACCCTGTGGGGGATGACGCCCTGCTGTCACAAATGGAGGAAGAAGCAGCAGCCACCAGAGGCCAACCCACCCCCACCCCATCCCCAGCTCCAGAGGATGCAGACAGAGAGGCAGACTGGAGGGCCAGAACCACAGTGTGCTGTTGGAGATCAGGGACACAATGAAGACCAGCACAGAACTTCTCTCTCAGCTGGTCCACTTGGACAGAGCATCCTCGGGCCAGAACACCTTCATCACCTACGTGAGCCAGACCCTTAGGGACCTGCACGAGGCCCAATACCAGGTGATGAAGGAGAAGATAACAGCACTTCTGCACAACCCTCCAGGCCCAGCTGAAGCTGCTCCTACCCAGTCCAGGTCTGCTCCTCCACCCCAGGCGATGTCACAGCCCTTCCATGGCTTTCAACAGCCAAGGCTACGACTATCAGGACTTCCCACAGTAAAAACAGACCTTCCTAGTCCAAGCCCAGGTTCATCGCACGCCACAGACGCCACTCCTCACCCAGCTGCAGACCAGACAGCCCCACTACACTCCTCCTTCCTCCACCCCACAGCCAAGTCCGTCAATGGACAATCTGTCATCAGTATTGCGCCTGACATCTCAAGTCCTTGATGAGGGGCCTCTCAACCTCACGGGACTGAGTCAGCTCTTGGACAGCTTCCTGAACACACCATCCCCTGTTGTGCCATCGGGGCCAAGCACCCCAATGGTGCCTCAGACCAGCACTCAAGCCACAGCCACCTCCACAGTCCCTGCCCGCTTAACAGCTGAGACCATGGACATGACTCAGAGTGATTGAGAATAGTGTCACAGACTGAGTTGTTTACTTGATAAGTTTATCTTTGCTTTAAGACATTTTACTTGGTTCATTTTGCTTTTTTAATAAAGTCATAAAGTTTACCTAAGAAAATTAATAAAGGTTATCTTTGCTTAAGACACTTAATACAGTTTACCTGGTTCATTTTACTTATTTAATAAAGTCATAAAGTTTACCTAAGAAAGTTAATAAAGGTTATCTTTGCTTAAGACACTTGGTTCATTTTTTTTACTTAATAAAGTGTTGGTGAAAACTTTGAAAAAATGGTTAAACCTTTGCATGCATGTGGGATAGATAAGGACAGTTGTAGGATAGATAAACCTCCAGTGCAAGCATAGTGGGACTGTATGGTTCACCATCCCAGCGATCCAGATGATTTTCTCTCCCTTTTTATAGAAAATATCGGTTGTCCGCTAGGTGTCCTTCTACATACTCTAGACATACTGCAGACACCCTAAATATACGAGATTCATCCCAGATACAAACGTTTTGTCCATTTTAATCCTTTATATACGAGATGCATACGCTTACATCCTTTCTATTTCCATGCTACTAACGCTATGTAGATGTTCCGTGTACCTTTTGTTTCCTCCCTCTTTCCATTTTCAGCTGCAGTGGATGTGAGTTGAGGGGATGGCCAGAGGATGCAGAGAGGATACAGCAGACGTTTAACGGATGATAATGGACATAGAACGTTTGTTGCCCGTATGTGTCGTAGATGTACATCGTACGGAAAGTTTATCAGCTCACAAAGTTTTGTGCAGCTCAAAACTTCTTGCGCAGATGAAATCTCAAGGGATAGAGCATATGAAACACGTATGCAGTGAGTACACAACGGATGCATAGCGTTTTCCAATGGATGGCAAGCTTTTTTAAACTTTTTACATCCTCTTTGCATCCATAAGTGCAGTGGGACCGGGGCTTAAGAAAAGAAGGAAGCAGGAGAATTCAATATTAGAAAAGTAATGGTAAGGATAATTACCCAAGATGTTTTCATCTCATTAAGACTTGGGAAATCCACATGAAAGGCTAATAAGTTGATATGGTATAATAATATTAACCTGAGCCACAAATATAAGATATCATAGATAAATATAGCTGGAACAGTATGCTTTTGTTTTTTCAAATGTCTCTGTGTCTTGATTCACTTATTGAACCAAACAAGATTTGTTCAAAAATGATTGGCAAAATAAGTTAACAGAGTAACAGAGTTAGAAGGGACCTTGGAGGTAACAGATAACAGATAATCACAGTTGGAAGGGACCTTATAGGTTATCTAGTCCAACCCCCCACCCAAGCGGGAGACCCTATACCATTTCAGAAAAATTGTTATCCAATGTCTTCTTAAAACCTCCAGTGTTGGAAGTTGTTCCACTGATGGAACATGTAACTGTCAGGAAATTTCTCCTTAGTTCAAGATTGCTTCTCTCCTTGATTAGCTTCTATCCATTGCTTCTTCCCCTGCCTTGCTTTGGAGAATAGCTTGACTCCCTCTTCTTTGTGGCAACCCCTTAAATCAGGGGTGTCAAATTCGCAGCCCGCGGGCCAGATGCATCATGTGCTGGCCTTGCCCCCACCCGGTTTAGCGAAGCAGAAAATAGTCCCAATACATCATGTGACACTGCCATGACAACACGAGTTTGACACCCCTGCCTTAGATATTGGAACACTGCTATCATGTCCCCTCAGTCCTTATTTTCATTAAACTAAACATACCCAATTCCTGCAACCGTTCTTCATATGTTTTAGCCTCCAGTTTTCTAATAATTTTTGTTGCTCTTACAACACAGGAAACTAATCTTCCACATCATAAGCTACCCTCTACATTTGTGAATCTCAGCTCCTAGAATCCCCAACTCGTCTGAATCCTTACTTATGATTTAGAAATTGAAAACTATGCATCTGCACACTGCTCATGTTGGGGAAATCGGTGTTAAGTCTCTTGAGATATGCTTTATATGCCACAGACACTTGATTTGCACAACATAGCCAAAATCCAACAAGACTATTAGAGCTTAATATGATATTTGAACTTGTTATCTCCATATATTTTTTTTCATATATTTGAAAACCAGTGATTTACAAGCTGCTCGATTTTGAAGCACAATTATTTACTTTTATTTATGTTCTATTTTTATTTATTTGTATCTCACATTTATTATTTTTAAACTGAAGGTGGCAAACATACCCACAACACACCTTCTTCCTGTATTTTCTCCACAACAACTCTGTGACATGGGTTAGGCTGAGAGAAAGTGATTGGTCCAAAGTCATCCAGATTACTTTAATGGACTTTTGCTGATTAGGCAAGGCCTTGATGACAAGGCCTTCTATTTGTTTATTGATGAGAGAAGAGATGTGAGAAGGAGGGAAAAACTTTTGTTGAAGTATCAGAGATTATTGGTTACTGAATATATAAGTACTTGTCTTGATGGAGGGAGATGTCACTGTGTGTACATATATGTGTTTCTTTTTTCTGTATTTTTATTATATTTTTCTTAGTTTGTATTAGCTTTTATCTTTGTATTTGTAAACTTCAATAAAAATTATCATTAGAATTCTAATATTTCTTGTGTCTCTTTCTTAAGCTGGTCTATCTTGAAGGGCTGAACAACTACAGAACTGGCCAAATTATTTATATGATAGTTTTATTAATATTAAAGATAAATTTGACATCATGGAATTATTGATGAAAGTATGACATGGTAAATCTTATCAAAATTTGTTACTAAAGTTAAATATCATTATTTTATTAGGTTGTAGTAGAAGTTATTATAGTTTGGTATTAATAATAATTGTCTATAGGGTCATCTGAGATATTTTATTCATAGAATATTTGCAACAACTTTTTAACCTATGATGCATTTACAATATATATTGAAGATACCAAAATCTCAATTATTGTTTTCCCTTCTTATTTCAGTATAGGTAATGATCTTTCTGTAAAACTGTTCTGAAAATACTATGAGATTGCTTTAATGTAATTTGTTTCTTGGAAAAATTAAGCTAATGGGAAGTTGGGCAGGTTACTTTTTCTGTAACATGAACATAAAAAGAATGTTTCCAATACATTTCCAAAGGGTAATTTTTATAATTACAATTGATTCATAAGATTCCAGAGAAAAGATGAGAATATTTGATTAATTCTTTGGAAATATAACAGGTAACAGATAATCAGAGTTGAAAGGGTCCCTGTAGGTCATTTAGTCCAACTCTCCCGCCCAAGCGGGAGACTCTACACCATTTCTGACAAAATGGCAGTCCAATCTCTTCTTGAAAGTCTCAAGTGATGGTGCTCCCACAACCTCTGAATGCAAGCTGTTCCATTGGTTGATTGTTTTCACTGTCAGAAAGTTTCTCCTTATTTCCAGGTTAAATCTCTCCTTCTTCAGTTTCCATCCATTATTCCTTATCTGGCCTACAGGTGCTTTAGAAAATAGCTTGACCCCCCTCCTCCCTATGGCAGCCCCTCAAATATTGGAAGACTGCTATCATGTCTCTCCTGGTCCTTCTCTTCACTGGATTAGCCATGCCCAGTTCCTGTAACTGTTCTTCATATGTTTTAGTCTCCAGTCCCCTATTCATCCTGGTTGCCCTTCTCTGTACTTTTTCTAGAGTCTCAATATGTTTTTTATAATGTGTTGACCAAAACTGAATGCAGTTCTCTAGATGTGGTCTTACGAAGGCTTTATAGAGCGGTATTAGTATCTCACTTGATCTCAATTGTATCCTGCTGTTAATGCAACTGAGGATTGCATTAGCTTTTTTGGCTGCTGCTGCACACTGCTGGCTCATATTTAGCTGGTTGTCCACAAAGACTCCAAGATCCCTCTATAGCTACTGCTCTTGAGCCTAGTTACACCCAGTCTATATGGGTACTTTTGGTTTTTCTTACCTAAGTGTAGGACTTTACTTTTATCTACATTGAATTTGATTTTGTTAGATATGACCCAGTGTTCTAGTCTATCAAGATCTATCTGGATTTTGAGCCTATCTTCTTGGGTGTTAGCTATTCCTGCCAGCTTGGTAAGTTCCCCTTCTATTCCCTCATCTAAGTGGTTTATGAAGATATTGAAGAATACTGGGCCCAAGACGGAACCTTGTGACACCCCACTGCTTACTTCCCTCCATTGTAGACTTAGACCCATTAAGGACTACTCGTTGAGTATGGTTTGTCAGCCCAGTTGCAAGTCCATCTGATGGTGGTACTATCTATTCCACTTTTTTCTAGCTTGCCAAGAAGTAGGTTGTGGTCTACTTTGTTGAATGCCTTGCTGAAATCCAAATATATTATGTCCACAGTAGCTAATTATCTTATAGAAATGAATAGCTGGTCTAACCTTGGAAACTCTGGATGACATACAGGAAATGAGGGGCCCACCAGAGATCCTGAAGGATGCTATCTTCTCAGCTCTGACCTAGGCTATTATATCAATACTGTAGGAGTGTCCATTTTTATTTGTCTGGCTTTCATGAAGATACAGCAGCTTGTTCCTGGCATTTCTTAGCATGCTAAAATCAGCTCCGGATAGATAATTGACAGTGTGACAGTGTGTTGATTTAAAATAAATGCATGCATAAATAAATCTAGTGATCTTTTTTCCAGTTGCCCACTCAGAAATTGCCAAAATGTTACATTATCAATATATCAACAGCTGGGTGTTCAGCTGTGCAGTATACTAAACTGTGGATAACATCTTTGTATTCATGGAAAGACCAAAACAGTTAGGGGTTTGGTCCTGAGATGGAAATACCATGGATCTGCTTGCACATAGCAGTTGTAATTCCTGAATTGTAACAAAATAGCAGCAGGAACTCAATGCACTCCTTTAAAGGCCTGTTACATTGGCCGACGGATGCAAAACGTATGTAAAAAGGACACAGCGGATGAGAAAATGTTCCATCCGTTGTTATCCGCTCTCAAAAGTGCCCCGAATTTGCATAAGCAGAGCGGACAGCAACGGAAAGGAATGGATGGGGGGAGGACGTAGCCAGGATGGAAATCGGATGCTCCACGGAAGCCTAGCGGAAGCGGATGGCACATCCGCAGGGCTTCCGGGGGAGCACAGTGAAGCGGACGCGCAGCAGAAAGAGTGGATGCAGAGCGGATGCAGAGTGGATGAAGCAGATGCAGAGCAGAAGCCTAGCGGATGCCTAGCGGATGCAAAGCATTCACTGCACATGCAGGGAGGATGCAGAGCGTCAGCCCCGCAGATATAAAGGGAAGCAGCTCGCAAGCAGGTCACCATTCAGAGGAAAAACCTGCTGCCAGACACAGCTCCAGCCAGCCAACAACCATGGAAAAGAAGAGAAAGCCTGTGGCATCTGCTGCCAGCCCTGGCAAGAGGGACAGGGCCACCATCCCACCCCCTGGCCCTGACTCGGCTTCTGCTGCTCGGGCTGACTCTTCTGGTGCTGGAGCTTCTGCTGGCACTGCTCCTGGTGCTGGGGCTTCTGCTGGGGCTTACTCTGCTGGTGCTGCTCCTGGTGTTGGGGCTTCTGCTGGGGCTTACTCTGCTGGCACTGCTCCTGGTGCTTCTGCTGGTGCTTACTCTGCTGGTGCTGCTCCTGGTCCTGCTGGTGCTGCTGGTGCTCCTGGTCCTGCTCGTGCTGCTCCTGGTCCTGCTGGTGCTGCTGGTCCTGCTGGTGCTTACTCTGCTGCTGCTGATCCTGGTCCTGCTGGTGCTGCTGGTGCTGCTGGTGCTTATTCTACTGCTGCTGATCCTGGTCCTGCTGGTGCTGCTGGTGCTGCTGGTCCTGCTTGTCCTGCTTTTGCTGCTACTGTTGTTGTTGCTGCTGGTGGTGGTGGTGGTGTGGTGGAGCAGCCCCTACAACCTCGAAGCCCCTCTGATGAGGGCCCAGATGGCCCTGCCAGAGAGAGGAAGAGGCATACGCGTGAACGAGAATGGGAGAGGAGGCAATACTCCATCAAAGAGGAACATGAGGATGAGGTGCTGGAATGGCTGAAGGAGAACGAGTATCTTTGGCGGAAGGGACACAGGCTCTATCGAGACACCAAAAGGAAGCAGGCTGCTTAGAGAGAGAAGGCGGAGAGCCTGGGCTAAACTTCGGAGGTGCTCCTCCGCTGGTGGAAGCACATGCACACCTGGTACGGGAAGCTGCACCTCAAGAAATCTGGCCAGGCCACGGTCAAGCTGACGGACCGAGAGACCTACGTGATGGCCAAGTGCAGCTTCTTGGAGGGTGAGATCCACCACCAAGGAGCAGCCCCTCTGACGACCCTCTCTCTCAGGTAGCCTGCAGAGAGCCAGTCCTCTTCTGGCCAAGAGTCAGCTCCTGTGTCCAGGCAGGTATCTGTGAAGCGTCCCACGACGGAGACCCCCCCGACAGCTGCACTCCCTGTGGCGGAGCGCGTGGAGGACCCCCTGATGCAGTGGGAGCAAGGAGAGGGCACTTCCACCAGAGACCAACCCACCCCCACCCCCAGCTCCACCTCCACAGAAAGCAGGCAGAGAGGCAGACCGGAGGGGCAGAGCCACACTGTCCTGCTGGAGATCAGGGACACCATCAGAAGCAGCGTAGATCTCCTCTCTCAGCTGGTACAAACCGACGTCCCATCCTACAACCGCAAGTCCTTCCTCACCTATGTCAACCAGACCCTCATGAACATGTCCGAATCACAGTACCAGGTGATCAAGGACAGGATCACCAGTCTTCTTCACAACCCTCCAGACCCAGCTGAACCTGCTCCCACCCAGTCCAGGTCTGCTCCTCCACCCCAGGTGATGTCACTGCCCTTCCAAGGCTTTCCACAAGCCCTCACCTACCAAGGCTATGGCTACCAGGAGCTCCAGCAGCACAGGCAGCCCTTCCCAGTCCAGGCACAGGTACATAGTACGCCACTGGTGCCACCGATGCCACTGATGCCACCGATGCCACCCACGCCACCGATGCCACCCACGCCTCACCTCGCTCAGCTGCAGACCAGACATCCCCACTACACTCCTCCTTTCTCCACCCCACAGCCACGCCCGGCCTCAGAACATCTGTCATCGGTATTGGGGCTGACACCCCATGTCCTGGAGGAAGGGGCTCTCAACATCACAGGACTAACCCAGCTCTCTGAGAGCTTCCTCCAAACACCGTCCCCTGTTGTCCTCTCGAGGCACCCCAATCCAGGCACCCCAATGACGCCTCAGACCAGCACTCCAGGAGCAGTCAGCTCCACATCACATAGACCCTTCACCCCTGAGACTATGGGCACAGCTCAGAGTGACTGAGAAGAGTGCCAGAGACTTGGTGGCTACCTGTTGACTTTATCTTTGCTTGGGACACTTGGGTCATTTTTCTTTTACAGCTTGTTATTAATAAAGATTATCTTTGCTTCACACACTTGCTTCATTTATTTTATTAAATAAAGTCTTGGAGGAAACCTTTAGAAATGGTTTGAGCCTTTGCATGCTTGTGGGATGGGTAAGGATAGCAGTGGGATAGATAAACCTCCAGTGCAAGCATAGTGGGACTGTATAGTCCACCCTCCCAGGTGCCACACCTTTGGCCCTTTATTATCAATAACAATGTAATCATTCATCCACACATTTCAACATAAACACAACTCTTTATTAAATGCCCTGTTCATTGTAGGGCCACTCAACATACATGGCCCAATCTCATCATTGTGATGAGACAGGCTGAAGGAAGCATCCATTAATCATCTACCATCCTGTCTTGCCACTCCACTGCTCCAGATGGGGAGTTGCACCAGTGTTTCAGGAGGTTGCGCTGCTTCTTCCCTTCATGTGAAGCTCTGTTGGGGCCTTGCACATCCACAGTATCTGTCAGGTTTCGCCCTTGCCTCCATTCACCAGGCTCCATGTCCCCATTGCCTTGTTGGAGGTCCACGAGCCTGTTATGCAAGACTGGGTAGCGGGTGCGCATGAGATTGTGCAGGATGCAGCAAGCTTCCACGATCCTCACGGTCTGTGGGCGATCCTGTAAGGTGGTGAGAAGTACCTGGAACCTGTTGGCCAGGATGCCAAAGGCGTTCTCCACCACCCGCCATGCCCTGGATAGCCTGTAGTTGAAGAACCTTTCTTCACAGGTGAGGCATCTGGAGGTGTATGGCTTCATGAGGTAGGTTCTGAGGGAGAAGGCGTCATCCCCCACGATGAAGTAGGGCACATCTTGTGTGTCGTTGGCAGGGGGTCTGGATCTGCGAAGCCCATGATGAGGTTGCGTTCCAGCCCCTCCTTGAGGTGACTGGCATTGTATCCGTGGGCATCTGAAGATGAGCTGTTGCCTGAAGCATCGATGTACATGAACTTGTAGTCGGCATCGACCATGGCGAAGAGGATGATGCTGAAGAAGCCCTTGTAGTTGTGATAAGTGGACCCTGACTTGGTTGGAGCTTTGCAGGCCACGGGCTTGCCATCTATGGCTCCAACAGTGTGGGGGAAGTTCCACTTCTGATACCACTGCTCTGCAACTTTCTTCCAGCCTTCTTCAATGGAGGGGCACTGGAGGAGCTCCTCCAGGTATTCTTCGATGATGGGCTGCACCACTTCTCTGACCACAATGCTGATGGTGTTGTGTGGCACCCTCCAGCCGTACTGCATGCTCCTGTACGTCGACCCTGAGGCCAGGTGGCGCAGAGTCAGTGCCACCTTTAGCCCAGGGTCCAGGCTGGGCCGGAGGTTGGTGCTCTGCTTGGTCAACCTGGGTCTCCGCCGCTCCACAACTTTGTCAAACATGGCTGGCGGCATCCTCATGAAGTTCTGGAATGCACGAGGGTCTTCGTTCCTGAGCTCCACCATCAGCTTGTTATACAGTCCGTACTCGGCTCTTCTCGCGATCCATCTTCAGACCCAGACACTTCTTGACTGCCTCCTTTTCTTCGTGTAGAACAGGTGAAAGAACAGGTGAAAGAGCCTATAAATGGCTTCGCACTGTTGTAGAACGATGATGGCTACCAAAAGGAGTGTGTGATGATCTATGGTGAAGATGACTGGATGCTGTGGAAGAGCAAGAACCAGATGAAGGCTGAAGAGGTCTGCACAGCAGGGGTGCTTGACTGAAAGTGAGATCCAGGTGAGTTCCTCCCCCTTTTTATAGGAAATATAGGTTTTCCGCTAGGTGTCCTTCTGCATCCTCTAGACATCCTGCAGACATCCTAAATATCCGAGATACGTCCCCTCTGTGAAAATTTTTTCCATCTGCTTTCATCCTTTCTCCGTCCGTGCTACTAACACTTTGTGTCCGTTCCGCATCCATTTCGCTTCCTCCCTGTGTCCGTTTTCCGCTGGAGCAGATTTGAGTTGCGTGGATGCCTAGCGGATATAGCGGACACATAATGGATGACGACGGATGTAGAACGGATGTTCCCCGTATGCGTTGCGGATGTAGAACGGACGTGTTGGATACATTTTCCGCTCAAAAAGTTTTGTGCAGCTCAAAACTTTTTGAGTGGATGAAATGTCAGTCGACGGATGCTGGATGGATAGAGAAGATGAAAAACGGACGCAGTGAGTACAGAACGAAACTATCGCGTTAACCAACGGATGGCAAGTGTTTCTCTCCTTTTTACATCCTCTTTCCATCCATTGGTGCTGTGTGACAGGGGCTTTAGTCACTGTCAATGACAACTGTAAACATAAAACTCTTCCTTGGGGAAGATTTTAACTGTGCAAAGTTATGTTGAGGTCAAAAATGGTTGGCTTTCCTATAGGCAATGCTTTAAAACCAGCCAGGAGATAAAAGTCCTGGTTGTAGTTGAATGGAGGCCATTTGCTTGGTGTAACTGGTTTGAAAGGCATCACTTCAGAATGATAGTCATAATGAAAAGCTTCACCTCTGCAGGGTAGGTAAGATGCTGTAGGATGTGAAGACCTCAGCCCTCCGTTTCTGAGCCTCAAATTGATTGGATTCAAGTCAGTTTTTATCACAATCTTTCTTGATTCAAAAGAGTTTTGACCACCAAACATGAAGTACACTCAATGTCCCATTGATTTGCTAGCCAGTATCTTAAGATCAAAATAAATGCTTCTAGACCCATGTTGGTAAACCTATGGCATGCATGCTGGAAGTGCTACAGAGAGTCACTTCTGCCAGCATGCGAGAGGTCACCCAGAAGAACCCCATTGCGCATGCGTGTGTGTGCTGCCTCCCGACAGCTGTTTGTTGGATATCTGGCATGCATGCGTGGGGGCAGGGGGGTGCATGGGAGATGTGCATAATTGCATAGAGACATGCAAGTGCACAGGGGAGGGTCGCACACACATGAACAGAGATGCATGGCATGCGAAGGGGATCATGCATGCATGTGTGGAGATGCATGGTGCAGGGGGATTGTTCTTGCGTGTCTGAGCAGATGGTGGGGGCCCTCCAGCATGCATTGCCTTCTGGATGCTGGCAAATGCGCACACGTGCAATTTTCAGCACAGGAGCCAAAAAAGGTTAGCCACCACTGTTCTAGACAAATAATTCTTTAGTTATGGTAATTTCAAATAGATTTGTAGGGTGTGCAGGGGGATTCAACCATCATATTTGCTATCAAAATTATTTGAAATAAGATTTCAGAGCCCATATGTTGAAGAAAGTATATTGGGTAAATCCTCGGAAATGTTCTCACTTAAGAAGAATGCTCTTCTTGGTGGCTTCACTTAAAACTGAAATCATTCCAATAGAGGGCAGTGGTGTCGCACTAGATAGTAATGAGACTTGTTCCATGGAAGGAATAATGTTTGCCTGTTTCACATACACACATTCATTTTACATAAATTAATTCCTTCAGGTAGAAAAATAATTAACTAATACAGTTAATTCAGAATAAAACAACATTGCTACATCTACAATACACAGAATAAGAAGGATTTGTCAGGTAGTCTGCATTTCAAATAACCTTTTGAAAAAGAGAGAGATTGTAGCTTTGCATGAAGGCAATGAATGTCTGGGACAGGAGATAATATTATTCTTGAAGATCCCCATAATCCAAAAACAAACTTGAGGGTTTTGAATATTCATTTTTAATGCTTTTCAAATATTTATTTGCCAAAACTGTTTGCGAAAAGCATCCTGCCTTTGATTTTTGCTAGATTCTAACCAAGTAAACTACTTAAATCTGATTGCACTGTGACTAACTCAAACACATGGTTTTGAGTATTCCTGTCCAGCATATCAAAGAGGATAAAATTTAACAAAAACTGCTGTTATTTACTTACATAGCATGTGTCAAATCCAGAAGATTTCAGAAATATTGTAGTACTTACAAGAACAAATCTGTCAGCTCCAGTCTTTTTTAAAAAATTCCACTTACTGTGAATATCGCAACAAAGTTTTTTGTTTTTTTTTACAAACCTTCCATTTAATTAATGAACAGGAGAGCTGTGCAATGTTAAAAAGTGAATCAGTGGGAGATATTTTGGAATATGAGCATAAGTGCAAGAGCAACTTTAATTTTTTTCAGCTTTTTGCCTGAATCTTCTGCTTTTAGTGAGTCATCTGTTTAAAGCAGCCATGTCTTTGTTTCAAGCTGAAACAGAAGTCTGAAAAAAGATGTATCTGTTTTAAAGAGGTCTTATGCACTTTGGTGGTACAGTAGTCAGAGTGCAATGCTTCTGCTGATTGCTGGATGCCTGAAATTTGGAGTTCAAATCTCACCAGGCTCAAGGTTGATTCAGCCTTCCATTCTTCCGACATGGGTGAAATGAGGACCCAGATTGTTGGGGGAAATTATGCTGACTCTGTAAACAACTTAGAGAGTGCTATAAAGCACTGTGAAGCAATATATAAGTCTAAGTGCTGTTGCTATTGCTTCTTTGAATTCTGAAGAATATCATTTGTGTCCTTTGAAAGCATGTATAGCACTTAAATACTGTGATTTTTAACTCATTCAATGTCTACTTTTAACAGTTTTATTAGTTTATAATATAAAATAAAAAAAATATGAAAGCAAATAGTAGGAAAAATAAGGAAGTAAACGGAAAGGAGAAGTGTAGGAAAAAAAGTCAGAAAAGGAAAAAAAGGCTCTGATGTCTGACTTCCTCTGGTGCAGTAGAATAAAACCGTAACATGAAATCTCAACTTTTTATTTTTACATAATAGTATAAAGTCGCCATTTCTATAACAATCTATCTAATCAGTAAAATCCAGAATCGAAGATTCTTTTTTTTTTCTACCACAAGCACAAAGTCCAGAAGTGGTTTCCAAATAGAAACAAAAGTACTGAAGTGTTTTTTCCCCCCTTTGATCAAAGCAATGTAGCCATCTCTGCCAATTCCATCAACTTTTGCAGCAATTTTGCAGAAATGTTGTTCCATCTTTATTAACTCATGCAATATCTGTTTTCTACAGAATGAAGCTGGTTTATCTATAAATATTAGGCCAGTGATTGGAAGATTGTTCTGGATTTCAGTCTGATCTTTTTCACTTTGATTTAAAACCAGACTCAGAACCTGGGATTCTATTATGAAAAGTAAACAATTATCTCTTTTCTATGTCTATAGGAGATTATTATGTGGTAACCATTTTAGCATTAAAGCTGCACAGTTATGTGGAATTTTAACATAATGTTGGTTTCAAGACTATAAGATCTCATGCAAATTTTAGATGAAAGTCTAAATTTATTTATTTATATTTGTTCCTCCTTTCTCCTTGTCGATGGATTTATTTTTTTTAAAAGTCCCTGTACTTACTTTGCAAATTATACTAATCTGGGGCAGAAGACTTTCTTTTAAATATAATTTCCCAAAGCATGGAAATTAATAATTGTATAATATTGAAAGCTTCTGGAGACTGTCTTCCATCAGCTTAAAGGATAGGAAAGGACTGGTTTTTATAGCAATCAAGAGCCTTGGACTAGATCACATATAGGCAAAGAAGATAATGTAAGTAAACAAATAAATCAATTTAATAAGGAACTAAGGACAATTTACAGTGAAAACAGTGATGAGGCTCTTGTAGTATACTTTACCAAAAGCTGTCAAAAAGTCCATAGAACAATTGTCCCTAGGCTGCTGCTGGTATCGCACAAATTTTTGGTCTATAGAAATGACACTGAACAACATTGACATGACAGCAACAATGTGATAAGGGCACAAAAGCCAGGAAATGTAAGAACTGGAGGATAATTAAACTGATGATAGTAAGATATCAGATTGGGGCTGCAACTAGATGGCAATGAAGTAATCTTCATATTATCCACTAGGATATTTGCAATCCAAATCTTGTAGCCAAATACAACTTAAGAGGAATATGAAAATTCTATTCAGCATAGGAAGACCAAAATTGGCATTAGATGTATCTTCATAGAATTTGCCTTTGGTGTCATTTTTCTTGCATTTTGCCAGTGCTTCCAATTATTCATAAGTTAAAAAAAAACCCTTCCATCTTCACAAATGACTAGTCTCTAATTATAAAGAGCCAAACTCTAATGACAGTCATAAGAGTTTTATGAGCATAGGAAAGACCTGATAAATAGCCTTATTGATGGTGCAATACATTCTTCACATGGATTTATAGTTATTTCAGAGTTGATTAGGTTGCCCAATTTCTGTGGATGATTAAAAATAATTTTGTATGGAAATGAAAAATCTAGATTAAGAAATAAATGCTATTGCTCAAAGACATGTATTTTTTTTCTTTTTACTTTGTTTCCAAGAGTGGTCATCATCATTAAATGAACTCAGCATATATAAATGGTATGATTTATTACAAAGGAACAGCTGCTCATATGTTCTGCCCTCTTTTCATATAAGAAATGTTCAGAATGAAAGAGAGTTAATTAGGCCATTGATACAGTCAGGCAAATGTACATTGCTCCCAACATATATGAAGCCACTTTCCGCAAACCCTCATAAGAAACATACATATTATAATGTGAGTTAATTTAGGAAGTAGAAATGCATTAAGATTAAGAGTTGGGTGCAAAACAAAAAAAAATCCAAATCTATTTATGCTTTTTTGCTTGAATTACTGACTTGATTTCTAGCTGTGTGGACTTTATTTCATGCATGTTGCATAGTTGATTGAATATTTGTTAACAAGAACATGAAGTACAAGAAGTATCAAGTTTCTTGACTTATCCTCCCAATTGATATTATGGAACATTTTAAAAGTATACTCTGATGTTCTAATTTGGATTTCTTAGGGGCTGCTTACATGTGATTCCTATTTTGTTTCATTTTCTCAATAATGCTAGAATAAATTGATGGTTTATTTCAGTTGCAACTGGTACAGTGTCATTCAGATCCTTCTTATTTTACCATTGGAAAGGTAGATATTGAAACTACATGGTGATGAAGCAAATGCAGAAGGGCATATATACTGTAACACAAGAGAGAGAAAATTTAGTATGCAATTTAATATATCTCACTGAGCACAGAGTAGCTTTGTAAGGTCACTACTTAAGAATACAAGACTCAGTAAGTGCAGGACTAGACAAGTCTTCTCAACACTGTCTTCTTAGCACTTTGCCCAATATTTGTTACACTGAGTATTATTTTTCCATGCTCAGGGTTTCCAATGTTTAAGAGAGAAATTTCTCCTACAGAACTATTTCCTTTTTTGCAGTAAAAAAATAGGTTACTAGAGATTGTGAGTCTTCCTACCACTGCTATAAATTATCTCAAAGCATGCTGATCACATTTATAAAAATCATAAAATGTTCATCTTTATAGAAAATGAAACTTGGAGAAGTGAAGATGTTAAGTGTACCATAACACCCAACCTCATTACTTTTAGCACACGGGTGTCAAACTCGCAGCATCATGTTGCTGTCATGTTTAGTTTAGTTTAGTTCATTGCACCTTGTACAACAGAAATCAAACACCATCTTCAGTGCACATCATGACCATGAAAATAAACACAAACACACATCCTTCACACTCCACACATTGAACCGAAAACCTCCAACACTGCACCAACACTGCACTATACAGTAGAATTCAAAAGAGCTACTGCCCTGGGATAGAAGCTGTTTTTCAGTCTATTTGTGCTTGTTTTTTTTTTTTTCTGTACCATCTGCCAGATGGTAATAGTTCAAAAAAAGGGTTCCCAGGATGAGATGGATCTTTGAGAATGTTTTGAACTTTCTTAAGGCAGTGGGGGCTATAAAGCTCTTCCAAAGAGGGGAGAGGGCAACCAATGATCTTCTGGGCAATGATGTTAACCTTCTGGAGTGCTGTCCTATTTGCCACTGTGCAATTGGCAAACCATATAGGGGTGCAGTAAGTTAAAATACTCTCTATGGTGCAGCGGTAGAAGGTCACCAGCAGTTTTTCATTCAGTTGTTGTTTTCTGAGAAGTTCAGGTAGTATAATCTCTGCTGGCCCCTTTTGACCAGTGCTGCAATGTGAGCACCCCATGTCAGGTCCTCTTTTACTTATTTATTTATTTCATGTGACATTTTGCAACATTTTTTCACTTCACAGAGCTGGGGTGGCCATGGCCTGTGTATGATGCATCTGGCCCACAGGCTGCCAGACACCCGTTTTAACATATCACAATGTGTCTTTTGACCCACTGGAGACTGAGATCAGCATAGGTAGAAGCAAGATATGGGTGTCATTGGACCATTTCAGCTGAAAGTTGTCCTTTATATGATGCAACATATTTTCAATATAAATGTATATTTGAAAGTACATCATTGCACAACCTTCGATTATTCACATTTCATGTGGCTTTCATACTGAATATAAAATATCATTTGGTGAGCTAAGCTAGCAATCACATTTCTATAAGGAATACTGTGGGAAAGTTCCACTTTAAACTCAGAAGTTTATTGCCAGTTTGGGACAAGCTTTTATCTGTTGCAGTCTTGTGTGGTATATCTGAAAAAAACTAGTCCTCCATGTGTGTTAGCAAAGAAATAAACTTGCAAGTCATCACTACATATTCAGGGGAATGAATCATCTCAGGAATAAAAGAAGTGGTGCTGGAAGATTCTGGGTGAGATCTAGAACTTAGCAGAGGTGTAAACTAGATTTTAGTTCAGAACGTTTTTTAATTGCTAGAATGTCCACATTTTTCTTTGCCCCATTTTATCTACACAACAAACTTGTATGCTAAGAAGTTATAATGATTGGTCTAAAGCAGAAGTGGTATTCAGACGGTTCTGACCAGTTCTGGAGAACCGGTAGCGGAAATTTTGAGTAGTTCAGAGAACTGGCAAATACCACCTCTGACTGGAGATTTTACAGTATCCTTCCCCTGCTATACCCACCAAACCACACTTACAGAATTGGAAGTAAAAAAAATTGAATCCCACCACTGGCCTAAAGTCATGAAGTCTAGTTCTGTAACGATAATATCAAACCATCTCTCTGGTTAACTTATGAATAAGAATTATATAACATATGAACCAATCCTTGGTATGTTGTAGCATAGGTATTGTGCTCTAATTATTTCTTGTCAGTGCTTAACCTGAAGGAAAGACAAAAGACAATATGAAGTATTTATCAGATGAAGGCAGTAAATCAGTCTGTCTTGATGCATCTGAATAGCCAAGTGTGTTCCAAGTGAAATTCTAATTCAAAGGTTGAATGCTCGAAGAGGAGTTATAACAGTCACTATCTATTTTGAACACATATTATGGGTTTTAAAGAAACTTGCAATATCTTTCTTCTGTATTATATATACATAAACATAGCATAGCTATACAATATTACCTGATATCATTAGGTGCTTTAACCATATTCTAATTATTATGATTCTAATGGGAATTCAGGTATGATAAACTTTGCTATTATGGGATTATCTGGTAATAATGTGCCTTAAAAAAGTTTCAAAATATCCTGCTCCCAATTTTCATAGCTTCCAGAACAGTGTTTCTTGACCTTAGCAACTTTAAGTTGTGTGGACTTTAAATCTGAGAATTCCCCCATATCCTGACTGGGATACTTGGGAATTGCAGCCCACACATCTTAAAGTTGCCGGTGTCAAGAAACATTATTCCAGAAGGTCTTAAATCCCTTTGTTCAACATCTGGCCTCTTCGCAACAGATGTTTCTTTAGTTGTAGCTGAATTATTTTAAATATTTGTTGTTTTCTTTAACTTCACTGTACAGGTTAACATAGCCCATTATTGTTGGGTTTCTGCAGCAGAAGTGTTTGGGATATGACTTACATTTAAAATGTACTTTTAATCTGCTCAAGTATGCTAAAAATTATCCTTGGGGACGACAATAAAATGCAGTTTTGTTTATTTGTAATTGCTACAAAATGGTTTACAGAATTGTTAGTGTCTTTTATTATGCCTTGCTACTGAAGTGCTTGCTTGTTAATTAGAGAAATTTCAGCTGTCATAGGCAGCAATTATAGCCTCTGTATCTTTGCCTGTTATGAATAGTCAATGAGAACTGATTAATATGCATGAATAGCAGTATATAGTGTGTGCATTGGACTAAAGCAGGAGAGAGGGAGGGTTGTGTACCGTGAGAGGGCGTGTGTTAAGGAAGAAGGCAGAGCAGTGATGAGAGCATCTCCACTCCAAGCTGGTTCAGTTTCATCTGATTATCTTGTGTGTAACAGAGGAGTATTTGCCTGCATGCTTGGAAACAACTTTCTGGCTCTCACAGCAAATAAGGAAGAATCTTTTTCTGAAACATGGGATGCAGCTTGTGCTCTCTTCAGAAGCAAGAAGAACAATACAAATTACTCTATGAAGTTTGCCAGGTAATCCTGTTTTCGCTTCCAGTTGCAAGGATGAGGGTATATTAACTTATCCTAGTGATAACTAGTGGTAGTGGCTGTTAGTGCAGGGTGAAGGAATGAATGGGGAATTTTAATTGATTTCCTCGATGAGATTTCTTTCTTACTTCAGTGGAAAGGTTTGGGCGTTTTGTTTTGCAGAAGGAAAGGTTTGGGCATCCGAATAGCCAAGTGTGTTACAAGTGCCTTCTGACAGAAGTTTAAGTATTTGTTGAAATGCAACACACTGTGGGAATGTTCCCACTGTTAATGTTCCCAGGTTAAAAAAACATCTCAGGCAGTTGAGCTTTGGTAAGCTCTCTGAACAACTTTGGAGTAGCATGGATTATGATTGACAGACTACAAGGGGAGTTTTCTGTTTACCAGTATTGTGGTGTTTATTTCTACAGGTGCATTAATTTAGTTATCTACAGGAATCAGATCAGTGACTGATGTCAGAGTCACAAATTGTGGGAAAGATGGCTCTATAAATAAAATGAATAAATGTTTCCTCAAATACTTACCCAAGTTGTAAGTATTAGATTCCAGAAATCTATGAGTCAGTGATGATTAGTTCTTTCAGAATTGTTTTTATACCATTTGATAGAATTGCTTATCCCAAGTTCCCAAGAAAGAGGAAACAAAGCTTTTAATAATAATGAATCCTTTCTGGGTCTTTTTCTCTTCTTTTCACATTGGTTACTTTGCCTGTTAAGTTCCTTCTGAAATATCCATTACAACCTACTATAGATTTGTATACCTGATAAAGGGAGATGCTGTCAAAGAAATCATAATTGTGAAAAGAAAAAAAGGCCATTTGATAGTGAAAAGTATTTTAACTTCTCTTTGTAAAAAATATTTACAAGCTTTGACAGATCAAAACCTACCTTTAGAAATACATCTCATCTGTATGTAAGTAATATGTGCACTGATTTTTATCTTACAGAGTAGTGTTTTACAAAATGAAAACACTTAAGTAGTTTAGCAACAATGGTGCATGTATTGTTGAATACAAAATCTGGAGGGTTTTTTCATACTTGCCAGCAGAGGGTGTTATTGTAAATTACTGAGAAAGGTGATTTTTCATAGCATTCACAATGTAGTGTATAAAATAGATCTATTGCTGACAGAAATAGAAAAGGAACAGAATTGCTTTTTAAACCCTCATATGGATGTATTGCCTGTCCTGAAAGATGCAATTAATCAAGAAATGATTTTGTAACTACAAACATGACATTTTCCGGATCTTTTACAGAAGCAGTCTACGTCCCTTTATAAGCATCTCTTATATCTTATGTTTTAAACTAAAGTAAGATTTTTTTTGCCTGCCATTCCGGCTTTAGAAGATAGAAAATGTAGATTAATATAATGCAGCTTTGATCCTGTAGATATTCTCCTCAAAATAAGAGAGCTATCCATTGTATACAAATAAGTTGGACAAGACAGTTAATTTTATCTTAATTTTATAACAGCCATGTTGATGCAAATAGTTATTTGCACCAGTTTCCATGATTTGTATAGTAACATTATTATGCAAATTATGTAAACCACCATAATTACATCCTTCCATATTTAACGGACTCTTGGGAATAGCAAATATCCTTTCTCCCAGGCAGTGTGTTAAAAGAGCCATTATATTTTCATGATGATTAATTTCAGGGAAGGTGTGATTTTTGTCTTTTAGGGGGACATTAGAGTATCAAGTCCTTACATCACATGAGCAAACTTATTTATTTACCTTACATTTATAGGGGCCACCCACTTGTAGAGTGACTCTGAGCAGCTAATGAGGTAATAAAGCCTGGCATCACAAAATTGGAATACTGAAGATATCAAATATAGACCACACTGAGGAGAAAGTACATCAATCATATATTTATATTTACAGTTGGGCTGTGCATAAGAATCTCATGCTATAAGGTTTTTAAAATCTATTACTCATATAATATGCCGAACAGTCTTCAACTTTGGCTATGAAACAATATTTTTCAATGCAACAGATTCTCCTTCTGTGTATAACCTTCTTATAAGCCTCTTATCTTAATTGGCTCCAGACAGTTGAGAGAACCTCTGGATAAGATTTGGGGAACTTGATGAGAAAAGTGCTATAAAGGGTAAAACAGTTTTATGCACAATACATCACAAGTGTATCCCAAAGCAACAAATACAGGTTTGTTAGGTTTTTTGCATTACATTTTTTTTCCCAAAGTAGACTTTTTTCCAAGGTTCCTCTCTTCCCCCTTTATTTGCTGAGCAATTTGATCCACAATTACTTAAAATGAAGTACTTGGGCTTCAGAAAGTTTATAGTGTAACTTTTAAACCCTCTAAGTTGGTGAATTTAAGATAATAGTCTTGAGCCTTTTGATAAGGTTTAGCAGCATAATGAGTGATTTATGCACGGCAAGTTAAAGGAATGCACTGGGTAATAATAAGGTCCTGTCCTTTGTTTAGAGTGCATTAATGTTCCTATTGTTAGAGAACATGAAAAATTCCTGTTCCCCAAACTATTTAGCAATTTTTAGGATGCTTACAAACAGCCAACCTATGGGTAAAGCAAACCATACTTAGTCATGAAAGAAAGGAAAAAGAGAAGAAATACCTACTACTTTGGGGTGTGGTTATTATATTCTAAGAGAAGAATTTTCTTCTCTCTCAAGTACAGTGTGCTCCTTGATCTTTCATGTGCTGCTTCAACTTTATCAAAACATTAGTGGGAGGAGAAAAGTTTGTTTTACAGTTTCTCTAGTGGTTGTGTGGAGGGCTGGTTCACTACCAGAGAATTATTGGACAGAAATACTATCTGAAACAAATGTAATCCAGTGGCATACACTAATGATGTAAAGAAAATTAAAAACTAAAATAATAACCAATGACATAATTTCAAAGTGAATAGCAATCGTTTATCTTTTTTTTTTTTAAAGAAACAGTGAATGGGTCTTTGTGTGTGTGTGTGTGTGTGTGTGCGCACACACACGTACACATGTAAAACCTAAAAGTGGAGATATTTTGATAAACTGTAATGACTTCATTTTATTTATTGTTTAATTTGATTATTTAATATTTTAGAACTGTTTAAGGTTGTAAACATCATATAAGCAAATAATAGACTTAACCTAACACACTGTCATTAAATTGTATATAGTATATAAATACTACTTGCTTTCATGTCCATACGCAATAACATAAGTTCAAGAATGAAAGTTTTCCTGCACTTACTTGGTCATAAGGGATGGCAGATTGTCAAGTGCCCAAATTTTGTTCATGTGATTGAAGGGACATTGCAGCAGTGATAGCTTTGGGCAGGGGTCCTAAGTCCCTTTTTTTCAGCATTCTTCTAATTCCGAACAGTCACTGAACAAACAGTCATAAATCAAGAACTACCTGTAAATTATTGTTAATGAAAAAATCATATAGCAGCCAAATGACATTTTATTTTCTTATCAGGTCCTTCCCAAGAACCAGATATAGAGAGATGTTTGATTGTGTTAAAGGTATCATCACAGGAGATATAAGCTGTTCCAAGTTAAGCTGCCTTTTGCAATTGGCTGATTGTGATTTTTGTCAACACCCATGCTGTTTAAGTGGTGTTCAATAAGTTTTGAAATTGCACCCATTGAGCCTATCACTGTAGCTACTATGTTTGCTTTCTTTTATCATAATCATTCTACTGCTATTCGCAGGCCTTTGTATTTTGTTATTTTCTTCAGTTCTTTCTCTTCTCTTCTACTGTTTCCAGGTATTGCAATATTCACTATCTAGATTCCAGACTTTTTTCTTCTTCTTGTGAATAGTTGTTAAGTCTGGGGTATTGTGTGACTGATGCTTCTCTTTAGAATTCTAAAATTCCAGAACACTTTAGTGACTTTATTTTCTGTTGGTTTGTCTATTCTGTAACCCCATCAGTTCTTGCTTGCAGGCAAAGAGTAATTCTTCAAGATATTCCAATATAACATTGTTGCTATTTTCTCATACTGTTACTTATAGTCAATTTTTCCAGTTTTCTTACAGCAGTTAACTAGGTGATCCTCTGTTTCTTCAGTTTCTTTGCATTTACTGTCTGTTACTATCTTCTCAATTCTGTCTTTGCATACATTTGTTCTTAAGGATTGGTCTTGTAAAGGCAGAATTAGCCTCTCTGTCCCTTTCTTCAATTGACAGATCTGCTTTGCCTGCTATTTTGTTTATGTACTGACACGTCTCTTCTCTGTTCTTCATTTGGTCTTTCTTGTAGACCAGCTTGATATCTCCTGTAGTCAGTAAGCCATACTAGTTTCAGTGCATCTTCTTCATTGTCCTTCAGATCTTTGTTTTCAGTCTTTGAATATTTTCAATAGTTAAACAACTTTTCTTCCAGTAGTCCTACAGCTGTTAGCCCTGGTTGCTCAGCCAACAGTCCTAAGGCCTGTAGCCCATTTGTCATCAGATGTCAAGGAACTCCAACACCTTGCAAGGTCTTTGTTGACCTCTATGACAACTGATCCAGTATGTCTTTCTGTAAATTTCTGTACATAGCAATAGCACTTAAGATTTATAAACCACTTCATATTGCTCTACAACCCTTTCTTGTTTAAATTGCAGAGCAAAAGCACTTACACGTATATACCACTTCATAGTGCTTTACAACCCTTGCATCTGGCTCCTCTGATAAGACTTGTCATGTATGGTAAGACTTGTCTGGCATATCTTCCTCAGAACACACAAGCCCACAACCACATTTTATTATTTACTCCTCCCAGGAATTCTTCTGATTTATTATCATCAATTGTGAGAAACCAAGGCGATACTTTGGCTGAAAAGGACTTTTCAACTCATCAATGTCATGTTATGACTGAAAAATCTATCAATCATATTATTTCCTGGTTTCCCATTCTGACTATATACATATATCACAATGTAATACTAGCCATCATTTGTAAGGGAAGAACATGTGTATATGTATGTACAATTCCAGATATTGATTAATTTATTCATTGAGTTGATCAATTCTGGCCAGATTAGTCAGCGAAATTATTTTTAATAATGTTGGCTTTTTAAATAATTTGAATAAAACAAATTAAATTGGTGGCCAATAAAGAGGACACAGAGAATGACTTTGAAGGACAGTCAGAAGATCTGGTACCAAGGGAACAATCAGAGAAGCACAGTTTAAGCCCATTCTAAAAAGAGTGACTTGAGGAAATACCTTAGATAGGATTCCCCACTAATTCACACAAAGATAAAGTGAGGGTGGAGGAAAGCACAATCAGACTTATAAGATTCTATTACTATAGATACTGTTGTTCTCCTGTGAGCTGTTCAGAGCATCCAGTAGTGGGAGGTGCTTAGTCTCCGCATTCACAGGCTCAGCTTGATTTGTGGAACGCTCCTCCTCCACCACGTGACTCCTCCTCAGCGTTCCCCAGGTTTTTGCTCAGCCTCATGCAAGACAGGCAGTGCTTTGGATACTTCCTTGACTGAAACAGGAATATTAGCAGGTTTGATTGCAATTCGGTTTTCCTTTGGTTTTTTCCTTTGTTTTTAGCCTTCAATCCTTATCAGTCTGAGAGTCTGGTTTAAGGGAAGCGCTGTTCGTGCCCCCCCCCCCAAAAAAAGGTGGTGGGAGGCTTTTGGAGCTGCTCTGCTCCATCTCCCCACAGATAAAATTTTCTTACCTCTGCCAGTTTTGATTGCCACTGTGTCTTTATTCTGTTTGCTTGCTAGCGGCTTGATATTTCATTTTAAAAGTCGTATCGCCTTTACCCCCCCTCCTCCAAATGCCATTTTTTTCAGTGGGGAAGTTAATTAGGATTAATTCCCCTTTCTTCTCCGCCATTCTGTTGATTTGAGAGCTCAGGCTTCATTTGAGCTCTGGCTTTGTTTGCAAGGTGGGAAGCTGCTGCTGAGAGGCGCGCCTTATCTGTCTTCCCTGAGGTGTGTGAGGTATTTTCTGCTCGAAGCAACAGAATCCCTTCAGGATTCTGAGAGTTGTTTTACCCTCGTTTTGGCGACCAGCACTCAAGGATAATTAATTCCCTTTTTAAATTGTTGGCTTAACCCTCACAGACTTATTCTCAGTGGCACAGTAGTAAGCACCAAGGCCGGTGTCCGCCTGTGCAGGGAAGCTGCTGACAATCCTCTCAATCCAGGGAAGCTCCTTACAATCATCAATCCGGGCCTTAGGCGTTCGCTATTTGGCTAATTGGATTACTCATTAATATTGGTTGTTCTATTATTTATTTTGGAATATACATATATCACTACTCATAGGAGCAATTACAAAGCAATTATAGCAATAATATTATAATAATTATTACAATCATAATAATCACTCATGGTAACAAACTACTTAACAGTATAATATTTTAATTTTCAATAAAATATTATTACTGAAATATGACT
>BLBF01000003.1:18645351-18678248 GCA_015471245.1 Laticauda colubrina | reverse complement strand
ATTTTTTAGAAATGGCAATTTCTACATATGAGAAACTACAAGAACAAGAAGATTGGGATGAAGAAGAAACCATCCTTAATGAACAAGCAACTTTATTTGGGGAAGAAAGGGGAAAGGGGAGAAAGAGAATGGAGAATTTAAGACTTAAAAAAACAACCAAAAAAGGGAAAAACAAGGTGAAAAGTGGACACAACATCAGAAAGCAACAGAAAAGAGGAATACATAAGAGGGTGGAGATTAAGAGACAAGAGGGTAAAAAGGGTAGAGTGGAGAAGCAAGGGAGGAAAGAAGGGAAGAGAAGCTACAAAGGTTTGAAACAAGATGTAAAGAAACAGAATTTATTTAGAGATAATGGGTAAACATATAACTGAAAAAGAGATTCTGCAAAGGTACATAAGACTGTGTTGTTGTATTTGTATTTGAAATAATGTTAGAAAATTGGAATAATATATGATTATAAAATGGGACAAAATATTTAATGTAACTTAGCGAATTTTTTTTAAAATAAAATGAATGAAATCAAATATGAGAGAATTGAATTAAAGAAAAATGGGAACATTGTCATTGTATAATATTTTAAAATATAAGTGAAATAAGGGGAAGTAACTAAGCAAAATCTATAAGTGTTCCCATAGAAGCATGATACTTATTTAGAAAGGATTGTGTAAAATGTTTAAGATTTAAATGAATATTAATTTTAATGATATAATTTCAATTGCTATGGATTGTTGTTTTAATTATATTATATATTTAAAAAAATTTTTTTTCTTGTTTTAAAATATTGAGTCTATCTTTAGAATGTACTACGCAGAATCCGAATGAAAATTATGTGTTATGTTAAGCTTTAAAACTAGGGGAAGGATAAGTATGATAAGGCATTATACTCCAATCAGTCATTACAGAAGAAATTTTGTGTTAATGAGAAAAGATAATAGACAGCTGAAACAGGACAGACAAAGGATATAAGTATAATGATTTAAATTGAGATGAAATAAATATAATAGAATTAAGAGAGTGAAAAGAGGGGAGAAGCTATATAGAAAATGTAAAATAGTAAATAAGAAATGGAATGCTATATAAAAGTAAGCATGAACTTGAATTTATGTCTGTACAAAAAGATGTAACTCGGGATCAAACTGCCGTCCAAAAAGATATTTTATGTTTTTTATGTTTTGTGTTTTGTTTGTCTATGTTTGTTTGTTAAAAATTAATAAAATTCTTTAAAAAAAAAAAAAAAAAGGCTGGCAGGCAGGCACCAAGGCTGGCAGGCAGACTGGCTGGCAGCAAGGCTGGCAGGCAGGCAGACAGCAAGGCTGGCAGGGAGGCTGGCAGCAAGGCTGGCAGGCAGGCAGACAGCAAGGCTGGCAGGGAGGCTGGCAGCAAGACTGGCAGCGAGGCTTGCAGGCAGACATGCAGGCAGGACAGGCAAGGCAGTCGATGTGTCTGGAAGCAGGTCTTTCCTCTGAATGGCGACCTGCTTCCGAGCTGCTTCCCTTATATCCACGGGGCTGACGCAATGCATCCTCCCCGCATGCGCAATTAACGCTCGGCATCCACTAGGCTTCTGCTGTGCATCCGCTCTGCATCCGCTCTGCATCCGCTTCATCCGCTCTGCATCCGCTGTATCCGCTGTATCTGCTTCCGCGTCCGCTTTGCTGAGGTCCCCTGGAAGCCTAGCGGATGTGCCATCTGCTCCCATCCGCTGGGCTTCCGTTCCGCATCCGTTTTCCATCCGCCCTGCGTCCTCCCCCCGTCCGTGTTATCCGCTCTGGTTATGCAAATTTTTGCCCCTTTTGAGAGCGGATAACAACGGATGGAACATTTTGCTCGTCCGTTGTGTCCGTTTTGCATCCGTTGGGCAGTGTGACAGGGCCTTAAATAAGAAAGGAAGCCTTGAAAATATTCTGAAATCTTGTCAGTTTCATTGAAGAGCCAAGAAAAGTTTGGAATCCTCTTTATTTTGTTTGTAGAATGTTAAGTTTGCTGAATGGTATTTTAAAGGGGGAAAAGCAGCAATTTTCAACTTTTCTCATTGTAGCAGGTACATGGAAAGATGGATCCGGTATGAATCATCAGTGAGTCTTGTGATGATAAGGAGATTAGATTCGGACAGGGTCATTGAGAAGTGAACTGCTGATGGGAGGGAGTTGCATGGGTTGGTTGAGGGTTGGTGCTGTCTCTGATTGGCTGTGTTGCTGATTTGAATTCTGAGGAGTTCGTAGGCTGATTGTAGGTCAATGTTGATGGAATTGCTTGTGAAGTGACAAGCTTTGATAAACTGATGAGTGTGGTGGGTGATAGCATGGCTGATGATTTTTGTGCTGCTCCAATTGAATTGGTGCCTTTGTCATCATCAAAAGCTCATAAATTGAAGAAACACACCACCTACTCAATAACATATTTCCTGGGATCAAATTCACACCCAAAGAGGAAAAAGACAACAGACTCCCATTTCTCAATGTTGACATAAGGAAACTAGACAATGGAGAACTAGAAACCTGTGTGTACTGCAAACCCATCCATGTACATGGGCCAAATCCTTACCTTTGCAAGGAACCACCCCACCACACACAAAAGAAGCTGTGTCCAGACCCTGTTCAGAAGAGCCAGGACACACTGCAGCACCAGCACACTACGAAAAGCGGAACAGAAATAACTGCTCAACGTCTTGCTCCGTAATGGCTATCTAAAAAACTTCATATTCTAACACATAGCCAACCACCTCGCAAAATTAACCCTACCATACACAAAAAGGTTGCGAGAAATGACAGCCAGAATCCTCCAACTACTTGAAATAGCAAAAGCCACAAACCCATATCCACACTCCACCAGGAACTATCCAGAACCAAAGACAACATACAGAGGGATTAAAAAATAAAGAAACGTAATCTACAAAATCTACAAAAGTAATCTCCAAAATCAACTGTAACCATTGCAACCATTTTTATTTGGGAGGGAAAAAAACTAAAAACCAGGATCCACAAACACCATGTTCAAACTTCATGTTCCCAAATCCTGAATCTCGATTCACACTGACACCAAACAGCACCAGTTCGATTGGAGCAACACAAAAATTGTCTGCCACGGTCATGAATTTATCAAAGCCTGGCACTCCACAAACAATGCCATCAACAGACACCTTGACCTACAACCAGCCTACGAACCCCTAAGAATCCAAATCCACCACCAGAGACAGCACCAACCTTTAATCAATCCAAGGACCCACACACACACACCAGTAGTTCACCTCCCAATGACCCTGATCTCATGTGATGGATCACAATACTCATCAAAAGACTCACTGATGACTCACACCTGACCCATCACAAAAACCTCACTTGACATGCCCACATATAAAGCCCTTATAAACAGAAGAACACTGACACTGACATCCCCTAAGCTCTGCTGAAGATGTTCCCTAGCCTGATAATCAAATGTTCAGAAACCAGACTGCAAGCTTGGAGAATGAACCTTCACCCTCATCCAATACCTGAGCTACAGATATTCATCACTATTGCAAAGTTAAATATGTTTAACAAGTGAATGTTGTTCCATTCAATTAAAAAATGTTTTAGTCTTAGTATTACTATTTCGCCATTTATAGAAGATGAAAAGGGAAATATAGAGGCTCACGTGCACAGATACTTGAAGCCTACTCCTAAACAAAATTGCAGCTGCACTTTTTAAAAAGATAGTCCATTCCAGTGAATTTCTTTCTTTAAAAAAATTAAATGAAGCTGTAAAAGGGATTAACCTTAATTTTGAACCTCTTTTCTCTTTACCCTAGGGAGAAAAAGCTATTTAGAAAACAGGTGTTGTTCCCAGCTGTGTTTGTAATAAAGTTATAGTGTTTTTTCTTCCTCAAAATGCAGATATCTTTTAAAGTAGCTAAACCAGGGCATAAAGGGACCAGACATTTGTAGTTTAACAGAATTGACATTTTTTATAATACAAATCCTCAAATTACTATGATTTTATATAAAATTCTTTGCTTTTTCATAAGGACAAAGTTATCATATTCTGAGGTTAGCCTTCATTTAGAGTTCAGTGGATGTTACTCACAGAGCAATGTAGATAAAATTGTAACCTAAATCACATTTCAGTAATGAACATTATCGTTCTTTCTAGGCCTACTAGGTCTACTCAGAGAGGAATAAATCCCTCTAAGTTTAATAGTCTTACAAGTAAATGAGTAGGCTGTTAACAGCCTTATTAATAAGAGTGTTACTCATACAAACAGTTGCTGTTCATATGAGCAATATATATTTATAAGAAAGCTGGAGAGTAGCAGAGGACAAAGCTCAGTTTCCTTGCATTTTGCACCCAAAAATTCCCAAATCCAGTTCCCAGCATTTTCATATAGGACTCCATGTGCATTCTTATTGAGAACCATGTAGTATTGCTCCCTGTCAGAGTAGATACCAATAATGTACATATATACATCCGAACTAGTCTGTGCGGTTTCTCTATGTCATATAATATATGTGGGTATATGCTTGCTTGCTTGCTTGTTTGCTTATTTATTTATTTGTTTGTTTGTTTGTCATATTTATGTGGTGTATATTGGAGGTGGTGACACTTTCACAGATTTGTATGCAACAAAATTACATTTTATGTACATTTAGTATAAAGTGACAAAGTTATCCGAAGTCTTAACTCAAATGTATTCATGGATAGTTTGTATTGGTCAGGCAGCTAGAAGTAGATGGATAACTTTTAATAGCAAAAAGATGGGAGAGCCATCTTTTACTGGTTCAGGTAAAAAGCCAACAGTATCCAGGTCAGATTGGACCACTGCTAGAAGATGAGAATAAAAACATACAATCAGGCAGAGTATGCATGCTTTGGGTGTCATCAATTAGACTATGTCACCTGATGGGATCTAAGAAGTGAGTATTATCTATTGCATTGCCTCCTTTCTGGAACAATGTCCCCCTAAGAGATTCCTTCAACTCTTTTTTTAACAAAGATCATTAAATCTGAGTCTTCCTCCAGGCCTTGTAGTAGAATAGTTAGTGATCCCTATGTTTTCATGGCATTGGGTCTCTTTTTCTGTTCTGTATAGTCTTTGCATTACTTTATTCTTAATTATTTCATGGTGTACTCTCCCTAGAGTCAGGATGGTGTCAGACAGCCCCACACATACTCATTCAGTCACTGAATGGGGATAATACAGTACTAGAAAATGAGTGCTTTGTAAGGGTATATAAGATTAAAGAGGTGCATAACTATAAGTTATGGTAGACACTTCATATTGAACCATAACAAAGTTCACATTATAATACCCAAGCCTACAGTCCTTACAGATAAATGAATCTTTACACCCTGACTTCACCAGCCAGTATGGTCATTGATGAGCTCTCTTGAAAATAGAATTTGACCCATCTTGTAAATATTCAGATAAGGAAGCATGCTAAACATATTGCAGTTAGTAGGTATAAAGTGAAGCTTAAAAGTCAAAATAACATCTCCATCATGATACTTTCAGTGGCTCTGGGGAAAAGAATGTTTTGATGCACTATATAAGGGACATAAATAGTTCTGCTTTCTTCATCTCTTTATAGAACCTGTATTATGACTTATGCCTTTGTTGCTCTATCTTACTCTTTTCACATTACTCTGGGATCAAAGTTCTCAAACAGAGAGGTCATTATTCTATTTATTCCATTGTTCCTCAAGTAGATAATTATAGTACCAGGAGGATGTTCTTTTATACTCCAAGGAATAAAGAGCCATGATATTAGTAACAGTAAACCTGTGATCTTATATATCAGATCTTCTATAGAAAGTTAGTCTAGAATCTAGAAGCTGCTGTTCTGTATAGTATATTTCTATAGAAACAAAAAAGAGGTTGCATTGGTAAGGAGTAACTGATTCCTTGTTGCATAACTTACAGTTTTTGATATGTTGATTGAACAAAATTCTCTAATTAGAGGCATAAAATAGACTCCTGACTTGGGTGGTTAGCATAGTACATGTAGTCCTCAACCTATGACAACAAATGAACCCAACTTTTAAGTTGCTAAGTGAGTTTTGGACCTTTATGACCTTTCTTGCCACAGTTGTTTAGTGAATCACTGCAGTTGTAAAGTCAGTATCACATGATTGTAAAGTGAATCTGGCTTTCCCATTGACATTGCTTGTCAGAAGGTCACAACGATTGATCCCATGACCCCAGGACACTGCAACATCATAAATATGAGTCAGTCTCCAGCATTTGGATTTTGATCACATGACCATGGGGTTGCTGCAAACAGTCATAAGTGTGATAAACAGTCATAACTCGCTTTTTTAGTGTTGTAATTTTGAATGGTCCCTAAACAAAAGGTTGTAAATTAAGAACTACATGTATAATAAAGTATAGTGTAGTATAATGTTGTACACCACCATAGTGTACAACAGTTTAGAAATAGGAAATTTAATGTGACATGACATATAAAACACTTTTCATTCTTTCAGTTGTACTTCTGGATCCTGTGATTTACCTTCCCATCCCATAAAGCAATTTCCAAAGTTCCTCAGTTCACATCATTTTTAGTATCTCTGTAATTGTTTTGGGGTACCCCTAGTGATTTCCAAATCTTGCACCCCTAAGGACAATTAAGACAGTTCTTTTTTTTAAGTAGTAAAATATCTAGTGTTGTCCTGTCAACACCTGTAAATATACATTGATAACCCAATAGGGCTTAAATGACAATACAGGTAGTTTATGGTTTATGGTGGTAATTGGGACTGGAATTTCAGTTGCTATGTGAAGCAGCTGTAAAGTGTGATGCCACTTAGATCATTTAGTGACAGTAATCCTGATTGCCATTGTAACCCCAGAACTGCACAAGTTGTTAAAAGGAAGATATGAGAAGCGCAGGGAGAGATATTACTGGGGAGGAGTGCTGAAGGCAGTGCTACAGATTATGGATGAGTCAGTGGGGGCCACCGGTGCGGCATCCATGGACAGGTGCTATAGAGCCACACCAAACCAGCAGGAGCTACTGGTATGTGCTATGGAATGCAGGGCTAACAGGGAGTATGAGATCTCTAGGATCTTGCACTTTGTAGTAGGACTTCTCAGGAGAAAAAGCAAACTTACCGAAGCAACTTGCAACGTTCCCTGCCAATTTTCCCATTGACAATTCCCATTGACTATGCCTGTGGGAAGATGGCAGGAGAAATTGCAAAAGAGGGTCACATGACCATGAAATTCTACTATGGTCATGTGTGTGAGCTGGTGGCCAGGCACCTGAATCATGGTCAAGGACTACCTGTACATAAATTACACTTGCCTTTACACTGGGGTCCCCAAACATGGCAACTTTAAGACTTGTGGACTTCAACACCTAGAATTCTCCAGCCAGCTATATTGGCTGGAGAATTCTGGGAGTTGAAGTCCATAAGTTTTAAAATTGCCAAGTTTGGAGACCTCTGCTTTACACAAACGCTACAACTTTCACATTTGCCTCAGACAACACCTATAAATATGTATATCAGTCAAGTAATTTACATAGATTTACAAAGAATTACATAAAATTCTTTTTTAGAGTAAAATTAAAATGCCTCCAGGCATTCTGAATTTTGAAACTGAAGCAATTAACTTCTCTTTTAGGTTGATAGATTTAATGCAGGTTGTATAGTTTTTATGCCTCTTACGTTTGTTCAGTTATGTTATACAAGCTTTATAAACCATAATATATAATCTGTAAGTATGTATACACCATACTGTAAAAAGTGATGAATTCATAAAAGGAAAAATTTAAAACAAACTGAGGGGGTGGAGCGGCATAACTGAAAAAGAAATTAAGAAAACTATGAACAAAACTAAACTTCTAATATCTCCAGTACAATGGTTTAATTATCTGCAAATCTTTGCAATTCAAATTTTAAAATTTGCCTTGGGCCAAGTCTGTACAAAACTAAATACTATCCAGCCTTGCCTCTCAGTCAAAATTCAATATTTGAAGATTTGAGAGCTGACACATTCCATTGAACCAACATAAACATCTGGTTCATACATATTTCTAGAAGTATACTGTCACCCATGTTTATCAAAGTTCTTCAGAACTGAAAAGCTCCATTTGTAGATGACAGTTTAGCTACACACAGATATGTGAGAACCTTAACTTCTTTTCCACAACCTACTTCACAACAGCAATAATATCTCACTTGCCTCCTGGAGTTAGTGCTCCATCATTGGATGTTTTCAAGAAGAGTTTGGACAGCTATTTAACCAGGATGCTATAAGGCTCCTGCCTTGGGCAGCAGATTGGATTAGACAACCTTCAAGATCTCTTCCTGCCCTATGATTCTGTCTTCTGTGTTCTAACAGGTATCATTTGGGTGATGACAATTCTTCTGACTTGAGTTTGCTGTCGACACTGCTGTAGAAATTGTCCATTCCCATACTCATTCTTTTTTGCCTTTCACATGCATGAACATAAATGTTCTTTTGGCTTTGATCAGTGTTTTGTTACTTCACTTTTTCTATTGCCACATTTCACTTTTATCGTCTCTAGTATATTTGGGTGGAGCACCTAAAATTATAAAGCTTGTTATAACATAATTGTAGAAACTTAAGAGGTATAAAAACTATACAATGTGCATTAAAAGTCCATCAAGCGAAAAGAGAAGTTAACTGCTTCATTTTCTAAATTCAGAATACCTGGATAAATTTTAATTTGATTCTAAAAAGAATTTTATGTAAATTACTTGGCACCCCAACCTTACTAATGTGTGGTTTTTCTTAGATATCTTTTTAGAAATTCTATTTGCATTTAAGAAGGTTCATCTGGAAAAATGCTATAGGCCTGGAAATATCAAAGGAGTGGCTTGCAATACCTCTGCTGTCTGCATACAGCTCCTGAGGCCCATTTTTGGCCTCCACAGTCTCCTGAAGCACTGTATCGGCCAAAAATGGGCCATGGAGGGTATTGGCCTGTTTTTGGAGGTCCATTTTTGGTCTCCATGGCCTACTGCAGCACTTTGCCAGCCAAAAACTGGCCCCAGGAGGCCAAGGCCCCCTGCAGCCCATTTTTGGTCAGCAGAGTGTTGCAGGAGTCTGTGGAAGCTGAAAACAGGCCACGGGGGGGGGGGGTCCATGCAGCCAACCCACACCCCATTTTGCCTGGCAGGGTGTTGCAGGAGCCATCCATCCCATTGTTCTTTCCACCTCCCCCTCCTGGCCAACCTGCAGAGGAGAAATACAATGCTGACCTGGCCCTTGAAGAAATCTATTTTGACACCCCTGCTCTAGACTTTTGACCAAACAGTAATCACCTTCTAGTAGCAGCCTTCTACAGAAGAAATAGAAATAACTAACCTAAAAGAGGTCATAGCAGAGAGGGATATGGTAATAGGTGTGGTGCAACAGACACAACATACTTGTGAACCTTTATTGCCTTTTGTCCTTGTTGGTTCATCACAACATAGGGGGTTTAAAAAAATTCCATACACATGATTAATGTGTTTCAGATGTCCTTTGCATTCCCTTGCTTGGAAGACTTTCCATTTGGATTTGTGCCTAGGCCTGCCATTTTTCATCTCATGGTGTCATCTTTTCTTGATTAGGAACATTCATCATCTATTGCCTTAATGGTCTGTTCTATCATTCTGTTTCTCAGTCATGGCTTCATAGTATTGATGTCTTGTTACATATAGATAGCTCATTTTTTTGTTACATTCTTGACTGACCATTTGAATTACTTACTTTTCACTCTAAGTCTTCTCCTTTACAGTATTATTTCTGAGTTTAACATAATCCTTTCTCAGCTGCAAAATAAAAAAAAAAAACCCACGCACACAGGATTATTAGTTGGTGGTAGCAAGAAGTTAGATTTTTCTTTATCTCTCTTTATTTTAATCCAGTGATCATCCAGATTTTTGCAGCCCTTTCAAACCAGCACAGAATCATAAACTGTGCTTTTAAATAATGCTGGAGATATACATTTTGTATTAAAAATTAATTTTATAACTTCATTACCTGTTTTCTGAACCTTGCTTCACAATTAGATAAATTTGTGAAATTACTAGGACACAAAATCCTAGTTTGAACTGACTTATTCTCTCCCAGTCCCTTACCCCAATGCTTTGTCTATCACCAGAGAAGCTTTCCTATTATTTCCAATCAGTTTTATCTAATATTGTCTCCTCTAATAGTGACATTAACAGCTACATACCTGCTCTGCAAAAGTCTAGATAAGCATTAGATGGTAAGAAATGTTTAGAAAGAATTGTTTCTCAGCTATAAATCCAATGCAGACCAGCACTATCTAATCACCGCATGCTACCTGACCTTTTTAACTAATTGTACTTGGAGGTTCTGTGTGTAAAGTATGGATTCAGCTAGTGAATTTTAGCAGGTATATTTGAGATACATGGTCAATAATTCTTGAAGAATATTTTCTGACTGCAGAAGCATTAAAAATTAAGCATAATTTGGTGCTATTGAATTCCACTCCATCTGACTTCCTTTATTTTATAGAACTTTCAGTGAAAACAGCAATTGTCTATTGTTATTAATTTATTGTTTTCTTGTTACAAGATCAATCAGAGAGCAAGCACAATTCTTAAGAAACTGTAAAGATCAAATCTCCCTTCCATCTATGTATGTTGTTTCAATTTTAAACGATTATGTGCAGGGGTGGGATTCTCCCGGTTTGGACCGGTTCAGGCAAACCCCTTGCTCCAAAGATCAGCTGGCAGTGAATCGGTTAGCTGTGACTACCATGTGGGCCCGCCCCCCCCCACCCCTGCTCTTTCCTGTGCTTTATTTTGTTTTTTTAGAACACAGCTGATTCGCATGGCTGAGCAGTTTGCCACGCCTCACCTTTTTATTCACAGGGACTGCAATAGAAGATAAGTATTAGAGCTTTTTTTAAATGCGGAGTGCACATTTGGCATGTGCGCGTACAAAGCATGCGATCCCCAAATCGGTTGTTATAACGATGGAATCCCATCCCTGATTATGTTGACTACACGCTGTTTCTACAGTGCAATTCAATTTCTGCAAACTATTCGTATAATACAATTTAATGCAAAGATTTATCAAGCCAGACTTGTCTGATGGTGAAGGATTAACTTTAAAATATATGTGCCCAGCTGCTTCACAATCCCATATTAAGAGGGCAACCAATGAGACTATCTGGTCTACCTGGTAAGGTCAGCCTTACCAGGTAGACCAGATAGGAAACAAGACCGTATAAGATCGTTTTAGTTTATTGAAAAGCTATAACAGATTCTTGAAAGATTGAAGTACAGTTCTCCCACTATCACCTTTATAGCCCTATAACTTAGGGAAAGGGCTAAATACCTTAGCCCTACTCCACTCATTAAGCAATTGTGGGCTATGCTCCCTCTAATCAGATTGCTCCCTAGACAGCATCTTTTCACCCAGTCTCCCAATATACCAGAGATCTACTTGGCAACTTTTAGACTTGTGGATGTCAACTTCCAGAATTCTTCAGCAAGGCATGCTGTCTCAGGAATTTTAGGAGTTGAAGTCCACAAGTCTTAAAGTTACCAAGGTTGGAGACCATTGCCATATACCATTCTGAATATAGTGATTAAATTGTTGGATTGTTGGATTACAACTGAAAGACTTCCTTTAGTTAACAGAAAAAACAGAATATGAATAGAACAAACTGGAACAGATGTTTTCCAATACAAATGGTCCTCGACTTAAGACTATTCATTTAACAACAGTTCGAAGCTATGACAATCTCAGAAAAAGTGACCTATGACCTGTATTTTTACTCATGATTGTTGCACCATCCCTGGTCACATGATCGCAATTTGGGAACTTGTAACCAGCTTGTATTTACAACCAGTTGCAGCATCCTGCAGTCATGTGATCAAGCACCCATTTGGGAAGATGGATTTGTTCAACAATCACAAAACTCTCTTGACAGCTACCTGAAAACTTGTAAAATCAGGTCCAACTCAACATATGATTGCAACAATGGATGATGGCAATTCCTATCCCAGTTGTGCTTATAAATCAGGGATTACCTCTAAACCTCTCTGAGGATGAAGTACAGAATAACAGATCTTTTTTCCAGTTGAAAAGTTCATGTATGATCAAGTGCTTTAGCAGCCTTTGCATTCTTTGATCTGGACTCATGGAAAAACTTAAAGTATGTTGTTTTGGAATTAAACTCCTTTTGCTTGTATTGACATTGGTCCTCACAGCCAGAAATTCTAAGGAGCTGAATTCATTGTCATTTCATGCATACAGATCCAATGAATTTCACAATACAAGAGCTTCCCATACATCCATGCATCCTTATTCATCTTTACGACTAGGCCTAGCAATTTGAAAAACCTGTTTTAAACTAGGTGGAAAATAGCCCCATATATAGGGTGCAAATAATAACATTTGCCATTTTTTAGTGTGGCCCCCCAAAATTTGTCCCGCCCCTCTTTAAATAAGACTTTAAAATCTGGGCCTATCCCCAGACTTTGAATCAGAGTGTGATGTAGGGTTGTTGGCATTTTTTTCTGGATGTCTACTTTTTGACAATGTATTTTTTAAATTTTCTATTTTTGTTATGGTATTTTGTCAGCTGCCCAGAAATTTCATAAATAAATAAATATTTATGGGTCATGGAAATGATAAACTGTTTATAAAAAAAATAACTTACCAAATTATTACAGGTCTGAATATGCATATATTCATATGCATATATGAATATACCCTCTCTTAGTCCAACTCACCTCACAGGGTTGTTGTTGTGGAAAAAATAGGAGGAGGAAGATGATTCGGATATGTTTGCCACCTTGAATTATTTGTAAAAATAATAAAGGTGGGATATAAATAAATAAATAAAATCTTTACACTCTGTGATCATGTTAATTGGATTCCTTGGGCAAGATAGACATTTTGAAATACCTCATTTCTCACTAATAGTGTTCATAGGTTTCTTGCTGGTAAGAAATGATGCAAGATGTCAATGATTCTGACATTAATATAAATCTAAATAACTCCCAAGAAAGCAGTGGGATTCTACTTGATTCATATGACTGATTTTATTTCCATACCTAGAATGATGGTTTCAGTCATCCCAAATATCCCCATGTGATAAATCTAATATGCATTTAGTATGTCAGATATCCAGCATGCTCTTGTCAATGGGAAAAGAGAATGAAAGCTTCCATAATAACAAGTTCCATTGATATCTACTGGGAGATAAATGAACACAAGAAGGAACAAGGAAAAACAGCAACGCACCAGTGTAAACTTAGATCTTTTTACTGCTGTGAAAAAAGGTGGTAATATAAAAAAATGATGTTTTTGAACATTTTGAAGGTTGACAGCCTGCACATATGGCTAGAATTGTCTATTTCCGGTTGTTAAAAACCAAGACTCAGATATTTCAAGGTACCTTCGTACTCCACACATGCAGTTTTCCTCATAACTATAGTTATTCCACTGCCAAGGTTCATGTGGCCCTCACTGTAAATTAGACTTTTCCTATATATGTCTTCCAAAGTCTTTTGAACCTCACATGGCTGGGTAATTCTGGGAATTATAATCTCAGTAGTAAAGGGTACTCCAGCTTGGGAACTAAGTAAATTCAAAGAAATTACCATGTGATATTCCCCATCTAATCACTTACATGAATAATACATTTGTATACTTTTATGAACAATTTCTTTGCCCTGTATAGTTCCAAAATGAATATGAATTAGTTTAATGAGTTGTAATAATAATGGTTATTCCATAACTAACCTCAGTAAAACTATGGTGAAACCTCTTGTTCACTTACAGATAAAAAAGCTATTTTATTAAATTTCCATTTGTGTTTGGTAATGTTATCATTCCAGTACAAAACATTTTTCTTGAATTCCAATACCCATGCATGTTGCAGGTACATACACATGCCTGGAATGGAGATGGGAATGTCAGAGGAAAAAAATGGGGGAAAGGGTGTTTTTTTCTTTTTTCCAGCTTTTTCCAAAGCCGTTTGGAAAACAATGAAAAAAAAACCTGTTTTGTTTTTTTTCATTTTTCCAGATTTTTTTCACAGCTGTTCCCATCTCTAACCTGAATTGGAGCCAAAGAAATGGGGGCAATACTATTTATTTAATCCATAAATGCCAGTGACTTATGCCAATTAAAAACAAAACAAATTCAATCAAAAAAGCGATTGAAATGGGGACGAGATTCAGTGCAACTTTTCTATGAGGCCACTGATAATTCTGAAAGCAAATTCTTCTCTAATGAGCCAATCCCAAAAACTTAAAAAAAAACCTATAGCAGAATTTTCCTGCATAATGTTTATTTTAAGAAGCCATGGCTAGAGAATATTTTCATAGTTTTCATTAACTTTAGACCAAATAGTATTTAAGTGTTTTTCTGCTAACATTGATCTCAGGATGTTACACTCGATATAACATGGGTTGTTTCTGTATGCTTTAACTCTGATTGCTTTGTCACCCTAATTGCTTAGTCTTTTAAGGAAAAGTTCACGACTAAACCTCAGGCATTAGCATTTCACATTTCATTTATGGTAAATAATAAAACTTTGGACACAATCAGCATTTCTTCCACTAACTGAATTGGGCTTAATTTTACAGCAGTACATATAGTAATGTGCTCAACTGAGGCAGTTAATGACATTTAATTTGACCGGAACAAAATTGACCATGCTTTTGTCTTATATTTTTGCAAATGCAACCAACACCAATGTAGAAAAACAGAAAAATGTTAATTCCCAGGTTGGCTGCACATTCTGGATAAGAAGTCATTTACACTTCATTTATACACTTTTTTGTGTCATCTATACACTTCTGTTAATCTAAAAAGGCAGTGCTACTGCCTTAGCTGACCCAGATATCTCTTTTTATTAATTTCTCACATTTTCCCAATTTTCATTCTCTTTTTGCTGTAGCACAACATTTTCTGTACATATATAAAGGGGCATGCATACGTGCAAGGGGCGTGTATAAATGCACAATCATGCCTATTGTCCCCATTTATTTGTACATATTTCCTGTATTCTTACTCATGTTTATATTTATACCTATTATCTTGTAAGCAATTGAGAATTCAAAAAAATGAAAAATAAATGAAATAAAATATTTTTTATACCATTCCTCACATTCATTCATCCTTCTCATGCATCTTTTTTCTCATGCCTTACCTTCATTTGCTCATTTTTCTTCCCTCTTTCCAAATCTAACTGAACCTGTCTTTTATATGCCTCATTTCTTTACTCCTTCCATTTTTCTTTATTCTATTTAGGAACTACACATTGTAAGCAATTACATGTATGTGTGGCAGAGACACAGTGTAATATAGTTACGATGCTTGGTATATGATTAAGTTGCTAAACTGGGACCTATACAATTTATCTTTTACTTCTCCCTGAGGCAGCTGAGTAACCTTGACTGGTCCCTCCCTCCTAGCCTTAATTTTTTTAAAAAAAGCAAGTTGTGTGATAAAAAAAATCACATCCCATGAATGTATTGACAGCTTTAAGAAGGGGATGGCAGCACAAAACCAGGCAGGAGCTGCAACCATGGAGAAATAATAAAAACAAAAACAGCATACAGATAAGAATTTAGATTTTCTAGACTAGATTTTCTGTTGCTAAGCAAAGTGGGTATTAAGTATGTCACATCAGATTTGTAAAAAAAAAAAAACAGCTGTTAAACAAATCAGTATGATATTAAGTAAATCATGCATCCAGTAAGAAAATCCAGTTTCCCTCAGTGACTTTGCTTGTCAGGAGCTGAGTGGGGAGGTGATCATGTGACAGTTAGAGATCAACTGTAGACTTGCTAATTCTGAGGGAGTGTAACCCAATTCCGAGTAAATTCCACTTCATTCTTCAAAGTCAATTTTTTTCAAGGCCAGTTTGATCTTCTTGGGAGGCTGCTTTAATTTCAGCTTGTTCTGTTTCATCCAGTTTATTATCGAAATTAAGCAACATTAAAGGGTGCTGATGACATTGTTGGGGTTTAAGTTCCAAGGAGAAATCGAGATGGCCATAGCAAAAGGACCTATCTTTGGAGCTCTGAATTACATTTCTCACAGATTCATGCAGCTACTTGAAAAAGTACAGGAGCCAGTGGTGGGATTCAAAATTTTACTACCAGTTTCAAGGGCATGACTTGGTGGAGTGGCTTGGTGGGCATGGCAGGGGAAAGATACTGCAAAATCTCAATTTCTACCCCATTCCTGGAGGAAGGATACTGCAAAATCCCATTCACTCCCTATCCCACTAACCTTTTTTCCAGCTCCGTTCTCCTGTGCAGAGCAACAAAACAAGACCCAGCTCATCAGCTGGGTCTTGGGAGGCAGAGAATAGATGGCGGGGGCCAGTCAGAGGTGGTATTTGCTGGTTCTCTGAACTACTCAAAATTTCTGCTACTGGTTCTCCAGAACTGCTGAATACCACCTCTGTATAGGATCCATGATAGAACCCAGAAATGCCAGGGAAGGTGATGGGTGTTGAATAATAGTTTCTTAAGCCCCTGTCACACTGCACCAACGGATGCAAAGAGGATGTAAAACGGACAAAAAACCTTGCCATCCATTCGAAAACGCGATGTACTCACTGCCTCCATTTGGTTTCCTCTCTATCCGTCCAGCATCCGTTTATGGACGTTTCATCCGCTCAAAAAGTTTTAGGCTGCTTAAAACTTTTGCGCGGAAAATGTATCCAGTTCGTCCGTTCTGCATCTGCTACGCATCCGCTACGCATCTATGCATCCGCTATATCAGCTAGGCATCCGCTGCGTATCCGCGCAACTCACATCCGTCCAGACGCAGGGAGGAAGCGGAACGGATGCAGAACAGATGCAGAACGGATGCAGCACGGAAACAAAGTGTTTAAAAAGGAAAAAACGTTCGCAGAGGGAACCTATCTCGGATATTAAGGATGTCTACAGGATGCCTAGAGGATGCCTAGCGGAAAACCTACACTGCCTATAAAAAGGGGGAGCAACTCGTCTGCATCGCACTTTCAGACCAGCAGCCCAGCGGTGCAGACCTCTGCAGCCTTCATCTGACTCTTCCTCTTCCACAGCATCCAGTCATGTCCACCGTGGATTGCGACAAAATCCTTTCGGCAGCCACCATCCTTCTGCAACACTGCGAAACCATCTACAGCCTCTGTGAACAGTACTACGGGAAGAAAAGGAGGCACCCAAAAAAAGTCTGGCTCCGAAGATGGTTCGCCAGAAGAGCACAGTATGTACTTTACGACAAGCTGATGGTGGAGCTCAGGAGCGAAGACCCTCGGGCATTCCAGAACTTCATGAGGATGCCTCCAGCCATGTTTGACGAAGTTGTGCAGCGCCTGACACCCAGGTTGACCAAGACAAACACCAACTTCCCGCCCAGCCTGGAACCTGGGCTCAAGGTGGCACTCACTCTGCACCACCTGGCCTCAGGGACCACCTACAGGAGCATGCAGTATGGCTGGACGGTGCCACCCAGCACCATCAGCTTTGTTGTCAGAGAAGTGGTGCAGGCCATCATCGAAGAATACAAGGAGGAGCTCCTCCAGTGCCCCTCCACTGAAGAAGGATGGAAGAAAGTTGCAGAGCAGTGATATCAGAAGTGGAACTTCCCCCACACCGTTAGAGCCATAGATGGCAAGCATGCGGCCTGCAAAGCTCCAGCCAAGTCGGGGTCCACTTATCAGAACTACAAGGGTTTCTTCAGCATCATCCTCTTCGCCATGGTCGATGCTGACTACAAGTTCATGTACATCGATGTTTCAGGCAACGGCTCATCTTCAGATGCCCAGGTATACAACGACAGTCACCTCAAGGAGGGGCGGGAAGCAACCTCATGGTGGGCTTCCCAGATCCAGACCCACTGCCCAACGGCACGCAAGATGTGCCCTACTTCATCGTGGGGGATGACGCCTTCTCCCTCACAACCTACCTCATGAAGCCCTACACCTCCAGATGCCTCACCCATGAAGAGAGGATCTTCAACTACAGGCTGTCCAGGGCAAGGCAGGTGGTGGAGAACGCCTTTGGCATCCTGGCCAACAGGTTCCAGGTACTTCTCACCAACATGCAGCATCGCCCAGAGACCGTGAGGAGGATCGTGGAAGCTTGCTGCATCCTGCACAATCTCATGCGCACCCGCTACCCAGTCTTGCAAAACAGGCTCGTGGACCTCCAGCAAGGCAATAGGGACATGGAGCTTGGGGAATGGAGGCAAGGGTGAAACCTGATAGACACTGAGGATGTGCAAGGGCCCAACAGAGCCTCACATGAGGTGAAGAAGCAGCGCAACCTCCTGAAACACTGGTGCAACTCCTCAGCTGGAGTGGTGGAGTGGCAAGACAGGATGGTAGATGCTTAAGGGATGCTTCCTTCAGCCTGTCTCATCACACGGATGAGATTGGGCCATGTATGTTTGGGTGGCCTACAATGAACAGGGCGTTTAATAAAGAGTTGTGTTTATGTTGACATGGATCAATGCTTACATTGTAATTGATAATGAAGGGCCATAGGGGTGACACCTGGGAGGGTGGACCATACAGTCCCACTATGCTTGCACTAGAGGTTTATCTATCCCACAACTATTACCCATCCCATAGGTATCCCTGCCCATCCCACAGGTATCCCTTCCCATCCCACAGCTATCTTAACCCATCCAAAAGGTATCCCTGCCCATCCCACTGCTATCTTAACCCATCCCACAAGCATGCTAAACCATTTCTAAAAGTTTCCACCCAGACTTTATGGAAAAAAATTAATGAAGCAAGTGTGTGAAACAAAGATAAACTTTATTAATAACAAACTGTAAAATAAACATGACCCAACTCAAGTGTCCAAATAAAGTCCACAAATATCCATGCAGCCAGTCTCTGGCACTCCTCTTGATCACTCGGAGGTGTGTGCCCAGTCTAAGGTGTTAGGGTGCAGGTGCTGTGGAGGTGGGTGCTGCTGCAGTGCTGGTCTGAGGTGTTATTGGAGTGCCTAGCCCCGAGAGGACAACAGGGGACGGTGTGTTGAGGAAGGTGTCGGACAGCTGGCTCAGCCCCGTGATGCTGAGAGGTCCTTCCTCCATGCCATGGGGTGTCAGCCTCAGTACTGAGGACAGATGTACTGAGGCCGGGCTTGCTTGTGGGATGGAGGAAGGAGCAGTGTAGTGGGGCTGCCTGCTCTACAATGGGGTGAGGACTGTCGTGGTTGGTATCGGTGGCATCATTGGAACCAGTGGCAACGGTGTCGCCCGATGACTCTGTGCCTGCATTTGTAAGGGCTGCTGTCTGTGCTGCTGGACCTCTGGGTAGCTGTAGCCCTGGTAGGTGAGGGGCTGTGGGAAGCCTTGGTATGGGAGAGACATCACCTGGGGTGGAGAAGCAGACCTGGACTGGGTGGGAGCAGGTGCCTCTGGGTCTGGAGGGTTGTTAAGCAGCGTGGTGATCCTCTCCTTCACCACCTGGTACTGGGGATCCGCCATCTCCTTGAGGGTCTGGTTCACATAATTGAGGAAGGGCTTGTGGTTGGAGGAGGAGGATTCGATGGTGACCAGCTGAGAGAGGAGACCGATGCTGGTGCGGATGGTGTCCCTGATCTCCACCAGGACCTTGTGGCTCTGCCCCTCCTGCGGTCCGGCTCTCTGCCTTACTGTGGTGGTGGAGGTGTGGGTGGATGTGGCTTCGGCCGCAGTGGACTCGATGTCTCCTTTCTCCCACCGCACCAGGGAGTCCTCATCGCTCTCCACCACGCTTTCAACACCTGCCCGTAGGTTCTCCGCCGTGGCACGCTCCACAGATACCTGCATGGAGATAGGGACTGACTCTCGGCCGCCAGAGGACTGGCTCCCAGCAGGCTGCCGGAGAGAGAGGGTTGCAATTTGGGCTCCTGGTGCTCTTCGGTGGGGGACCTCACCCTCCAGGAAGCTGCACTTGGCCATGACATAGTTCTCTCTGTCCGTCAGCTTAACCCTGGCCTGGCCAGATTTTTTGCAGTGCAGCTTTCCGTACCAGGTGTGCATGTGCCTCCACCAGCCGAGGAGCACCTCCGAAGTGTAGCCCATACTTTCCGCCCTCTCTCTCCAAGCAGCCTGCTTCCGCTTGGTTTCCCTGTACAGCCGGTGTCCCTTCCGCCACAGATAGTCGTTCTTTCTCAGCCACTCCAGCACCTCATCCTCGTGCGCTTCCTCAATGTAATACTGCCTCCTCTCCCATTGTTGCATACACCTCTTCCTCCCTTTGGGAGGACCAGATGGGCCCTCATCAGAGGGGCTTCCAGTTGTAGGGGCTGCTCCTCCACACCAACAGCAGCAGCAGCAGCAGCAGCATCACCAGCAGGATCATAATCAGCAGCAGCAGCAGCAGCAGCAGTATAATCACCAGCAGGATCATAAGCAGCAGCAGCAGCAGGATCACCAGCAGCAGCAGCAGAAGCAGCAGCAGCAGCAGCAGCAGCAAGACCAGGATGAGCAGCAGCAGAGTATGCACCAGCAGCAGGGTCAGCAAGACCAGGAGCACTAGCAGAACAAGCAGGACCAGCAGGACCAGGAGCAACTTCAGCAGAGTATGCAGCAGAAGCACCACTGCCAGAAGCAGCTACAGCAGAAGCTCCAGCAACAGAAGAGCGAGCCCAAGCAGCAGAAGCCCCAGCAGAAGATGAGTCAGGGACATGGGGTGGGAGGGTGGCCCTGTCCCTCTTGCCAGGGATGGCGGCAGGTTGCTGAGACTTTCGCTTCTTCCCCATGGTTGTGGGGTTGCTGGCTGGCAGGAAGGCTGGCAGGAAGGCTGGCAGGCACCAAGGCTGGCAGGAAGGCTGGCACCAAGGCTGGCAGGAAGCCTGGCAGGAAGGCAGGCACCAAGGCTGGCAGACAGACTGGCTGGCAGGGAGGCTGGAAGGCAGGCTGCCAGCAAGACTGGAAGGGAGGCTGGAAGGCAGGCTGCCAGCAAGGCTGGAAGGGAGGCTGGAAGGCAGGCTGCCAGCAAGGCTGGCAGGGAGGCTGCCCAGGAGGCTGGGAGGCAGGCTTGGAGGCAGGCTGGCAGCAAGGCTTGCAGGCAAACATGCAGGCAAGAACTCAAGGTATCCAGCAGCAGGTCTTTCCTCGGAATGCTGGCCACGTGCGAGCTGCTTCCCTTTATATCTGGGGGGCTTGCGCAATGCATCCCCCCTGCATGCGCAATTAACGCCAGGCATCCGTGAGGCTTCCGCTGTGCATCCACTTCATCCGCTGTGCATCCGTTCTGCATCCGCTGTTTCCGTTCCGCGTCCACTTTGCTGAGGCCCCCCGGAAGCCCTGCGGATGCGCCATCCACTTCCATCCGCTGTGCTACCGTTCCGCATCCTCTTTGCATCCGTCCTGCGTCCTCCCTGCGTCCATGTTATCCGCTCCAATTATGCAAATTTTCGCCCCTTTTGAGCGTGGATACAACGGATGTATCATTTTTCTCTTCCGTTGTGTCCTTTTTGCATCCGTTGGGCAGTGTGACACGGCCTTTAGCATCATCTTCTGTTCACAATCTATACAGAAGCAATGCAAAACAATCCTGACAGATGATCTATAAAGATACCATTGCTGATGGTATGAAAAACCATTGGGAGAGAGTTAGTTTCAGTAGAACAGAATCCTAATAGAAATTGGTCCAGGAAACTTTTGAGATTGACTTATACAGTAGCTAAAAAGGTCATTTGAATCAGCAGAAAGTTTTTATTTTATACATTATCTCTTAAAGGCACATAAAAGTGTATCCTATCTCAAGAAAGCTTTGATTAACTCCTCCTTCCCCCCCCCCCCAAACCATGGTATTATTCCCATCCACTGGCTAATTTTAATGACCCAGGAAAGGCCAAATAACAGAGCTGGAAGGGACCTTGAATGTCTTCTAGTCCAACCACTGCTGAGGCTGGAAATCCTGTACCCTAATGGTTCTCAATCTGTGGTCTGCAGACCTCTGGGACCCCATGTTGTCATCACAAAGTGTCCACAAAAACTTAAAGAAATATTATGATTTAAATCTTGATTTAGGTTTTGGGGGTCTGTGGCCATGGTCCATGGTATTTAAAGGGGTCAGTGTGAAGAAAAGGTTGATAACCATGAGTAGCCACGGTGGTGCAGTGGTTATAATGCAGTACTGCAGGGTATTTCTGCTGACTGCCAGCTGACTGCAGCTTGGCAATTCAGACCTCACCAGGCTCAAGATTAACTCATCCTTCCATGGTCAGTAAAATGAGGACCCGGATTGTTGGGGGCAATATACCGACTTTTAAATCATTAGGGCTATAAAGCACTATGAAGCAGTGAGTAAATGAGCAGCGGCCTTCGTTTCTCCATACACCTCTCTATATCTTTGAGATCTATTTCTACAAGTGTTTCTATAAACCTGACGAGTAATAATAAAGATGTGTTCCAGTGTCCCGAGATTGGAGTTCCAGGTGAAGCAAATCAGTCTTTCAGATCTTGAACACAATATCTTGGTAAAGATGGTGTTGGATCGTAAAGTACAACATTACTACTCTTAACAACCTTTTTGTGGCATCCATGGGCACAGAGTAAGATCTCAAATGGACCTGGGGAAAAAAATCTGATTTGCTATGATATTTCCTCCATTTGCACTTTAGCTCTCTGTTCAACTTTAGCTCTCTGTTCAAGCCAAGGAAATCATTGAGCTCAGTTAGAAGTATTCTACTTACCGGTTATAGTTGAGTAACTCAAATTCAAATCATGCTGATATGGAGATTTTATAGCCACTGTCTTTTAATCTACATCAAAAGGTCATAAAGAAGATACTGGGAATAGAAATCCATGCATGTGATCATTAAGCCCCTGTCACACTGCACCAACGGATGGAAAGAGGATGTAAAACGGAGAAAAACACTTGCCATCTGTTGGTTAACGCGATGCTTCCGTTTTGTACTCACTGCATACGTTTTGCTTTCTCTCTATCCATCCAGCATCCATCTATTGATGTTTCATTCGCTCAGAGGGTTTTGAGCTGCTCAAAACTTTTGAGCGGAAAATGTATCCAATGCGTCCGTTCTGCATCCGCTAGGCATCCGTTCTGCATCTGTTACGCATCCGCTATATCCACTAGGCATCCGTTCTGCATCCGTTCCGCTTCCTTCCTACGTCCGTTTATCGCTGGAGTGGATCGAGTTGCGTGGATGCATAGCGGATGCCTAGTGGATATAGCGGATGCGTAACAGATGCAGAACGGATGGAGAAAGGATGAAAGCGGATGCAGCTTGCAAAGAAAGCATTTAAACGGAAAAAATGTTCGCAGAGGGGACCTATCTCGGATATTAAGGATGTCTAGAGGATGCCTAGAGGATGCAAAGGGACACATAGTGGAAAACCTATACTGTCTATAAAAAAGGGGAGCAACTCATCTGGATCTCACTTTCAGACCAGCAGCCCAGCTGTGCAGACCTCTGCAGCCTTCATCTGATTCTTCCTCTTCCACAGCATCCAGTCATGTCCACCATGGATCGTAACAAAGTCCTTTTGGCAGCCACCATCGTTCTGCAACAGTGCGAAGCCATCTACAGGCTCTGTGAACTCTACTACAGGAAGAAAAAGAGGCAGCCAAGAAGCGTCTGTGTCCGAAGATGGATCGGGAGAAGAGCAGAGTACGGACTGTACTGATGGTGGAGCTCAGGAACGAAGACACTCGTGCATTCCAAAACTTCATGAGGATGCCTCCAGCCATGTTTGATGAAGTTGTGCAGCGCCTAACACACAGGTTGACCAAGGCAAACACCAACTTCCGGCCCAGCCTGGAACCTGGGTTCAAGGTGGCACTCACTCTGCGCCACCTGGCCTCAGGGACCACCTACAGGAGCATGCAGTACGGCTGGAGGGTGCCACACAATACCATCAGCATTGTGGTCATAAAAGTGATGCAGGCCATCATCAAAGAATACATGGAGGAGCTCCTCCAGTGCCCCTCCACTGAAGAAGGCTGAAAGAAAGTTGCAGAGCAGTGGTATCAGAGGTGGAACTTCCCCCACACCGTTGGAGCCAATGCCCACAGACTGTGAGGAGGATCGTGGAAGCTTGCTGCATCCTGCACAATCTCATGCGCACCCACTACCCAGTCTTGCAGAACCGGCTCGTGCACCTCCAACAAGGCAATAGGGACATGGAGCCTGGGGAATGGAGGCAATGGTAAAACCTGATAGACACTCAGGATGTGCAAGGCCCCAACAGAGCCTCACGTGAAGGGAAGAAGCAGCGCAACCTCCTGAAACACTGGTGCAACTCCCCAGCTGGAGCGGTGGAGTGGCAAGACAGGATGATAGATGCTTAATGGATGCTTCCTTCAGCCTGTCTCATCATACTGATGAGATTGGGCCATGTATGTTGGGTGGGCCTACAATGATCAGGGCGTTTAATAAAGAGTTGTGTTTATGTTGACGTGTGGATGATTATGACATTATTATTGATAATAAAGGGCCATCGGTGTGGCACCTGGGAGGGTGGACCATACAGTCCCACTATGCTTGCACTGGAGGTTTATCTATCCCACAGCTATTACCCCTCCCAAAGGTATCCCTGCTCATTCCACAGGTATCCCTGCCCATCCCACTGCTATCTTAACCCATCCCACAGATATCCTAACTCATCCCACAGGTATCCCTGCCCATCTCACAGCTATTACCCATTCCAAAGGTATCCCTGCCCACCCCACTGCTATCTTAACCCATCCCATAAGCATGCAAAGGCTTAAACCATTTCTAAAAGTTTCCACCAAGACTTTATTAAAAAAAAAAAAGAAATGAAGCAAGTGTGTGAATCAAAGATAGACTTTATTAACAACAAGCTGTAAAAGAAAAATGACCCAAGTCAAGTGTCCAAATAAAGTCTACAGGTAGCTACCCAGTCTCTGGCACTCCTCTTGGTCACTCGGAGGTGTGCCCAGTCTCAGGGGTGAAGGGTTCAGGTGCTGTGGAGGTGGCTGGTGCTCGAGTGCTGGTCTGAAGCCCCACTAGGGTGCCTGGCCCCGAGAGGACAACAGGTGACGGTGCATTGAGAAAGCTCTCGGACAGTTGGCTCAGACCCGTGATGTTGAGAGCTCCTTCCTCCATGCCATGGGGTGTCAGCCCCAGTACCAATGACAGATGGACTGAGGCCGGGCTTGGCTGTGGGGTGGAGGAAGGAGCAGTGTAGTGGGGCTGTCTGGTCTGCAGCTGGGTGAGGACTGGCGTTGGTGGCATCAGTGGCGTGGGTAGCATCAGTGTCGCGGGTGGCATCGTTGGCGTGGGTAGCATCAGTGTCATGGGTGGCATCGGTGGCATCAGTGGAACCGGTGGCAATGGTGTCGTCCAATGACTCTGTGCCTGGACTGGGAAGGGTTGCTGTCTGTTCTGCTGGACCTCCTGGTAGCCGTAGCCCTGGTAGGTGAGGGCCTGTGGAAAGCCTTGGAATGGGAGGGACATCACCAGGGGTGGGGGAGCAGACCTGGACTGGGTGGGAGCAGGTTCCTCTGGGTCTGGAGGGTTGTGAAGCAGCTTGGTGATCCGGTCCTTCACCACCTGGTACTGGGGTTCCTCCATGTCCCTGAGGGTCTGGTTGACATAGGTGAGGAAGGGCTTGCGGTTGGAGGATGAGGAGTCGGTGTGGACCAGCTCAGAGAGGAGATCTATGCTGCTCTGGATGGTGTCCTCTGATCTCCAGCAGGACAGTGTGGCTCTGCCCCTCCTTCTGTCTGGCTCTCTGCCTTTCTGTGGAGGTGGAGCTGTAGGTGGATGTGGGTAAGGCTGTGGTGGACATTCCGTCTCCTTTCTCCCACCACACCAGGGAGTCCTCCATGCGCTCCACCACGGTTACAACAGCTGTCCACAGGTTCTCCGCCGTGGCACGCTCCACAGAAACCTGCCTGGAGACAGGAGCTAACTCTCGCCTGGAAGAGCACTGGCTCTCAGCAGGCTGCCGGAGAGAGAGGGAAGTGAGAGGGGCTGCTGGTGCTCCTCGGTGGCAGATCTCACCCTCCAGGAAGATGCACCTGGCCATGATGTAGGTCTCTCTGTCCATCAGCTTAACCGTGGCCTTGCCAGATTTCTTCAGGTGCAGCTTCCCGTACCAGGTGTGCATGTGCTTCCACCAGCCGAGGAGCACCACCAATGTGTAGCCCAGACTCTCCGCCTTCTCTCTCCAAGCAGAATGCTTCCGCTTGGTGTCCCTGTAGAGATGGTGTCCCTTCCGCCACAGATAGTCATTCTCTCTCAGCCACTCCATCACCTCATCCTCATGTTCCTCCTCAATGGAGTGTTGCCTCCTCTCCTGGCCCCGCATATGTCTCTTCCTCCCTTTGGCAGGACCAGATGGGCCCTCATCAGAGGGGCTCCCAGGTAGTAGGGGCTGCCCCTCCACACCACCAGCAGCACCAGCAGGATCATCAGCAGCAGCAGCAGGACCAGAATCAGCAGCAGCAGAGTAAGCACCAGCAGCACCAGCAAGACCAGGAGCACGAGCAGGACCAGGCGCACGAGCAGGACGAGCAGGACGAGCAAGACCAGGAGCACGAGCAGGACCAGCAGGATGAGGAGCAGCTTCAGCAGGGTACACACCAGCAGAAGCACCACCGCCAGGAGCAGCTTCATCAGAGTAAGCACGAGCGGAAGCACCACCGCCAGGAGCAGCATCAGCAGAGTAGGCACGAGCAGAAGCACCACCACCTGGAGCAGCCTCAGCAGAGTAAGCACAAGCAGAAGCACCACCGCCAGAAGCATCATCATCAGCTCCTTCAGAAGCAGAAGCAGCAGAAGCCCCAGCAGAAGCAGAGTCAGGGACAGGGGGCGGGAGGGTTGCCCTGTCCCTCTTGCCAGGGATGGCGGCATGTTGCTGCTTTCTCTTCTTCCCCATGGTTGTAGGGTTGCTGCCTGGCAGGGAGGCTGGCAGGGCGGCTGGCAGGCAGGAAGGCTGGCAGGAGCCAGGCACCAAGGCTGGCAGGCAGGCAAGCACCAAGGCTGTCAGGCAGGCAGGCACCAAGGCTGGCAGGCAGAGTGGCTGGCAGGGAGGCTGGAAGGCAGGCTGTCAGCAAGGCTGGCAGGGAGGCTGGCCAGGAGGCGGGAGGCAGGCTGGCAGGAAGGCTGGCAGCCAGGCTTGCAGGCAGGCATGCAGGCAAGGCAGTCAATGCATCCGGCAGCAGGTCTTTCCTCCGAATGGTGACCTGCTTCCGAGCTGCTTCCCTTTATATCCACGGGGCTTACGCAATGCATCCCCCCCGCATGCGCAATTAACGCTCGGCATCCGTTCGGCTTCTGCTGTGCATCCGCTAGGCTTCCGCTCTGTATCCGCTTCATCCGCTGTGCATCCACTTCATCCATTACGCGTCCGCTCTGCATCCACTGTATCCATTCCGCGTCCGCTTTGCTGAGGTCCCCCGGAAGCCAAGCAGATGTGCCATCCACTCTCATCCACTTCTGTCCGCTGGGTTTCCGTTCCGCATCCGCTTTCCATCTGCTCCGCGTCCTCCCCGCATCCATTCCTTTCCGTGTTATCTGCTCTGGTTATGCAAATTTTTGCCCCTTTTGAGAGCGGATAACAACGGATGGAACATTTTTCTCGTCCGTTGTGTCCTTTTTACTAACGTTTTGCATCTGTTGGGCAGTGTGACAGGGCCTTTAACTCCTTGGAGATAAGAGATAACGATTAATAGAATGAATTCATAACAGCAAAACGAGGATTGCAACTGAATCCACTTGAGAGGCACCTGAAGCTAATCTTACTGTAATGTGTATCAAAACATTACTTGCATTTTCAGATATGTTTCCAAGTATATATTTGTAATATTCACACTATACAAAAATAAATAAATACTCAAGCTGCAGAAAGCAACTGAATATCTATTTCACTGGAACAGAAATATGCATGGTTTTGTGGTCAACAGAGGTATGAAGAGTATCACATGGAGAATGTGATCATTGCAGTTTAGTTCCAGAGAAGCAGCCATCTTGCAACAGCAACAAGAATAAAATGTGATGCCATAAAGACAAACAGATTTATTGAGACAGAAGTTTTGTGAAAGCACAACCCTATGAGGCATATGCTACAATAAGTCTGTTAGCCTTTATGTTGCCATAAGATGCTTTGTTCTTCTGCTGTAATTTAGTGCTCACAAATTATAAAACTACTTATATATTATATTTGTATCCTGCCCTTATTCCAAGGATCAGAGCTGCATTTTAATTGTACAGGAACTCTGGAAGCTACATTTATGGTGTTCATGACTGTCCTATTTTGCTCTGCCAAAGTTCACAGGCAGGTCAGAAATATTCAACTCAAAAGCCATTGAGGACAAGTGAACCCAGATGGTCAGGATAAAATGAAGAAGGCTGCTGGGAATGGCATTGTCAGGAATATGAATTGAGCTCCTGACACATTATGAATTTAAACTCTTCCCATTCCCTGGAAGAGGTGAAGAGTCTTAAAGCAAGAGTGGTAAAGACAGGCATTGTGTTCTCGTTTCGGAGCAAGCTCTAATTAGTTTTCTGGGATACATGAAGACCCTCTCAAATCAGGACAAGTGGTACCCAAGCTTCTTGTTCCTGATAAAAGATAAAATGAAAATTTCTGTCCACAAACTGTCAAAGGAACTTTGTAGCACTTCATGAGATGCTGATTAGAAGTTAAGTGACTTTATTTCATTTCCATATTTGTGGCACCTTCTATATCTATGTTCTCCTTCAGAATTGTGTGCGTTTGTGTGAGAGAGAAAAGGGGATAGGGAGGGAGATTTATTTATTTAATGACTCTTTCATTTGCCAGCCCAGCAGCACCCCTTTCCTCCCTTCTATGAAACCCTATGGAAAACTATTTTCAGGTTCTGCCCATTAGCTGTTTGAAACAATACAATGTCTGGATGGGCTTTCTGTCCCTTCATAGACTGACAGAGAAACATGACTTCCTGTATCATGTTGCAGCTCTGTCCAAAGACCTGAATTGCAGCAGGCACTTTTGCCAAAATGTGAAGAAAAGATATGCATGCTGGCTTTCCCCAAGCTGCTGGTTTCCCAACTATTTAGGTGGGAAACCATGCTGGCCAGTAAATGTTAAAATATGCCAAATTCCACTTATGTATCAGGCTAGGGAAGCAAAATTAGCAGAGCTGGCAAACCCAACATATCTGAAGGTTTCAGATTAGAGGAAAGGAATTCTGGGAATTTCATACCCTCCATCACCAAATCATACCTGTTAAATGAAAGCTGATCTATATGGTTGTAAATTATGAAATTAATCAAAATATACACACAGATGGATCAGCCAAATGTTTTAGCAAAGATGATTTAATCAATCTCTTATCAATAGTGTTTGTAATATTTATTGGAATAAGAATTGACATGTACATATGTATTGCAAGTCTTTCTCATTAGATGTTGGCATTGCAACAATGCAAAACTCTTATTACAAAGATGCTATATATTATCACGCTCTTTCAGAGTGGTTGGTGTAAAATAGTCATTGGACAGTGAAGTATCTTTAGCCTGCAAAACAGATAAATCTTGGATGAATAAAACTGGCTTATACGGCACTGTTGAATTGAAAGATATTTGCACCAGCATGTACTGCTTTACCAAGGTATAAGTGAATGCAGTGATATATTAAGATATACTCAGCATATATGTAAGGTTGTACTTCTACAGTAAGGATAAATAGTCAGCAGAAGATCCAAAATTAGGCTTTACAATGATTCTTAATCAAATATACTCTTGATCTTTACTCTTTTCTTCAAATGTTTCTATATCTAGTTGCATGCATTAAAATACCTTTTTTTTAAAGAAATTAAAATCAAATGTGAGAGATTTGCTTTGATACCCATTTTTCTTGATAAATATGTGCCCTGATGTCTAACTAAATTGCAGTGTTATCAGATCTCTTTTCAGTGTGATTTATTTTTAAATAATTTAAACAAAAAGAATATAATCCATTTCTCCAACATGCTGTCTTTCTTTTAAATAACTATGAAAAGGAGACTATTGATGTGCATGCATCATTGACTATAGTCAGTTATTATTTAGTAAGCAACTTCAGATAGGTGGCCATATTTTTTGTCAGAAGGTAAGGGGGAAAAACAAACAACCATGTCTAGTTTTCATGAATATTAAGTTTTGCAAAACAGCAGATTTGGAGTGTTAAAGAAGCTGAGGAACTACCTTAACTTGGAAAACCTTGCAAGTTGCAAGGATATAATAGTGTAGAAGCAGTGGTAGGATTCAACATTTTTTACTACTGGTTCTGTGGGCATGGCTTATTTGGTGGTCATGTGATTGGGTGGGCATGCTTGGTGGTCATGTGACTGGGTGGGTGTGGCTTGGTGGTCATGTGACTGAGTGAATGTGGCCAACCAACATCACTCACATCAAGTGGTGCCTGGCCTGGCCTCAAAGAGATACAATTTCCCTCTCTATTTATTTACTATTACTGAACATCCAAAATACACTTATTTAATCCTATGTATATATGCCATATGTGTACATACATATTATATAGTATAGTGTGTGTATAAAAAGATACATTATCTATTATATATACTGTATGTGTACGTACACACAGAGAGAGACACAGCTCTTCTAAAACTATACACATTCAACCTCATTGCATTTGGAAAAACACACCAATAGTCTACTTTCTGCCACACATTTAACTATAACTTCTGGCATTAGAACATTGCACATGCCTTCACATGACCTAGCCTGCACATGACTGTTAGACCCAAGAGATATCATGAATTGAATAAAATGTGATGAAGCTCACTTAACAACGCTCTTGCTTAGCAACCAAAATTTTGGGCTCAATTGTAGTTCTAAGTGAAGAACTATCTCTGCCTTCCTCTGCATTGCAGCTTTATCCTCGTAAACTCCTCTGCCAATTTTCCTGTCTGTTACAGGCACCAAAATTATCCAGATCCCAGATGATATAAGGATTCCTGCTGGAGCAGGTGGCTGGACTAGATGGTGTAAGGAATTGATAGTCACGTAACAGTTGAGTTGGAAATATATAAACCAGAATAGATATTTAATATTATATCTTTAAGGGAATGCTAAAATTGTAATTGGGTGTGGTTCCTCAAATGGCCATAAGATGGAGCCAGAAACCTGAGTTGTTAGTTCTGTTATTGCTAGTTGTTAGATGTTCTGATGTTCGCTGTTTTTGGTTCCTGCATTTTTCCCTTTTGACTGTTGCTGATCGTCGTTCTTCTTGGATTGCTGTAAATCTGTTACTGAACTGTTCATGATACTGGATTTTGTTATTTAGATTATCCCTGGACTGAATACTGACTGCTTTAACCATGTATGACTTGGACTGCTTGTTGGACTTCGCTTAACCATTTACTGGAAGTAAAACCTACATTTTACTATTCAGTGTATCTCTGTGTTGGTCGTATGTTATTCAACATCACTCTCACTACATCTCCCTATGTACACTCATTTTCCTAATGGGAAATTACCTCAACACTGGTTATGGGCCCAGGCCATACCAGGCTCTTATAACTGAGAGTTGGTGTGAATGCGCAGTACCATATACAGACAGCTGTTTACTATTTAATTGTGGGTTACTGTCCTGGTAAAGATGGTACAAGACCCGTCAAAAAATCTACAAGTGATAACCCAGTTGGATGGAACAAACTATGTTTCCTGGTCTATGAAGTGCAGTCTACTTCTGCGTAGACAAGGGTTATGGAATGCAGTTCAAGATCCACCAGATGTAAATGCTTGAGATCCAGACGATGAGGACAATGCCAAGAAGCTTGCTGACATTAAATGGAACAACGAACGAGCTCTTTGTATAATTGGACTAACACTGAGTGACCAGCAGCTAGTCCATATTCGTGGAGAAGAGTCTGCTGCAAGGTGTTGGGAGAATTTGAAAAGGATTTATGTTCATGACAGTATAGGTGCACACATACACGTAAACTGTTTAGAGCACGTCTTCTGAAAGATGGAGATATGTTAGCTCATTTGAACTTCATGAAAATAACTTTTCAGGAGCGACATGAAAAGGTATTGATATTTTCAGAGCTGCACCAGATTTACATCATTCTTTCTTCATTGGATGAAAGTTATGATGATTACGTATCTTCACTAGAAGTCCTGCCCAGAGATAAACTGACATTGACTGATATAACCAGAAGATTGTTAGAAGAGGCAAGAAGACGGCACGATAGGGACCACCTGAGAAAGGAACAACTACAAGAAGAGGATTTGTGTTCAACTGCTTATACTGTTTGGAAATGTTTTTCTTGTGGGGCTAGGGGACATATAGCTAGACTCTGTAAGAAAATGACAGAATTCTGGTAATCACCAGAAGGCTAAGAAGAATGTTAGTTTAGCTATGTCTAGCAATTCAACTCTAAACCATGATTTGTGGGTAGTTGATAATGGAGCATCGCAGTGCTTACTAAAAATAGAGGTTTGTGAAGATGTCCGTGAGTAAGCAACATGTATCATTGGCAAATGGATAGAAGATGAAAGCGTCTAGTGAAGGGACTGCAGATTGTTCATATGTAAATGAGCATTCATCTATGTTATATGTACCTAAACTGAAATTTAATTTGTTATCAGTAAGTGTTTTAGTTAATATTGGTTATGTAGTAACCTTTAGGGGAGACAACTGTATAAAAGAGAAAAAGGGTAAAAGTGTGACTGCTACTTTAGAGAATGATTTGTATGTTATACATGATGACCAGATGCAGATGGCTAATTCTCCTATGAGCTGCTTAGAGCATCCAGTAGTGGGAGGTGCTTAGTCTCCACATGCACAGGCTGAGCTTGAATTGTGAAACACTCCTCCTCCACCACGTGACTCCTCAGTGTTCCCCAGTTTTGGCTCAGCCTCGTGCGAGACAGGCAGTGCTTTGGATAATTCCTTGACTGAAACAGGAATATTAACAGATTTGATTGTAATTCAGTTTTCCTTTGGTTTTTTCCTTTGTCTTTAGCCTTCAATCCTTATCAGTCTGAGAGTC
>BLBF01000003.1:18614676-18630351 GCA_015471245.1 Laticauda colubrina | reverse complement strand
AGCGTATCTGTTATTTTTACTGTATGTTAATAAACATACAAGCTTAGCTCACTCATTTATCTGTGTGCCTATCTGACTAACGCTGCACATTCTGTTTAGCTTGTCTACCTAACCCTGGTTGGGGAGCCCAGGCTTAACAAAGTCCATATGTTTTTGCAGTGTAAGAGTTGCAGATTACATGATAGTTTTTTCCTGAAGCCAAATTGTTTATTAGAGAGTTGGTTGTTTGTTCTAAGTGGAGGATGATGGATTGGTTAATGATTGATTCCATGACTTTACAGGTGACGCAGCATAAAAAGATTGGTCTGTAATTTTCAACTAGGCTGGGGTCTCCCTTTTTGAAGATGGGGATGACCGTGGCTTGTGACCATAGTTTTGGCAAGGAGCTGGTCCTGAAAGATTTTTCAAAGATTATGCTGAGAGGTTTGGCTATGGCAGTGATAGCTTTTTGAAGAAGTTGGCACATATTCCTTCCGGTCCAATAGATAGAGATGGTTTTAGATTGTGTAGTGCTTTTTCAACATTGTCTTCTGTAAAATCAATATGTATTAGATCATTGTAGTTGTCTGTGGTTCGATTAGGAAATACTGGGCATGATCCATTGCTGTTTACAAATACTGAGCCAAAGAATGTGTTAAAGAGGTTGGCTTTAATAGTGTCGTCGTTGCAATCTTTACCATTAGGCCCTTTCAGGGGTGGGATGGACCTTGAGTCTTTTTGTTTGTTGTTTACAAAATTGTAGAAAGTCCGGGTGGGATTGGTGTGTAAAAGGTTTTCTTCTTGTTTAATGTGATAATTGGTGCATTCAGTCATTATCTGGTGGCATAAATTTTTGTATCAGCTTTTGAAGTTGGCAACATGACCAGATTTGTTTTTCCGCTAAAGTGATTTCTTTTTGGATTGAAGCTTCCTTATTGTTATGGGTAATTTGTTTTTTCTGGTTTTGGGAGTTGTTAATGGTACATATAGTTTGATGACTCTTTTGACTTCAAGTAAAAATATGTTGTAATGGTCTTCTATAGTATTGCATCCAGTGAATAGAAATTGCCAATCAAGTGATGAGAGATTGTTTTTTTTAAGATCATAGTTGTCTTTTTTGAAGTTATAATGGGGATTCCATCATTGTGATGTTTTTTGTATGTACGTATGTTGAGACAAAAGTCAATCATGTTGTGGTCACTGTTGGAAAAGGGTTCTTTAATTTGTATTCCATAAATTGAATTCAAAATGTTGCAGAAGATGAGATTGAGGTAGTTGTTAAATCTAGTGTTGTTGGTTACTAGTTGTTCTAGTCCCAGATTTGTTACTGCATTGTAGAAGGTTGCATGTGTGGGTTCAGTTGTACATTCATTAAGGGTCCACTTAATATGAAGTAGATTGGAGTCACCAAGAAAAATAAAAGTGTGTGGGCAGGATGCTGCCGATGTTAGTAGTGTATTTAGCTTGTTTGCATGTTTGATGCCATAATCAGGGGCTCTGTAACATAGTAAGAACTGAAATGTGATATTCACAGATGATGATCTCAAGAAGAGCAAGTTCCGAGGTAACTTGGATGTTTTTAGATGTAGGGACTTTTTATAGAAGATAGCAACACCACCTCTGTGGATTTCACGATCTGATTGGTCAACATGATAGTCTGTTATTGTGGTAATGGAGTCAGGGAGAGATGCGTTGAGCCATGTTTCACAGACAAATATCATGTCGAATTTAGCCATATTTAGTAAGAAGAGAAATTCAGGTATTTTATTTATAAGGCTTCTTGCATTGAGTAACTTGCATTTAAGGCCAGTTGTGGTTGGAATCAAGGTAGTTAGGGGTGTGCGTGCCTAGTTTTGAGTGATGTTGGATTGGATGGGTGGAGTTCTGTATGGCCGAGGAAGAGGAGAGTAGTCGGATAGTTGGGACAGGCTTCTTGTGCCGCAAAAGAGGAAGCTGGAAGAGAGTCTTTTTCAGTCTCCAGCCACCTCTTTCACAGCAAAAGAAGTCTCCCCCAACCGGCCGACTACTCTCCTGCTCTTCAACCATACAAAACAAACAGGAGAAGGTGGAGAGCAGCCATCTGGTTGGGAGAGGCTTCTTCCACTGAAAAGGGGGCAGCTGGACACATGGCCACCTACTGCCGGGCCAGGCTGGCACATCCAGTGGAAGAAGGAAGAAAGCATGCTCTGGGAAGGTGGGCAAGTGGGAGGATGTCCTGGGGGCACTGCACATGCACACTGCATGTGTGGTGGCTGCACACGCAGTGCGCATGTGCAGCCACCCCGAGACATCTGCCCAATTGCACCGCAACCACCACGTGGTCGGGAAAGCTAGGAGAGCGACTGATGAGTGACCAGGTGACTTGGTCGGGGCGTGGCCAGCCAAGGGTCACCACCGGTTCAGCGACCCACGCCAAATTGCCACTACCGGTTCACCCGAACTGGTACAAACCTGTTTAATGCTACCTATGTGTTGGAGATGATCAGGCTGAATCTGAGAGCGGAGTCATTGTAAATTTGAAGGCATTACACTGCCACCCAAGACCTATGTCCAGCCCCCCATGAATTCTGTTGACCCTTATTTAGCACCAATTTGCCTTAACAATTAGCAGATCAGATTCTGTTTTCTAGGTAGTACCATGAAAAGTAGTATTTTTGAATTCTATTGTGGCTCCTGGTTTCTTGTTCTTGAGAAATAGGCTCCTTCTGATTTGTAAAATCGTACAATAGCTGTTGAGATAAGACACTCTGACACTTGCCCAATTAAACAAAGAGAAATCCAGGACAAAGAAGTATGGTCCTAAGATATTTATAGATCACACCTGCTCAGTTTGAGTCCCATTTATTTGCCACTTGTGAATTTTATGATAGCACTAAAACTTTGATTTTCTGATAGTTTATTGATAGTTTTTGTATTCACAGAATAAAGCTGGAGCTCTAAGTGCTTTTCTTGAAATAGACAATGATAACTTTGTTGGTTGGCATACTATAATGCTATAATCGCACAATCATCTAAAATAAATGGATGATGGACTGAAATAGCAAGTGCTTGTATTATGGATGTAAATATAGAATAAAAAGTAATTGATTTTTTTGCAACTTTGTCTTATACCTTCGTAAGTTGGCACTGCTTTTGATAAACATCCCCAAGGAATACATCTAATTCTCAGAGAGACGAGAGGCATTTAAACATATTCCCAGTATCCCAAAGGTGCTTTTCTAAAAGGCAACTGGACTTTCTTGGTTTTTTTTTCCTTGAAAACGTTTTGCTTCTTATCCAAGAAACTTCTTCAATTCTAACTGAATGGAGGGAATGTTTATAGATACCTTACCATTCAGTTAGAACCGAATAAGCTTTTTGGATGAAAAGCAAAAAAAAATTAAGGAGAAAAATCCAAGTTGCCTTTTGGAAAAGCACCTTTGGGACAAACATGATCCAGATAATCCCTGGATAAGTACTGGAATATTAAAATTAAAAAATGTAATATAGAATATCCTGAGAAAAGGATGTGGGAAAAGGAGCCTTAAGTCACCTTTTGAAATGATGGAGGAAAGCAGGCAGAGCCATACATGATATTTGACATGCATCGCCTCCACTAATTGATATACCAGATGTTTCTACAGCTTAGGTTTTTTTCAGCGGAGTATCTTTGAAGTGCATTTTCACTATGAATTAACAAGAGTAGGTATCACAACAAAACACTTTTTCATCTCAAAGAGGCTTGAGATAGAAATGGCATAATGTTTTGACAAGGAACCAAAACAATTAGCAAAGGAATATTTTAGAGCCATGGTGGCGCAGTGGTTAATATGCACTACAGCAGGCTCCTTCTGCTGACTGCTGGGCAGCCAGCAGTTTGGCAGTTCGAGTCTCACCAGCTCAAGGTTGACTCAGCCTTCCATCCTTCCGAGATTGGATAAAATGAGGACTCAGATTGTTTGGAGCAATATGCTGACTTGTAAACTGCTTAGAGAGGGCTGTAAAGCACCGTGAAGCAGTATATAAGTCTGAAGTCCTACCACTAAGTGCTGTTTAAAAAGAAAAAAAATGTAACCCAGCAATTTTGAATAGGCTACTTAAATGGCCTAAGATCTTCTCCAAACTTAGTGTTTTTCAATTGTGAAGAATTCTTACCCAGGAGAAAAGCAGTTGCAACCCCATCAGTGAATATCAGGAATTTTTCTAATATAGAAGATTAGACTATGTATACCTTAATTATTCTCTGTTCCACAAACATAGGGATGATTAATATTATAATTGACAGGTGAACTGATTAGCTACAAAAATAACTTTCCATGGCAAGTGTAAAATGAATCTGGAAGTCCCAACGCTATTGAGGCTTTTATCAGTCATCTATGAATGGATACAGCTACTTTAGCTGTGAATATTGCATTCTTCTTGTGCCATAATCAAAGCCAAACCAAAGCAGCTTAATTATATTCACCTGTGACAATGTAGACAAAAGTGCAAGAGATGCTTTAATTCATCCCTTCAATCAGTGGTGTATTAACAATTAAGTAGACTAAGCATGTGCTTAGGGCACCAAGCCCAAAGAGGGCATCACAAAGTTGAAAAAGAAAGACAAATAATGAAGATTTGTAAAAAAAAAATAAAAATCTTGTATATACAAAGGAGGGGCCACCAAGATTTGTCAGTGTTTAGAGCACACCAGTGAGCCTTAATCCTCCACTACCTTCAATATTCGCTGTTGAAAAGGGAAACTGACTTAGATATTTGCCAGCAGAAGAAAAACACCAGCCTTGTTGCAGAAGGTTTAGCCCAACCATCATTACTGCATATCACAGGGGTGTAGAAGGGTTCAAAAATCAAAGTTTGTTCATTTATCTTTACAAGGATGAGAAGACAGGAAAAAAATGTTTATTTCACAAATAGTTTTCAGTAAAAAGAAAGTTATGTCCTTACTTGCCTTTTCTGTTGTTGTTGTCTCCTTCCACAGGTAAATGGAAAAGATTTGTCCAAGGCAACTCACGATCAAGCCGTAGAAGCCTTTAAAACAGCTAATGATCCCATTGTAGTGCAAGTCCTGAGAAGAACTCCACGCACCAAGATCTTCAGTCCTTCTCATGAGTGTCTCTTGGTAGATATAGGCACTCAAACTGAGATTACCTTTGAACATATCATGGCTCTAACCAAAATGGGCTCACCTACCCCACCAGTCCTGGATCCATATCTCTTACCTGAGGAGTAAGTACTATGTTCTGTAATGCTGGAATTTCAGCTAATGCTATGGGTGCTATAACTCACCAAAACCAAGTTAATTACACAGAAGGCTCAATTTCATATATTGGTGTCCTCAGCAGCTGAAATGCTAATATCTAACTATATTCAGCCTCCTCTAATTGAACAATCTTGTTTTTGTACGTATCAGTAATATATAAGCCAGCAATTATCTCACATCCCTAATAGCAACGTCAGATTGCATCTGATTAAATCCAGCAACATGATTTTCCATTCACAACACACCACAGAGATACACCCAAAAGAGTAAAAAACATGAGTTTATCTATTAGGCTATTTTACCCTTTAAATCTGCACTCTTCATAAACAAAAACCCTGAATCTTTATGGCATCACATCCACTAGACATATTGGTGCATTCCTCTGCAAATTTGGGGCCTGTTCATTTGGCTTACTCGATGGAAAGAAAGAATCACATTTCTTCATTTGCTTAAATCCTTCAGTTTGGCAATCCAGGTCAGGTAACTGGATATATAAACTCTAAACCACAGTCTGCCCAATAGCAAGCCAATTAAAAGTAATATAACAAATCATACTCATGTTCATATTAGTATGGAACTTTAAGCTAGTTCCATTGTGACAACCTATAAATGAGAGACAATCATTCTCTGAGTAACAATTAAGAATGTCCCAAGTATAAAGTAATGATGGGTAGAAATATTTCTGCCACTTATATATATATATATATATACTGAATACTGAAAAGTAATACTTTTGTGTGTGGACAAAGATGTTCTTATTTTAGAAAAGGTTTTTAAAGAGCTATTTCTATTAAATCTTCAGGGAGATTATATATAGAAGGATTATATAAAATTATATTATAAATTATATATTATATTATAATATAAATTATATTATAAATATTATAAATCATATTATAAAATATTTCTCCTTGAATGTGTTCACAATATATATATGATTACATTTTATTAAAATAATTATTACAATAATTTCTATTCCAAATAATCATTTTTACCATAACACTCAATGAAATTAGGAATGGCCAATTAGGTTATAATTAGCAATTGAACTTTTAAATGAAAGCAAAATCACAGCAACTCAGAAATAGCAGTAGCAGTTTATAATTGAGTCATCCAAATTAATTTAAAAGACTGAGTAATTAAAAGCCTCAACAAGATTTTCTTTGCTTGGCAATTGAAACAAGAGCAAAAGAAGGATAAACTAACCTTTCACTGGGTGCAATTACTGAAAAAACAACAGCGAAGAGACATCTTTTGGGGCCAATGTCACAATGGAAACAGGTCAATATGAAAAAATATAGTTCTGTGGAGTTCCCAGGATTAATTTGAAGCTGCAATAATTCAGGCAATACTACTTAACAATTTACCGCTTCATGAGTAGGAAATATCGTGCTGATTTTTGTTGTTGTTGTTGAAAACTTGTTGCTAACTGAAGCAATATGCTCACCTCGTTGGATTTTCATAAACATATCTAGAATTTAATTACTACTAGCCTACAATGTGCTGAAATAATCTGGATGGCTACACAGTATTTCCTGCCATCTAGTGGTCATTTCTGTAGTCTAGATGTGTTAGGCCTAATGGCTTTGTGCTCAGACAGAAGTAAAAGAGTATAATTTATTTATAAAAATATTTAATTGCCATTAGAGGTTTATTTACTTATATGGATAAGTAAATAAAACTAAGGAAACCACCATCTATCTACTTAATAATTTTTAGCAGTTTTGTATTCACTACTAAATAAGTAACTAAAAAAATTCTATATCAGGGGTGTCAAACTCGATTTCATTTGATCTTGGGGGAGGGGGCAGGGCAGAGATGGTATTGAGCAGGTTCTGACCAGTTCTGGAGAACAGTAGCGGAAATTTTGTGTGGTTCGGAGGACCGGCAAATACCACCTCTAACTGTCCCCGCCCCCATCTATTCTCTTACTCCCAAGTCCCAGCTGATCGGCTCGGTCTTCTTTTCTTGCCCTGCAAAGAAGAACAGAGCTGGAAAGCAGGTTAGTGGGGTGGGGAGGAAATGGAATTTTGCAGCAACCTTCCCCCTGGAGTGGGGTGGGAATGGAGATTTTACATTATTCTTCCCCTGCCACACCCACCAAGCCACGCCCACAGACAAGCCCATAGTGCCTCTGCCAGAGAAATCAGAGCTCAGAGAGGCCATGCAAGGCTCACACAGGCTCCATTTTTGGCTGTGATGGCCTCTTGTAGCTTTCTGCCAGCAAAAATGGAGGCCCGGGGAGGCCACACACTCTATTTTTGCAGGATGAGGGTTGCAGGAGGCTGTTGTAGTTGAAAACGGAGCTTTAACAAGTGGCGTAGAGCTGCCACATTCATCCTGGCCATCCCCTCGACTCCCATTCCCACTCAGTGTTGGGATTCAAATTTTTTTCAGACCAGTATTGCTATTTAACTTCTAAGATCTTTTTTCTAATACTGTACATTATTTTTAAGCATAAATCATCCTGTTGGAAACAAGGGAAAAGTGTAAAATCAACAGGTAATCAGTCCCTGGATCCAAACATTTGCTCAGTTTAGCTGGATTGTTTTATGATGATTTTAAATAAGAAATAAACAATTGTGTACTTCTTGTTTAGTCTCCCTTTCTTACTCCTTTTCCCTCTCTATCTCTAGACTATAGTACCAATAATTTCATTTTCCTATAATTTGCAGATGATAAGAATGGTTGCTAGGAGTGGTTGCTAAGAAAATGTATTCTACACTTTCCCTTGGTTTTTCCAATAGAAGGAGCCTTTATTTTTGCCTTTATTCAAATATAACCTAAAAACTGACACAACTGTCTGTAAAATACAAACAAGGCACTACCATGTTGTCCTCTTTCTGGGATTCTTTTGAGAATGTTAAAACAATGGGTTACTGAAACAGTATTCTGTGCATCCTGCTTCCTTACAGCGACTCAAGATAGGCAATAAAACACATGATTAAATCTTCCAGGATCACCCCGAGCATGATAATTCTTCCAAGTATTTTCTTCTTCTGTGAAAAAAAAAAAATCAAAGTCTTTTTTTAATTGAACCAAAGGATAGGTAGAAATGATCACAATTTTTCCTATGGTTTCAGATCAGTTACCCACTCTCCATTCATGATCTTTTCAATGGAAGGTTAGTGTGCTGCTAAACAGTCACCACACAATTTCCCATTGATTTTTCAAAAACGCAACAATAGCAATGCCAAGACACAAATTGGTATACTGCATCTTACAGTCTAAACCACTCGGGACCAATGCACAAATGGAAAAGAAGGAGAGACAAATATCCATCATCTTCAGTAACATGGTTAATCACAGCCTTTACCTCTCTATCTTTTGGCAGCTTTTTATTTTTAAGGGGGAAAATGTGTTCCCAATCATCCATATTTGCCTCCTCTGCAATACAATAGACCTGCTCCCTTGTGATAGCCGTCTCATGCACGTTCCTCTTTTCTCCCCTTTTATCATTCACGCAATATCTTTTCCCAATCTTTACCTCTCCTGAAGTTGTATCTTGCTTGATTGTGAATTGATTGTCCAAGAGGGACATTGCTCAAATTGTATTAATCCAGCTACTGGTAACATCTGTTGAATTTCAGAACTGGAAGAATCCCCCCATACTTTCATACAATTCAGCTTACCCCCACCCACTCTTCTACACCTCATTAATCACGTGAACCAATTATTCTTCAGCTGAAATTTCTACTACGGCCATTCTTAGTAACCTTGAACTATATCACCTAGATTTTTCCCTCTAAGAACTATTCAGTAACATCACCCCCCTTTTCACAAATGTGGCAGTGATGAATTCCAGAGCTGACACTGTTACTGGTAGTCTGTTCAAGACCATTGTGGAATAAATGTTCTTCTGTCTAGTGACAGAAAACCACACCTGGAGGGGACCATTATAATATGATGCTGTGTGCTATATTAAGAAGGCAAGATGGCTTTTATATTTGGTTGCTTTTAGGGGGAGGGTCATTGTTTAATGTACTAGCAACCTCAGTGCCATTGATCACAGGCAATGCATCTATCTGGATGCATGCCTGACATATTAGTGATGATCTGCCATGTGACTGGGTAAGGATTAATATGCTAATTAGAATCAGGAGAGATAACCTAAACTGTGCTTTATTTTCCCAGGCATTCATCAGGGCATGAATACTATGACCCCAGTGTTTACATGGGAGGCATTCATCAAGACATGGACAGAGAGGACCTAGAATTAGAGGTATGAGTAATAACTTGAAGCAGTCATTTAGTATACAAATGTTTTAATATATTTTCACATGCTACCACCATTACTGCTGCAATCAAATTAGGCATTACATTATCCCAGCTTATTGGAAATATGCTTCTAAATAATCTATTTTGTTCAGCAGTTTGCACTACAAAGAATAGGAAATTAGTGCTCATTTGCTTTGGTATTCAGTTAATTAAATATTACATAATTAAAGGATAAGAAACCATGTTTACAGCACAGGTTTTCTATTATGTATTTCACATAAGAAAAGGCTGGAAATAAAATGTGAAAGCTGGAGCATTCATTTATAATGTTTCTCTGCATATATGGATTTTCACTTTGAAATGTGCTATCCTAAATCTTAGCCCTCCTCATTTTTGTAGGGAAATGAAGAAAATAAGGAAGTTGTCCTTGATGGAAATATGTAAGGACTATTACCTAAGCAAGGGGGATAGAAATATTTTTAAACTGTGGAAAACAAAATAATCTACTGAAGCGACTCAGTGTCAGCCTTGTGAGGTCGTCTTGAGAAGAAGCTCATCCAAAAATACTTAGCTTTAATTTTATTGTTACATTAACAGGAACTGTTAACTTGTACTAAAAGTACAAGTTTTCCCCATCTCCTTTACAGTCCAAGAAACTATATGATATATTTGTCCATTGCTTTTGCAGGCTACATTGCCTCTCATCTAATCATTGTTTAGTCTGCGGATCTTTCCTCTGTCTCTCAAATCATGTCATGCAGCATTGCACTCAAATGCCACCCCGATTCACTGTAGTATATGGGGTAGGAAGAAGTAGAGTACAATCAGTCAGACTTGCAAGATCCTATTAGCATAGCCAATCTCAATAAGAGTAGTTCTAGCTTTCCTGTAGACTGCATTTCCTGGTCTTATCTACTTAGTGCTATTGAAATGGAAAACAAAAATGATAATGTAAATTCAGTGATGTTGAGCAGTATTATGGGAGGTGTCCCAAACTGGTAGTCATTAATTGGCTATTCTTCATGATTCAAGAAAGAGGGGGATGTAAGGAAAACTCACTTCAGAAAATGCTGAAATAAATACATAGCTTCTTCTTCCAAATTACTGTGAAAATCACCTCCTGTCAGAGAAAGAATAGTTTTACTACCTAGCTCCAAATTGGCAAAATCAGAGATTTCTTTATAGAAGAAACAGTTGGCCTTCAATAAGATCCAATATCAGCAATGTAATTTGATCATTTGAAATGTGTCATTATTTTAATCCTGCTTAGCAATTGGGCCTCTAATATCAAAGATGATCACCTTTCGGGTGTATAAAATGCCCCTTATAATCTTTGAACTTTGGATAATTTCTCTCATGTCTCAACCTGGTGCCTTCTAAAGACATCAGGCCACCAATTTCTGGAACACCTTAATGAAAATCTTTAATATCACAACACATGGACAGAGTCAACTATAATTTCAACTGGGAAACTGTGGGCATCCCAGATAAAGCCAAGTCCAAAAATGCTACAGAATTCCTGGATGCTTGGCAGTCAGATGAATCAGCCCTCAGTAGGTACATAGAGATAAATATCATCTACATAACACTCAAAAAGACTAATCAAAAAGCTCAAAAAGACATGAGCAGACCAAAACACCTCTTCAACAGCAATCAACACCCATATGAGCAGAGATTAACACCAAGATCAGCACTAGATCAACCATCAAGAAGTAAACAATGCCACAATTAAGGAAATGCTAATGCAAACATACAAGCTAACCAGCAGCCTAATCAAGGAACCATCAAGAACATCACCACACTGAAAAATGCACACCACTACTATATAAAAATCAGAGCAAATCCCACTCATTTCTAGCATTTCATTCTAGTGTGGTAATGAAAAGTCTGCAAGAAAAAAACCAAGCTTTATCTGTGTTGGACTTCTGCAAGAAAACCACCAAGAGCTGGAGAATATCAAGGACTCCACAGTTGAACCTTAAACAAATGTTTTCTTCCATTGGTACCAGAACATTTTTCCAGGAGCTCTACTCAGACATCTTCCATCTATGTTTCAGGTTTCCCGAAATAGCAAAATTTCAGGAAATTTTGAAATTCAGAATTGGAAATTTTGAAATTTCCAATAGCAATAAATTGCTATTGCCATTATACAGCTGCAGAACAAATTAAACAAGCAGTTACTTTCACAGCTGGCCCTTTGTCTAACACATATTACTCAGTTTAATTCAATTCATAGCGTTTTACTTTAGGAAAGCTCTTAAGTTTCCTTTTTAAAAAAAAAAAAAGAAAAGCCCTCTAATAGGAACAACTAAATATCAAGGATAGGTTTGCTGATTAAAGGGAGTTTCTCATTTGAAGAGAATGTTTCTAAGCCCAGGAGACCAAGATCAATGGAAAGAGTCAGAGTGTTAAAAATGCTCAGGCAGTTCTAACCACATTGTTTGCTTATTGACTAATTTGTTTCAAATAGACCACCGGGCCACTTTCTTCATCGACTTAGGCAGGGATTTGAAAAGAATGTAAAATATCAAACCAAACCACCTGGGCTCATTGCTCATAAAACAACCTCTGACTTCCAGTCCATCATCTGGGCTTTTATGGCCTTCCTAATTCACAATTAATGAGTTAACAGATATTGTCAACAAGTCCCCTGTGTTAAATGACTATAGCTCCTGCTAGAATGCAGTGAAATGCACTAGAATCATCTACCAATCTGTATAAGCTGATAGCAGTCACAAGTATTGAGTAACTGCCAAGAACTGTCCATTAAAGACAACAGCAGCAAGTATAGCTCTAGATTGAAAACAGAAGTCTAAAGTTGCTGGTCTCAAAAAGTAAACCTTGAGCTTAAAAAAAAAGGTCTTGTTTTGAAACTTTGTTTAAAATGACCAAAGTCAGAAAAAAATATAAACAATAATACTCTTTTCTATGAAACTTAGTATGACTGCAAATTCGTTGGGAAGTAGTAAAATACATGGCAGCTTGTGATGGATTTGGGGAAACAAAGGGCAGTAAGTAATAGCAGCTAAACAAGGCTTGATTCTGCTTTACTGGAAATAAACTTTGGAACATGTACCTTTAGCTTCATGTATAAAACATTATTCATTTAAAAAGCCAGGACTGGAAAAAGAGAATGTAAGAGTGGCAGAAGTGCAAATGGGGGCAAATATATATGTCCAAGGATAATGTTGCAGGATCTAATCTGAGTCTGGCACCAGGACCAGAGGTTTAGTCTTCCAAGCTTTTGGACTCATGCTTGGAGCCCATCCTCAAGAATGACGCACCAGAAGTTATCATTGCCAGATCTTGTGTATGATTGCTCAGAAGTAACTTTTCTGTGAGATCTATTCCCAACCAATATATGTCAGTGACAACTCTCATTTCCGTTCAAAAAGAGCTGCGTGCTCCCAGATGTTTTAGTATTGTATCTTATATTAATTATTATGGAGCTAGGGCCTATCAAAAGCTTCTGAAATTATTTAGGGAAACATGAGTCAGATAATAAAGAGCTGACTTTGCAGGATTCTAGTTTCATAAAGAGTTAGAAATTTAAGCCATTTCTTAAGTATTGCCATCCATGTTTTCCTTACTGCTATTTGTATCTTCAGGAGATATTTGGTACTCTGAATCCGTAAGTAATTTGTTTTAAGAGTCCCTAATTTTATCTAACTAAGTTTTCTTCCATGTGTCTGCATGAAAATTATAAATTACTTGTTTGTTACTTCATCTGTATTGTTGTGGCCAAATATAGTATGATGCTCAATCCTAAGGCTGTAGAAAGCCCATGGGCTCGGAGGATCTGGTACCCTGGGTCTTGGGATGGAAGCTTGATCATAGATATTAAATTTTCTGGGTAACAGTGCATTTTCAAACTTCCACCATAATTCCCATTGCCCAGAAGGATTACAATCCTGTTCACCCTCATCAGTCCCCCACATCCCAAAAGGTCTTCACTACCACAGTAGGAAACCACAGCAGGGAACCACCACAGTAGGAAACCATATTCAAAACCACAATTTAGTAGGCTACTTTGAGGTAATAGACAATCCATTCACTTTGCCACATTGTAATAGGCTACTTTGAGGTAATAGACAATCCATTCACTCAGACAATCCGTTCACTTTGCCACATTGAGCCCTCTCCTGTTCTGTCCTCTCTATTCCTCTAGGAGAATTGAAGAGCACTGAGAACCCCAGCTGCCCAATCCTGTATCTCACCCAGGTTATAAATCACCAGGCCAAGTTTCAAACCCAAAGATACACAGAATTTTCACATAGAGAGAAAGTCCATCTCTCAGATTATGAATTTATTCCAAATGGTATAAAAATGTCCAACAGTTGGGAATACCGATACATCAAGTCCACTCTTTAATCAATTCAATACTTCAGGGAGTCTTCACAGATAAGGAATTTGCAAGTCAGAACCAACTCACTGACATTATCTACCCTATCTACTTACGAACATAGTTAATGTATATATGCTGCTCAAATCCATGAAGACTCAAAATTGTTCACAAAATTTCTCTCTGGTAACAGGATTAAAACAGTGCATCCAAATAATAGTAACAGTAACAGTGCATCCAAATAATAGTAATCCACCATCAAACATCAACATATGCCTATATCAGGTCCTTGAGAAGGATATGATAGGCGGATAAAAATGCCAAATCCAGCCTGAATATCTGGCTGGCTGTGTAATTAATCACAATAAAAATAAGATGAAACAAATTATAGTTGCAATACTTTTTTTTTTTTGCGAAAAGATTAAATAGATATCAACAGCTAATATAACATGGATGCTCCCTCTTCAGAATAATAAGCCTAGACCTTGATACATTCCATAAGTTTAAAAAGGAAGGAACTATTCAAATATCGATTAATTGAATCAACTAAATATCAATGCATATTTAAATATCTTGGGTAGTGTAATGTTTTTACTCAACTAATTGTGAGTGGTTCTGACCCAAGTTTACTTTATATAAATACTTTGACAATTAGTCCCATTATGACCTCTTATGTGCTTGTTCAGGATATCGGTCTGTAAACATATGGGTAGTGGGGATGTGCTTCTTTCTGCTGATCACCCAGTCCTTGACCAAGTGGTACCTTGTTCCATCATAGTACCCGAACTGCTATGAGTCCTATGGAACTGCTATGAGTCCTAGGATGCTTCCAGTTTAGGTCAGACATCCCTGCTGCACTGCTTAAGTGTGTTCTATGGAGGTGCTGGGCCAACAGCCCGGTCCTCCTTACTTCTCTTAAGCTGCTGTGAACCCTTGATTAGGCCATGAGGTTGTCATGCACAGCATTGTATGCATGATCTTGATACTTAGTGTCACGCCTGCTGTTTAGCTTCCTTCGGGTATTATCCCACGTCATTGTAGTTCTGTTAAAGTAGCAACGTTTCAGCAGAATCTCATCTGCCATCCTCAGGCTTCTGTATGGATATGGGTCTTACAGCTCCTGGTTTTAAATTTGAGGCTGGTCCATTCTGATTGGTTGGGAGCCTGGACCTGTGTTCATTGGACTTGGAGTTTGATTGATTGGTGTTCCTGGTTTCTTCTGTCTGTTTTGTGGCTTTGATTGGCTGGCAACACTCTGTTCTTTTGTTGGAGGCTTTTAGTGCAGCTTGGCTCCGTGTGAAGGGACGGCTGCTCTTCATTAGCAAGCTGCTATTCATTAGCAAGCTGGGTTTCACCTGGGTGCCTGGTGGGGGGGTTAGGTTGGAGCTATCAGAGGGAGTCTGTTTTTGCCCAGGTGTTTGCCTGGCTTGTGGCATGGAGATCTTTCTATTTGAGAGTGCAGGCTTCCAAATGATTAACAGTCTGGTGGAATCATCTCTTCTATTCATGCTGTCAGGTCTTTTTTCAATCTCTATGGCTTCTCCGATGATTCTGTGGCTGGGGTTTTCTATAGTGGCCAGGGTTTTAGTGCCATTGAAGTTGGTGTTGTGACCTGTGGTTTTCATGTGTTGGACTAGTGAGGAGGTGTGTTCCAGCTTTTTTACTGCATTTTTGTGTTCCTCTAGGCGGGTACTTATTCTTCTATTGGTCTGTCCAATGTATGTGGCCGGGCATGATGTACAGGGAATTTCGTATATGCCTTGGTTTTCCAGGTCAATTTTGTCTTTGGGGTTCCTCAGGATGGCTGCTATTTTTTTGTCTGTTTTGAAGGCAGTCTTGATGTGATGCCTGTGTAGTATCTTACTGATTTTATCTGTGGTACCTCTTATGTAGGGCA